>FYEV01001717.1:129940-288008 GCA_900188565.1 Geosmithia flava | reverse complement strand
AGGGGGAGAGAAGAGAGGAAGAGAGAGATATTGTTTTGCTCTTGTTGGCAGAGGAGCTGCTGGGCTGGCTTGCTGAGTGATGAGAGACTGACTGGACGCTTGGGGGAGCAGGCAGCTTGTGGCACAAAACGCAACAGGTACAAAGTGTTAGGTACCTCTAGGGTCAGATCATCAACGGCGGGGGGAGGAAGAAAAATCTACCTTGATTAGGTACTTGCTTACCTACAGGCTACGGAGTACAGGCCATCCATTACAAGTTACAGGCACGGGCTACAGGTACAAAGCACTACACAACCGGCCGTGAAGGAAGCCTGACTATGGGAACCGGCGGGCCAAACAATGGAAAGGAAAAATTCAGTCCGACCGTGGTCCGGGGCGGTTGATGGGGCTCATAGGCCACTGAGAGGCGCCCTGTGGATGCCCGGGTTCCACCTACCTAGGTACGAGTAATCCAGCTTTAGGCAGACAGCACGTGACTTTCAGTAGACTCATTGCCCACTGCACGTCACCTACTTGCCTGAACACGAGGGAAGCACTTGCCTTGACCTGGCCTGACCTGTCCTAACTACTCCGTAGTAGCAGTATTATTGGGTGAGTCCCTTTGGCCTCAGGCGTCCACAACTAGGCCACCACCGGTTCATTGGTCATCAGCTGCCAGGGATCATTCCTTTACAGTGCTGGCAGTAGCACCATCCCGCTCGCCTGGGGCCGGGGATGTACGTCACTTTTCAAATGTTTGCCATCATGAAATGATCCGATGCAACTCATCATGGACCACGTACTTCGTATATCTGACTCTCTTTTATTCCTTGTCATTCTCGTATTTGTAAGCCAAGTATCAAAGATCATATGACCAGGGGGGACTACTGAAGAACAACAACGTCCCGCCTTGTTAGTCTGAAAGAGACAATGGCCAAAGAAACCCAAAGGCTTTTCTTCTTCTTCTTCTGGTAGTACTACTGCTGATGCGGTACAATAACCGATGCAGGCCGCTTGGTGCCTGAGCCCATCAAAGCCCAGTTTGCCTTTCCACCCCGTGAGCAGCCCGGCATCCACCACCGTCAGAGAGATATCCACCACTGTGTTTTTTTGCTGCCTTGTTCCGACGCGCCAATTTTCGTGATACCGAGTAATAATGCCTTGACTCATACTAGTAAGCCCGGGAGGAGATGTCTCATAGAAGAAAGTGGAAAAGCCCACCGGCTGGAGCAGTCCACTCTCGTTCTCCTTACACGTCGTTATTCAAACCTGACAGGATACGTTAAGCTGGCATTGGTACAAAAAAGTCCTCACTCAATATCTTCCCAAAACCATGTCGTGGCAACTCATCTTGCCTCACTGAATGGGCAGGATATGACAGCCTAGCATCCCACGACCACCCCAATCTTTCCTCGGGCAAAGCGTCAGGCGAAGCTCTTGCCGTTGGGCTGCGCCAGTCGGGCGTGATACCCTGATAAAGATGTTTGCCTTTTTTATTTACACGTGTGTTAGCATACATCTTGTTGTTGCACCACCAAAGAGAAGAAGAAAGAAAGCGCAAAGTAAAGAGAGAAAAGCAAACGAGGTAAAAGGCAAGAGAAAGAAACAAGTAGACAGGACTTACCCCTTCATTCCCCTGGACACACTCGCCCACCCTCTTGAGTCCATCATGGTTAGACCGGTTGACGTAGCCAAAGTTGCGAATCTCATCGCCCGCCTTCAACCCAGCCGTCTCGGCAGGGCTTCCCGCCGCCACGCTGTTGACCTTGGCAAAGGCCGGGTCGGGGGCGTCGTCCTCGGCGTCTGGTAGCCCGACGTGGCCGTTTGTTGGTTGGGGTGCCTGCTGGTCGGCAGACTCGTCGTCCAGGTTGGCAAAGTGCTGGTGGAGGTGCTTCTCAATGGCCTTCATGTAGTCATTGTAGTCATTCCGTAGCCTGACGATGCGTGCTCTCGTTGTGCGGACTAATCAAAGGTGTCAGAGATATTCATTCGTGCACTGAATGTATACTTCAAACTTCTTTTTCTATCATACCCTGAGCAACATCAATGTCTGACCGAGGAAAGCCGTCTCTCGTTAGGAGAGGCGTATCCATGTCCACGCCATGCTTCAACTTTGTGTTAGTAAAGAACCAAAGGAAAGGACTTGAATAGATAGAGAGAATATGTATTTACTGTGTCGAGAACACCGCCCAGTGCCTTGAGCTCAGCTTCTGTGTTCTCCTTCTTTGTCAGGATCTCCGAGAAGCTCAGGTGCCCCGCTACACCGTTGGTAGCAGCGGGGCCAGAGGTAGGCCCCGAAGACACAGTGGGCGCATGCAGGTTTTCGTTTTCCATTCTGACGACTCAAGAAATATCTGATCACGACACGTTGAGGTAGAGGTCGATATGAGGGTGGGGGAGAGGGGAGGAGGACAGAGATGTCGTCTAGATGATGCTGCCTCTCTCTGTTAGTGCCCGTGGCTGATGGCGCCTCTCGGCTGCCTGCAGTAGAGTCAGTGCACAGGGCAAGCAACTGGAAGCACCTAGCTTTAGCGCTATAGACCACCCAATTCCAGGTCACTGTAGGGGCTCGGGGTCACTCCAATCGTCCACCCAACGTTGTCAGCACCAAAGCTCGACGTCACTTTTCTTTTCTGCTATCCGTGCATGCACTTCAAACCACCAATTTAATCCTCCCTCTCATCTCCTTTGAACCTCAACAACAGCACGAACCCTCCGCGCACACAGCACCCGCCCGCTCAATCGGCTCTTCGACCGCGTCACGCAGCCCCGAGGCGCAGTTTCCCGAGCTCATCATGGCTTCCGGCGGCGATGCCCGGCTCATGAAGTCGACCAAGTTTCCCCCAGAGTTCAGTCAAAAGGTCGACATGCAAAAAGTCAATGTGCACGTCGTGAAGAAGTGTGTACACCCCCCGACTACCGGACAACATAAACCCCTCTTTTGGAAATTATTCTCTGACAGTTCTTCTAGGTGGATCGCTGGTCGCATCTCCGAGATTCTCGGCAACGACGACGATGTCGTTATCGAGCTATGCTTCAATCTCGTAGAGGGAGCTCGCTACGTACGTTCTTGACCGAACCCCTTCCCCCTCCCACGATGCCACTGGCTAACTGCGTGTATCTCTTTCTAGCCCGACATCAAATCCACTCAGATACAACTCACCGGCTTTCTCGAAAAGGACACGGCCACATTCTGCAAGGATCTATGGAAGCTCCTTCTCAGCGCTCAGGCCAGCCCCCAGGGTGTTCCCAAGGAGCTTCTCGAGGCTAAGAAGCAAGAGCTCATGCAGGAAAAGGTTTATTTCCCCGAGACTACCTACACCCTCCTAAAACAGGTGTTGTCTAACTCGTATTACTATAGGCTGAAGCAGACCGGGCCGCCGAAAGCTCCCACCGACGACGCGATCAAGAGGACCGACGCGACCGCGAAATTTCCGACTTGAAGGATCGAGACCGACGTGATCGTCCCCGTCCACCCCAGGGAGCTCGCGGTGGCCGCTGGGGGGACAGTAGGGGCGACCGTGGCTTTGACCGTGGCGGTGGCCGAGGTGGTGGCCGAGGTGGAGGCCGCTTCCGTTCCCGATCGCCAGACGACAGGAACCGTGCCTCACGCGACCAGTTCAGTCGAGACAGCTACGTCCCACGAGGGGGTCGCGGGAGAGGCCGTGATAGGGGACGCGACGGTGGTCGTGACGGCGGTCGTGACGGTGGCCGCCGTCGCACCAGATCCGTCTCCGCATCTGGCTCGTCCCGTTCGCGCAGTCGCAGCCGCAGCACCTCGAGCAACAAGAACAAGCGCTCTCCGTCACCGAGGCGTCGCGGCGGCAGGGACGACAAGAGGGATCGCTACGGAAGGACCACGACACGCCGATCCCGCTCTGAGTCTTCGGACCGTCGCTCCCCCCCGCCCAAGCGGAGGAGACACTCCCCCTCTAGGAGCCCATCGCCCCGACGACGCAGACGCTACTCGAGCGCATCGTCCAAGTCAAGGTCTAGGTCCAGGTCTAGGTCCTCCTCTGGTGGGGACAGACGCTCAAAGTCTCGCAGCCGCAGCCGTAGGGACTCACCACCGCCGAGGGCCAGGCGGGGAGGTCGCGATCGCGGCCGTGGTCGTAGTGCATCGTCAGAGTCCGATCGCGGGCACAGGGACCGGAGACGCAGGAACTCATCGTCGGCTTCGTTGTCCCCATCCCCTCCACCCTCTCGGAAGAAGGCTGCTGATGTTTCAGAAGATAAAGAGCGCGACAACGCTTCTACCCGAGCCGATGCGGAGTGATGTTGGTCAGTTTTGGCCTCTTTGATAGTGCCCAACGTGATCTATCTTTGAGGCATACGGTGTTTGTAGGATAGATGAAACCTAGGTAGAGTGTTGATACAAGGAAAAAAAAAACCAAATTGAGCACCTTGCATTTGAGATATAATCTATTTCTCTATTTCATTTTACACAGAATCTCGGTCTCTACTGAAGTGAAGTGCATATTGTGTATGTGCTACTATCTGGGGTTGATAGTCAAGAGTACGAGTACGACTATGGTGTGGACCCACAGCGGAATTGTCTGCGCGGCCAAGGCGCGCGCAACATCAACAGCAACCAAACAAACAAAATCTACCATCATCAACTTCATCCATCTACCAACGCCATCCATCACCATCGACAGACGTTGATGCATAGCATGTAACCACGGAACTCTGTGCACACCAGACAATATCGAACATTACACCACCCTCGCCGACACGAGACGAGACGAGACGAGACGAGACAGACCCGATAGGACATAACGTAATGGCCGACAAGAAACAGACGGACGGCGCGGCATCGTCAGGGCCGGGAGCAGGGCCAGGCGCTGGAGCAGGACCTGGCGTTAACCCTGCTCATCCTCCCATCACTATGGCCGAGTATAAGAAGTCGCAGCAGCGTGTTCGGGAGTTGGTTGAGAAGCGTAGGATGCTGGAACGAAGACTGGTTAGTACTTTTTTACTCCTCCCTATGATCGCCTTTTGACTCCTCCATTTTACTCCTCCCTCCGGTGGCCATTGCTTTCTTTTGGACCTCCGCAAGTGGTCCCAGGATATAGTTGACTAACCGTGATGAAACATGTAGGGCCAAATCGAAGAGAGCATCGCAACAAAGGAGACGTCGTACCTCGAGAGCACGCCGACCGGAAACATCATCACGGGATTCGACAACTACATGAAGGGACAGAGCGGGGCGGCAGCGCAGAGGCGCAAGGCCGGACCGGTGGAGCTGAACCGCGTGTTTACCAAGTCGTCGCTGTCGTACAAGGCTAATACCAACGGGGTGAGTTTTAAAATTTATGCTATACTCTACAGAAGTCCGTTCCTCTGACAAAGAACGAAAACAGGATGCAACGCCAGGATCGACTCCGGCTTCGCATGCGCCTACACCTGGATCTGCCTCGATCAGGGAGACTGGTACGGCTACACCGACGGGGGCGGGGAGCAAGAAGAGCGGAAAGAAGAAGCAGGAGGCTGTAGTGGCGGATGATGAGGAGGGGCATGGGCAGGGGAACAAGAAGAGGACCAACTTTGGAGCGTCACGGAAGTGATTATCTCTCTAGTTCTTCTTCCTTTTCCTTGTCTTTCTTTGATACCCTGGTCTTTTATGTTTAAAAATATGGAATTGGTAGGCGTTATGGGAACAAATAATAAGGATGTTGTGTGGATAGGCGTTATTTACATGTTTCCTTTACGATTATTGTTACTTTTCTCTCAAAATGGACACTGCATGATATAACCAAGAATGGCCTTGTTTGGAATCATCACATGCCATGTATGTGTGTGTGTGTGTGTGTGTGTGTAGGAGCGTCGAGTACGTAGGGAGGGGAAATGCAAGCACATGGGGCCTCCCCAAGGCGGGGAAACAAGACAAAAGACGTCAGAATAACCCAACAAGAGGAGAAGCCAAGGAGGAGAAGGAAGCCCGAGGAGGAGTCAAGATGAGGGGCTCACCAGGGCATGCCATGCCATACAGGTAGGTAATGTTCAACAGGGTTGGACACGTGAGTACCTACTACTACCTACATGTATGTTAAAAAAGGATATCGGAGACGGCAGCGGTTTTAGACGGAGGGGGGGGGGGGACTGATGCTTGTTGGGCTCCGCTCTAACTAACACAAGTACCGGAGGCGGAGAGAGGGGTTATGATGCGTGATTGCGTGTTTACATGGAATGTACAAAGGGACCAAGGGATCGAGAAGAAGAAGAAAAAGACAAGCAAAAAGCAGATGATGGCAATGACAGAATACTAAGGAGTTTTAGTATCATATTCTCTCTCTTTGAGTGCGGGGTCAGACAGACCTTTATTAGTGTTTTGGCGTGAGAGAGGGGAAAAGAGCAATAGCAGGAAGGAGCCAAAGAGGGAAAGAGGGAAGGAAGGTGGTGTACTCCGTAAAGAGGGGAAGGAGCCAGACAGGGTCGAGGGATCGTCAAGAAGTCGAGATTCCCGGCGGCTTAAAGTACCATGACACCACTTTAGTTGCTGTATCACAGCATGGTGAATAGCAATTATGATATAATGTCTATCTATTAGACTTGGCAGTTCTCATAGTACCAGGTAAACTACTATTCTTCCCTACTTGGAAGTACTATATACGTATTGTCTGATGTATTATCATTGGAAGGCACCTTTCTCTTATAGCCGCAACGGGCTGGTCTGTATGTAGTACTGCTAGCGAGTACTAATACTACTACTACTACATCACTCTCCTCCTCTTCATACTCCTCCTCCTCCTCCGCCTCCTCCTTCTCCTCTCTCCCTCCCCCTCTTTTTTTACTATCAGTAGCAATACTACTCCTACGAATACCTTTTACTTTTATTTTGTATGCTTCTATTGCCATTGATCCTATCTTCCAAGTCATTCTTAACCCCAATAGGCAGCAATTCCTACCATTACTAGCTACATTGGCCATCATGACCATCCAGGCCTCTCACTTCACCCCCGAGGTCTTGTTGGCCGCCCCTCGCCGGTCTGCAGGCACGCCCAACTCTACGGGGCAGTTGGTTCTCTACACGGTCCGTTGAAAGAAAGAAAGAAAGAAACAACCCCGTGCACTCCCTCTCATGCCGTATAGTCATATGGCAATTGCTCTTACTTGTTTGTTTGTTGTTACCGTTACTCACACGTATTGGTGTAACTGTGGGGGGAAATAGGTCTCGTCATACTCGTTCGAGTCACACTCCAAGACTTCGCAGATTCGCGTCCTGAGGCCCTCGGACGGCAGCTCCCAGCTCGTCTCGGAGGATGCCACCGTCTACGAACCTGTGTGGATTGGCGAAAATGAGATTGCCTTTCTCAAGCCCGCTGACCGAGGGTGTACTGCTCTCATGGCCCAGAATGTCTTTGAGGGTCCCGAGTAAGTCACTCATGTACATCCACATGAAGAGAAAAAGATGTATAAAGAAATACACGAGACAATTTTACTCACAATGACCATAGATCGGCCTACATGATTCAATTCTTCGCCGGCAGCCTGTCAAACCTCAAGGTCAAGCAGGTCTCCCCCACAAAGACCTACCTCTGCTGCTCCGCTCCGACAACACCCAGCGGGGACATGTACTGGCCCTCGGCTGAGCCCAAAGCATACTCAACAGCCAAGATCTACTCGTCCCTGTTTGTGCGCCACTGGGACACCTGGTCCACCGAGAACAAGAGCTCACTCTGGTTCGGCACCCTATTCAAAAAGGATGTCAAGTGGGTGTTTGACGCCCCCGGGCTGACCAACCTTTTGGCTGGCACTGGTCTCGAGAGCCCTGTACCGCCCTTTGGAGGCACCACTGACTTTGACATCTCGGCCACTGGCATTGTCTTTGTCGCCAAGGACCCAGAGCTGAACCCAGCCCGGTACACCAAGACAGATTTGTACTACATTCCCATCGAAGACGGCGCCCTGAAGAAGCCCGTGGAGCCGCGTATTGTCGAGACCGAGGGCCTTCGCGGGTACAGCATGAGCCCCAGCTTCTCCAGGGACGGCACAAAGGTGGCTTTCACCAGGATGAAGTCGGACAAGTACGAGTCTGATCGGCCCAGGCTCCTGCTCATGCCCGACATTAACAACCTGAGCCGGGTTGACGAGTACTTCAAGGACGACGACAGCTGGGGCGCCAGACCCGACTGGATCACCTGGGCAGACGACGACTCCGAGATCTATGTTGGAGCAGAGAAGCACGGCCGCGTTGTTCTGTGGTCGCTCCCCTCCAACGCCCAGACCAGCCAGCCGCCGCGGCCGCTCTTTGTCGAAGGCAGTGTTGTCGAAGCCAAGTCCCTGGGCGACAACAAGGGACTCCTCGTCAGCTCCCGCTCTCTAGTCGAGAACTCCAGCTACTCCATTTTGAACACGGACGACGCGAGCATCACCGAGGTCTCGTCGAGCTCCAAGAACGGCAAGAGCCTGGGCCTGAGCCCGTCTCAGTACTCCGACATCTGGTACCAGGGGGCTGCTGGCTATCCCAACCAAGCGCTCGTCATGAAGCCCTCGCACTTCGACGAGAACAAAAAGTACCCGCTAGCCCTGCTCATCCACGGAGGCCCCCAGTCGGCGTGGACTGATGACTGGAGCACCCGTTGGAACCCAGCCATCTTTGCCGAGCAGGGCTACGTGGTTGTGTGTCCGAACCCGACGGGCAGCACTGGCTACGGCCAGGACCACGTCGATGCGATTGCAGGAAACTGGGGTGGTACGCCGTACCAGGATCTTGTAAAGTGCTTCGAGTACATCGAGAAGGAGCTCAGCTATGTCGACACGGAGCGTGCCGTAGCTCTCGGTGCGTCGTATGGCGGATACATGATTAGTGAGTATATGGTCCGAATACGTGGCAACCTGGGTATAACGCTGACATTGTTTCTCCTCAGACTGGATCCAGGGCCATGACCTTGGACGCAAGTTCAAGGCTATCGTATGCCACGATGGTGTCTTTTCAACGCAAAACCAGTGGGCGACGGAGGAGCTTTTCTTTCCCGAGCACGACTTTGGCGGCACGCTCTGGGAGAACAGGGAGGGATATGCCAAGTGGGATCCTTCGTTGCATCTCGACCAGTGGTCAACGCCGCAGCTAGTATGTATACCAGGTGACACATAGGTAGCGCGTGTGTGCAGACGATGAGTAACGGATGTGCTAACGCTCTGCAGGTCATCCACAACGAACTCGACTACCGTTTGCCCATTTCAGAGGGCCTATCCATGTTCAACGTGCTCCAAGCTCGCGAGGTGCCGAGCAAGCTGCTTGTGTTTCCGGATGAGAACCACGTAAGACTGCACAATTACTACCAAGAAGTCCCCGATGATGAATCATGAGTACTGACATATTCACAGTGGGTGTTGAAGCCGGAAAACTCATTGGTGTGGCACAAGGAGGTTCTGGGCTGGATCAACCACTACAGTGGCGTGGCGGCGGATGCTAACCTGACCAAGGGGGTGGGACGGATGACTGTATAATACGCACAGGAGTTGAAATGGATAGTTTAATCACGCGCGTTGAAATACCACAAGAGTTACGCATATGAGTTTTGGTCATACACGAAAGTTGAAGCTTGGTGGTGATGCAGGGTGTAGCGAGTAGAAGTACACGAAAAGAATGGTCCGTGCACATATAGACCAAACACTGTGGTGTAACACTGTGAATTTTGTCGTCGCGCCGCCTCGAAGCTCTGCGTGCAAAGCATCCACACATTTAGCAACAGCAGCAGCACCCGAGAAGAAACCTTCCAACATACTCGGCGGCGGCCATAAAAGTCTACACACACACACCCTTATACCTTAATATTCTTCTTCTTATTTTTTTCCAGACAGAAGCGACGAAAGCCTGACCTTGCGGTTGAACCCTTCGTGCCTCGTGCACATCCGCTCATTTCCTCTCCCCCGGACCAAAGATGCGATCTCCTTGCATGCGACGTTAAAGATGACGACCTCGACCAGCGAGCGACAACCATCAGACTACGAATAATATATAACGACACGACACTATAATCAAGAGGGTGCTGCAGTACAAACCCATTATATACACAGTACAGAGCAGCAGCAGCAGCAGCAGCAGCAGCGAAAGCGAAAGCGAAAAGCGAAAAGCAAAAAGCGAAAACAGCAGCAGCAGCAGCAGCAATGACAATGCCAGCCCCCTCAACACTCTTCCACGCCCTCCTCCGCCCATCGATCCTACAAATCCTCCGAGCAACAGGCTACCATGGGACCAGCCCCGCCGTTCTGGACGCCGTGACCGACCTGGCAGCGCGGTACATGACGATGCTGTGCGAGAAGACGGCTTCGCACGCCCTACACAATCACGACGACGAGGCGGGCGACTACACTGTTGCTGAGGTGCGGATGGCGCTGGAGGAGGCTGGGGCCCTCCTGCCGGCCCGTCTGGATGTCGAGCAGCAGTGGCGCGGGGAGGAGGACACGAGGGGTGTGGATGAGTTTGTCGATTGGTTCTCTGGCCCGAGGATGCGAGAGATTTTCGACTTTGCGCACGGCGATGGGGAGAATGACGGGATGGATTACCTGAATGGTATTTTTTTTCACTTACCCCTCCTTCCTTCTTTCTTTTCTGCACACGCTTCTTTTTCGGGGAAAGAAAAAAAAAGACTGACAAAATGGGACAGCTCTCAAGAAACGCCACAACAAGACTTCGGACGATTCGAAATTCCAAGGAACCATATTAGGAAGACCGGCCGAAGCAGCGGGGGAGATCGAAATCGAAGGAGGAGACGACGACATAAAGACGATTCGCGACTGGGTGCGCAAGAGGAGTGGTGGTGATCAACAGCAACAGACTGCATCCTCGGATCAGCAGCAGGTCAATGGTCACACGAGTAATGGCGTTGAGCGCTCCGCTTCAATGAGCTCCGGCCTTAGTTCGGTGGGAGATAGGTTGAACGGCGAGGGTCTGCAGGATATGGATCTGTCGTAGGGCGACGGATGGACAGTCGGGGCACCGCAGTCGCCGGATCACGGACGCAGGACGAGGACGAGTACTAGTATCTTGAGGAGTCCCTTGAAGGACACCTCCAACACCACTCCCTTGAAGAGTCCCTTGAAGCGTTCCTTGAAGAGGAAGAGGTCTGCTATGACTACCACTAGCACTACTAGCACTATAGGCACTCTTGAGAGAGTTGCTATCATCAAGGGAGAGAGGGAAAAGTGTATATAGCATTGGAGTTCCGGATTCAAAAGGGGGTATACTACATGTGTTTTTTTTTTAATCTCATCATTCTTTTCTCTTATTCTTTCTTTTCACAGAAACTGGTGATTGTTTTCCACATACACACAAAAGGTGCTGTTGATACATATTTATACAAGAAAAATAATCTATAGTAGCAGAGTTTTCTCTTCTCTTATTGTACACAGTTTTTATACACATATTTTTACACTTGTCCCCCTCCCTTCCCCTTGGCAACAAGCGCCTCGTAAACGCCCATCTCCCTCGCCGTCTCGAGAAACACAATCTTGGCATCGCCATCCGCCCCCCCGGAAGGCCAGTGCTTCTTCTGGAGGTACTCGTACAGCACGTTCGCCCGGGCCGTCTTATCTTCTAGCCGCGAGGCATCCCCGTCCACGTGGGCGAGGAGGTCACCGTCCAGCTGACGCTTGGCAGCCATCAGGCGTCTCCTCTGCGGGGGGGAGTCCCACGACAGACGCGTGGTGCCCATGACTAGCTCGAGGACCAGGGCCTCAGAGGGCATGAAGCCGAATAGCTGTCGTAGCGACGTCAGTGCCACGAGGAAGCCTGCATTGTCGCCTATGCGACGGAACGTGTGGAGTATCTTGCGCGCCAGCTGGCCGTCCATGACGGTCGCGGTGTTGCCGCCGTCCGCGCCGGTGGCGAAGATGGAGCGGAAGCGCACTGCCTCGGCGAACAGGCTGCGTGCTGCGACGGCCTGAGAGGCCAGCTCGCCCTGCGGGAGGTGGTGCAGCCTGTTGATGTCGAGGGTCTTCCACAGAGAGCTGAATGTGTACGGGTCCGGTTCGATGCCCCGGTCCGAGACGAGGCTGTCGTACAGGGCGCGCGCCTCCTTGGCCTGGCCAGCCTGGATGTACGACTCGAGAAGCTGGTTCATCATGAAGGCGTCTGGGCTGATCTCCGCATCGCGGAAACAGTCCCACAGCTCCACCATGCGGTCGTGTAGCCCGCGGAGGCGGTAGTTCTCCGCGAGGAGGGAGAAGGTCTCGAGGGTGGCGCGGGGGAAGGGTGCCAGAGCATCCTTGTCTTTGCTCTTCTTCTGGGGGACGGTCACGAGAGTCTTCCTGGCGGATACGAAGTCGATGCGCGCGTGTATCATGTCCCAGGCCAGACGCTCGGCCTTGTCCATGCTAGCGGCCGTACCGGAGCGTTGCCACGCGCCCACCAGGCCGTTGAGGTGGATGGGGGCAGACTCGACGCCCTTGCGGCGCATGAAGTCGACGACGCTGTAGGCCCCGTCGAGGTCGCCGGCGCCGATGAGGCGCTTGAGCCACTTGCCGACGAAGAACTTGTTGGCCACGACCGAGGGGAGGTATTTCTGCTTGCGGAGGTCGACCTGCCCATCGCTCATCATGTCGACAAAGGCGTGCAGGGCGTTGTCCGTCTGGTTGGTGGTGAGGAAGTAGGACACGACCTGGTCGTAGTCGGAGAGCTTCATGTCGCGGCCGAGCAGGTCCCTCATACGGCGGTAGGCGAGCCAGGCGCGCTCGTGGTCCTCGGGTGTGCCGCGCTCCGACCAGGTGCGGATAATGGGCACCAGGATGCGCGGGTCCGAGTGCGCGTCCAGCAGCCGGTCGATGCACCGCTGCGCCTGGTCCATGTCGCCCGTGCGGCAGCTCATGCGCACGCCCAGCTCCCAGAAGTCGCGGAACGTCTCGGCCTTGTCGGTCCCCAGGCTGGGCATGCAGCGCTTCCAGCTCTCCAGGGCCTTGGCCTCCCACCCCTCGACGAAGATGGCCTCGATCGTGAGGAGTTGCTGACCCGGGCTGAGCGGCACGCGCGCCTCGCCCATGTCCCGCGCCAGGAGCGACACGTGTGTCAGCCGGTGTGCGTTGACCGACTCGTCCGCTGCGAAGATCCTCCACAGCAAGTCCCAAACCGGCAGCGGCACGCTGGCCCAGCTGGACGCCAGGGACAGCCTTGCCGCGTGGTACGCCCTGTACATGGTGGACACGTGCTTGTCCGTCAGCCCGGCGGGAAGGCGCATCTCGCGAGCCACACGCTGCATGGCGCTGTTGAGTCTCGAGATCTTCTTGCGCTGGTTCGCCGTATAAGGCTGCGTGGGGATCTGCGGCGGCGGCGGGAACCGCGCGTGCTGTGTCGGTACTGAGGACGACGATGGTGCCGTCATGGGTCTCGTGCCAAACTTGGGCCTCGAGAGTAGCGGGCCAAACTGCTCTGCCACGCCGTCCCGGATCTCCTCGGGCAGCTCCGCGAGCGTAGCCTCAATCTCGGCGTCGATGGACGCGCCGTACTTCTCCATGCGCTGCATGGCCCTCTCGACATCGCCCTTTGTCCTCATCTGATGCCACTCGGGTCCCATGGCGCCCAGGACCTCGTCCAGTGCAGCCCTCTCCCCCTTGGTCCCGACGGCCCTCTTCATCTGCTCAAACGAGTTCCGCAGCACCGACGCGTCCACGCCGCTCAGTCCCTGCTCGTACGATCCATCGTCCGGGATCTCCGTCAACTTCGAACCCTCCTGCTCGAAGAAGCGAGCCGAGAAGTTGCTTGACTCTCCGTCGACATCCAGTTTGTCACTGGCCGTCTCGGACAGATCATGCTGTTGCTGTTGCTGTTGCTGCACTCCCTGCGTTGGTCTATCAAAAGCCGACTTGTTCGCTCGTATCGTCGTTGTTTCAGGGGTATTCGTCTTCGAGCGTGTGCGTCCTCGCCTCTCGGCCGTCTGCGAAATGTACCGGACCCTGGCTCCTCCCACCCACGATGCAGCACTGGCACCCTTGGGACGCCGTACGAGGCTCACCAGACACGATCGGCAGATGGATTCGTTTCGGCATCCGAGGTCGAGTAAAAGGGGCCTGGCAGCCATTTTTTTGTGGTTTGATATTGAATGATGGTATAAAGGAGAGGCTAGGCCAACATTTGGGCCAAAAAGGGGAGTGTTCGCAGCTAAAGCTACTGTATGTACTAAGTTTGGTATTATTCAAAGAAACTGGGGCAAAGGGGATAGAGAGGCTCGAGAGAGAGCTTCAATTCATGCAAGCCTACCAAAGGCTTATCGATAAGATCACCAAAGAGAAGGAGCGAAATTTTGACAGTACAACTTTTCCCCACCGCCTTCCAAATCAGATCAGCTACCGCCAATGGGTGGACGGCAGAATGAATTTATTTTTTGTCGCTTTTTTTTTTTTCCCTATGTCCCACCACCACGATAATCATCACTACTAATAATCATACACCATACGAAAAAGTCTTTTACCACCTAGACTACGGACGCAGAAACCAAACGATTCTCGAAGTAAACAACAAGGAAGAAAAGACAACGGGGAGATATACAAAAATATAGCGAAAAGGGGAAATACACCCAGACAACGGACAAAATGTCCAACTCACAACCCGACTTCCTGCGCTTCACGGGCCACCGGTCCTTTGCGCGCCGCCTGACCCTGTCTACGCTGACAGGCCGACCGATCCACATCTCCAAGATCCGCAGCTCCTCGCCGACGAACCCGGGTCTGGCACCACACGAGGTGTCCTTCCTGCGGCTGCTCGAGGCCGTGACCAACGGCAGCTCGATGCAGATCTCCTTCACGGGTACGGCCATGACATTCCACCCTGGTCTGATCACGGGCGCCATAGCGGGACAGGGCGCCACCGAGGGCGACATGATCGAGCACAACCTCCCGCCCACGTGCGCCCGCGGCGTCACCTACTTCCTCATGCCTCTGTGCCTGCTGGCGCCCTTCTCAAAGGCCCACATGAACGTGCGCTTCTCGGGTGCTGGCGTCATCACCTCTGCCACCGAGTCCGGCGACGTCTCCGTCGACACCTTCCGCACCGCCATCCTGCCTATCCTCGGCCAGTTCGGCATCCCGCCCGCCAGGATAGAGATCCGCGTCCTGCAGCGCTCGTGCGCTGGCCCCGGCGGTCGCGGCGGCGGCGGCTGCGTCGAGCTCCGCTTCGCTAGCCAGGTCCGCCTCCCCAAGACGCTGCACCTCAACCGCTCCCCCGGCAGGATAAGGCGTATCCGCGGTGTCGCCTACTCGACTGGTGTGTCTGCCTCGAACAATGCGCGCATGATCCACGCTGCTCGCGAGATCCTCAACCCTCTCGTCTCAGACATCCATGTTGCAGCTCAGTACGATCAGGCGCCCCTCGTGTCTACAGGTGACAAGGCTGGCAGCAAGAGGCGGCTGGGTATCGGGTTCGGCCTGAGTCTGGTCGCCGAGTCTAGTGCTACGGGCGTCTTCTACTCGGCTGATGCTGTCGTGCCTCCCAAGGGTGGTGTCGTGCCCGAGGATATCGGCAAGAACTGCGCCTACCAGCTTCTCGAGACCATCGCAAAGGGTGGCTGCGTCACTCCCGTCTCAGCTAGCACAGTCCTTGTCCTCATGGCCATGGGGTCTGAGGATGTCGGTCGTTTACGCGTAGGCAGGGATGTTATTGGGAGTGAGGACCTGGTGACGCTGGCTAGGGATCTTAAAACATTTGGTGCCAGTAGCTGGGGTCTACGTGATGTGAATGATGACACTGATGATATTCAGGTTGCTGTCAAGGGAACGGGCGTTGGCAACGTTGGAAGGAAGATGGCATAAATATATCAAAGAGAGACAAAGAAAAAGAAAAGGCTGATTTCATGGCGCCTGGGCATGTATCGATTCAATTATGTTATATAAACAAGTGTGCTGGGGGTGTGTATAGTGGCAGTGGTATTTATGGCAGTAGTAGTGTCGTTATACAGCGTTTCGTGAGAAGAGCAATAGTGTCGTGTTTGTGTGTGTGTATGTGTGGTGTGTTGTTGTCTTACATGGGCTTAATCGCCGCCGCTTGTTTGCTGTGGCCGGGTCTGTATTGATGTACTCTGACGTCTGGTGTTGAGGGCCGCCAATGTGGCTCGGTAGCCAATACTCTGCAGAGACTGTGCCGTGGTCCTTTCCAGCTCCGTCGCGGCCACCCGCAGGGAACGGACAATATGGTACTCGCCCAGGACGCCGTTGCCTGAGGTGAGAATGTCAGACAGGCGTGACCTGGTGATGTCGTCGGCTGAACTCGATGATCGTCGTCGTGTTCCCGTCCCAGGTGCCTCTCCGTCCCGATCAACTTCATTACTAGAGGTCGATCTCCTCAGGGGCTGCAGCTCCATGCCATCCTCGGCATCTTCGTCATCGGGCTGCGCACTGCCTATGTTCCGCTCCTCTGCGTCAAGATCGTCCACGGTCCGAGACGTGGCAGCCTCCAGGGCGGCATTGGCGACGAGTGGTCGGAATGTCTTGAGCGACAGCCGCAGCTTCTCCCGCTCGGTATGTATCGTCAACATTAGGCACTGTAAGAAGAGCAGGAAGAGGTCGGCGAGGAAGTAGTAAAGCCTGTACACGGGGGGTTCCTGGCCGATGAAGTCGATGATGACGCCACCATGCAGGTAGCCTCTGTGGTATTCGTGTCCCTCGGGGAGGGCGGCAAGGAGGTGGATCAGCATGCACCACAGGTTGGGGAGGACGACGAGGGCGACGTGCATGCGGCTGGCGGGCATGAGGAAAGGGAACGACTCGGACTTGGGTGAAAGGTACATGGCCTGGCTGACAGCGCGTATAATGAGTCGGAACGTGGAACATCTGCATCGAGCCATTTTCGTCAGCACTGTTCGTTTCTAGTATCTCTCTCGGGGGCAGGGGTTCGGCACATACTCCATATAGTACATGGCACTCAACTCGGCAAAGACCAGATTGTCCAGCCCCTTGAGCAAGTTTGTCACAAACTCGAGCTTCTTCTTGAGGCCCGGGTTAGTCTTCTTGGTCCTCTTCCTCCTCCGGCGTCGGCTCTCACGAGACACCCGGCGGCGGGCCGATGTATCCCGCAGCAGCTCCCGGTCGGTGTCATTGTGTCGCGTGTCGTTTCCTCCTGCGTCGGTCGGGGGTATCGATCCATCGTGGTCGGACGTACCAGGTGGCTCTCCTGCTGGCGCGGCAGAGCCCGACGGCGAATCGTTGCTCATCGTCGTAGGGGCCTCTTTAGCGCATGGTTCAGCCGTTGACTAGGCGGAACAAGCGACATGGACGGCGGCGACAGGAGCTAGTAGTTGAGCACGGAGTCGTAGCTCAGCAAATGCCGTCGGTGAGATGTGGACAGGTGCAATCCGCGGAGAGGGAAAGCGCCCGGATCATGGCGTGGGGAGATGGATGGGGAGTGAGAGATTAATATGCCCGACACGATACGCGCATAATGATGATGGTTGATGATGATGCGGTTTGGTGGCGTGAATGTTAACCAGGTCGAGGCGTGGCTCGTGTCGCTCCTTCCCGCGTCTAAGGGACAGGCACCTGCCAACTTGGCTGCGACTTGTAAGGCCAGTGTAAGTGCCAGGGCCAGCTGGTGTAGGTATTCAATGGTTATGTAGGTGTATGTATATATGCACTTGAATTAGGTGAACATGTACTTTAATTCACATGTGTAGCTGGGGGGGGATCAACTAAAAGTCCGATGCAGGGAACCCCGCCATGCAGAACGGGCAAGTGCAGCCCAGTGTAGGAGAGCGTGTGTGAGGGAAGGTGGTGGTGGTGGGCTAAATTTCCCACTTCCGCCCAAAGGAGAGTGACTCAGACGCAAAAAAACGAGAGCCGACAAGCAAGCTTCGGTGCGTCCCGGTGCCATACGAGAGCCTCCCCCCGTCTCAATCTTCAAAGAAAATATCGAAGCCATAACGAGAAATCCCTCGGCCGAATAGGAAAAAAATAAAATGACGACCTCGACACCCAAGGCCGATCTGGCCACCGAGGTCCTGCAGAGGCTCTCGATCCAGGAGCCCCTCCTTTCCGCAGAGGCCTTCCCCGCCATCGCCTACCAGGATGTCAAGGCCGCACTCGACCGTCTGGCCTCGCGGTCTATGATCACATACGAGACGATTGAGAGGGAGGAGCCCGTCCTCGAGGCTGAGGCTGAGCAGATTGCCGCCCACGGCAGCCACGAGGCCCGCGTCTTCGAGGCCGTCAGCAAGGCCATGGAGGGGTTGACGATCCAGGAGCTCGAGCAGGCTATTGGCGATAAGGCTGTCACCAAGGTCGGCCAGGGCAAGGCCTTTAAGGAGAAGTGGATCTCCAAGGGCAAGGATGGAAAGCTGGTTGCTACTGTACGTGCTATTGTTTTTCGTTTTTCTTTTTTTCCTTTACTCATTATGCCTACGCCGAGAAAATACCATGGCGGGAGTGATGCGCATACTGACTTTTACCTTGAAATAGGCTGATTCTATTCAAGACACGACACGCGCCACTCTCGTCAAGATCAAGGAGACCAAGACGGCCGACGCTAAGGTGCTGGCAGACCTGAAGAAGCGTAAGCTGGTCAAGGTGCAGAAGGTGGTCAGCTTCAAGGCGGCCAAGGGACCCAAGTTCGCGCTTGAGGTGCAGAAGGAGGAGACGGACCTGACGGCAGAGATGCTGAGCTCGGGGGCGTGGAAGACGGCCAGCTTCAAGCCGTACAACTTCAAGGCGCTGGGCTCGGACCAGAACGCCGGCACGCTGCACCCGCTGAACAAGGTGCGGCACGAGTTCAGGCAAATTTTCTTCGAGATGGGCTTCGAGGAGATGCCGACCAACAAGTTTGTGGAGACGGGATTCTGGAACTTTGACGCGCTCTTTGTGCCGCAGCAGCACCCGGCGCGCGACCTGCAGGACACGTTCTACATCTCGGACCCCAAGGTGGGTGGCAAGCCGGAGGCCATCACCGAGGGCCAGGACGCCGAGGAGTACTGGAACAACATCAAGGAGGTACACCAGGAGGGCAAGTACGGGTCTACGGGGTACAAGTACCCGTGGGCGGCGGACGAGGCGCTGAAGCTGGTGCTGCGGACGCACACGACGTCCATCTCGACGGCGATGCTGTACAAGCTGGCGGCGACAAAGGGCCCTGACGGACGGCCACCGCCGGCGCGTTACTTCTCGATCGACCGAGTGTTCCGAAACGAGACGGTGGACGCGACGCATCTGGCCGAGTTCCACCAGGTGGAGGGTGTGATTGCCGACTACGACCTGACACTGGGCGGACTGATGGAGTTCATGGAGGCCTTCTTCACCAAGATGGGCATCACCGACCTCAAGTTCAAGCCGGCATACAACCCCTACACCGAGCCCAGTATGGAGATCTTCAGCTTCCACAAGGGCCTGAACAAGCTGGTGGAGATTGGCAACAGCGGCATGTTCCGCCCGGAGATGCTGGAGCCCATGGGTCTGCCTAAGGATATGAGGGTGTTTGGATGGGGACTCAGTCTGGAGCGTCCCACCATGATCAAGTACGGCATCTCCAACATTCGAGAGTTGCTGGGCCACAAGGTTGATCTCAACTTTATCGAGAGGAATTCTGCTGTTCGTCTTGAGAAGGATTAGAGGGGGACGATATAGACTAGATGTGAAAAGATAAAAAAAGGAACAAGGGAACAAAAAGTATTAAAAAGCTACTATAAAGATGATGAATTGCATGACGGTTATGTTTTGACTGGATGTATGTAGACTGTATATCCGGACGATCTGACTTGTGTGGCTGAACCCTTGAGAGTATATCCGTTGATTGACTGTATATCCGTGAGTATCAGAGGTAAAAGGTACGAGTCAAGGAACTGTCGGATACTATTCAAAGAAGCGAGCCCCCGTCATCCGCTGCCCAGCCTGCCCTTCAGGCTCCCCTCCCCCCCACACGGAAACAAGAACCCGGTCGGGACCCTTGATGCCCCACAAATGTTTGATGGTGTGCGATTCCTGGGGTAAAGTACGACACTGGACTAGGTGATGAGCATCGGGGTTGGTTGTATTAGTACGGAGTATGTATCTTGACTCTGACTTGTGTGCATGTACTCGTACAGTGTAGAGTTTCTAAACGAATTGATTCTATTGGATTGGACTGTGCCGTGTGTGTGTGTCTGATACAAAAACTACATTCCAAGCTTGGAAACTCTTTTGTCAGATCTTTATGTGTTCCCCTCACCATGACACACACACACACACACATAAGGGGAAGACAGAGAGACAGTAAGACAGAGAGAATGGATGGAAGAGAGAAAAGACACTGGCGTCATCGGTGAAACTCTGATTGACCAAACACGCCACTCGCTTTGTAATTGGATTGATGATGCAAGGAGGGAGGGGGGGGATGATCAGGGTATTGATGTTGGTTCTGGTCGAGGAGAGTAGGTCAGAGGAGAGGAGGTCGGGGATATATAAACCGTGAATGACCCCTCTTTCTCTTTCTCTTGTCTGCATACTGCTATCCTTGAATAAGAACTATACTACACACTTCTACATATATTAAATAAACACTTTGATATCATCATCATGGCTGATTCCTCTCCCACCAACACGTCCAACGTCTCGCCCACTGCGGCACCTGCTCGTCGTCGGGTACGTCTATTGTATTCCCATTCCAAGGATCCCTGATAATCTCCAAGGAGGCTCAAGGAATCATGTTGAAGACAAGGTCGAAAGAGTTATAATGCTGACTGATATACAGAGCTCCGGCTTTATGCCCGCCTTTGAAAGTCTCTCCCAGCTTCGCGAGACCCAGGCCAGTACGGCCCGTCGTCAGTCACACTCTGATCAGCAGGCCAAGGGGAATTACTTTGGGCAGCTGTTTCACAAGTAGGTCTTTACTCTTTCACATTCATGACGTTTATACCCTCATCATATTCGCACTATTCATATTCACACCCATCGCCCCCGCATCGTATATGATACTCGTTTTTGAACAATGACTAACATGGCACAGCAACTTTGGACGGAATATTGGCAAGTAAATTGCACATGTATTGTATATAGTAGGATTGTACGAATTGACGAGTTTCTTTGCCTTGAATCCATGTGTCCTGACATTTGACCACTTTGCCGTCTTGACCCTTGGCCCTTGACCATCTTGACTACATGTTGACGTCATCTGACAATATATCACCAACTACATGTCACCACAACCACACCCATTATTGCAATTATGTATCGCTTGTGCGGCTCGGTATAATTGCAAATCACTTTCTATGAGAAGACAAATGTGCGAAGAATGTTCAGAGTTGTATTGAGAAAAGGAAAATGAGACTCCGTGTACACCAAAATGTCCCACCACCTTCAATACCCGTACCTGATTTCCTCGCCTTGCCAATGTTTATTCCTCTTGTTCGGGACATACCAAGACCGACTGGTCAACTCCATCACTCAGTCCGTATACCGACAATGTGTATCGAATCTGTCAGGACCTATAAATCTTGTCAAGACCTATACCTGTAAGCAGGTAGGTCCTGTCCCAACAACAAGAACAAACAATATCTATAATAAAAAGATTTTCGTAGTAAAAAAAATAATTCCGCAAAAACAAAAAGCAAAACAAAAGGGCAAAACAAGAGAAGACATCAACGCATCGATAGTCTTGTAAAGATGGTTCCGATTCCCCCCTACCCCAGTAGTCTTTGTCATAAAGCAGACTTGATGAAAACGTCCTAAACGCGCTGACAATACGACAAAAAGACGTACAAAAAACCCCCGGAGGTCATCATGTCTCTATCCCATGACCGACCCATGACCGTCATAACAAACCAAAAAAGAGAGATCCAAAAGGTTCAATCCCAATAATGATGTCAAACGGCAGAAGCCAACAAGGGAGGTGTATATTTTAAAGGAGAGGGCTTGAGTAAGTAGCAGTGGCCTTGAGGCGGTTGCGTAAAATCGTGTAATAGGATGCCTCTCAATATCACCTCTGACCTAGTTTCGATAAACCTCTAGAGAGAGATTTCTGAGCTCCGGTGGAATTGTGAGGAAAAGGGGGGGATGAAGAACAAAATAACAGCAAAATAATCGAACTCCGAACTCCCGTCACAGAAGGACCCCGTACGCATGAGTCTTCAGACAGGGAGGAAATGCAAGAATGTTTTATGCCGAGAGGGTCGTGTGTGTCTGGGTCATATAAGGAAGCGAAGTTGCTCATATGAAGAGGACGAGGACTGAAACCCGTCTCGGGAGGAAAACAGAGAGATGACTGAAGATGAGAGATTTTATGAATTGTTCACAAAACCTCGCATCTTCAAAACTGAGTGGTGAAGGGGTAACAGGTAAACCAGGAACTAACATCACAGGTTTGTTTCGTCTGACCCAACAACCAAACCCGCCGATTCTCCTTGAAAAGATGAGAAGAACCGGGGTACCTTCGACACAGGGGATCATGCGTAGGTGAACCCCATTGTCTCGACTCTGTGACGAGTCGATACTCATCTCGTTGAACAAAGAGAGTGAGGGAGAAACAAGGAAAGTAGTAGGACTGCCCTTTTCTTTCTTCTCTCGTTCAAATGCTGTAAATGTGGCATTTACTTTTCGAAAAGTTGTATATACCGACATTTAGATCGTCCCCACATACTATTGAAGGTGGATAGTATGGGAGACAGCGATGGCGGACTGCCTTGAAAAAAATAGTCCATGCCCTTCGAACGTGAAACCGTGACTTGGCTTCAAAGTAGGAAGGAGACAAGGTCCCAATCTTGTTGAAGAAGATAGGGAGGGTGCTGCACCTCCCAGGGAATCACCCAGCTCGTCTTGTTCATTCTTTCCTGCCAGGGTTTTCCTGCCAGGGTTTTCCTGCCAGGGAAGGGAAGAATGATGACGGACTGAATGTGTGTGCTGAGGTCGTATCCCTTCACACCACAAGGGAGTAAAAATTCACCTGATCCGGCCCATTTCGCTCTGAACAAAAAGGGGGAAGAGGGAACCGCCCTTAAGCGTGAAAAGCCTTTGACCTCGAGTCACACGAGTGTCATTCGTCATCCTCAAAGGGGCTCTCGGAGTGGCAAAGGGACTCCAAAGGAGAGAGTCGCAAGATGACGAATGAGGGGGACTTTTTTCATGTCGGATGTCCAGGACTGTTGGGGTCTTTTAGCGTCAATACCCAGGACGAGATCAACCCGAAATGTCATGTACCAAACAAACAGTGGTATGAATATGGGGGATATAGGGGGGGTATAAGCAATATATCGACAAATTGCCATCCCAAAAAGGGGGGTTCATATAGAAGGATCCATGTCACCCAGAGAGAAACGAGGATGTCGTTTATCCAAGTTTGAAAAAGCCTGTAGGGGAGCTTTGCGGCTTTGAGAGTTGTCGAAGGCGAAGTAAAAGAGTTGTTGAATATGCCGAGATACCCTTTGAAAAAAAGGGGAGAAGTGTTGTTGGGGGGTGGTTGGGGGGGAGGATTTGCCCCCAAGGAATAGAAAGGGAAGAGAAAGGAACAGAAGAGAGAGGAATGGGGGAGGGAGATATTTATACCAGTTGGATTCTAGGTTCATGTCCCCTGCTACGGGGGGAGTCAACAAGAGAGTTGATCCGACAAGATTGGGAATAATGAAAAAGTATAAGCATAAAGTTGTGGCTTTATTCTGGCTTTGGTTATGCTTTGTCGAGTCACGATATGTCAAGACACGGCATGTCAAGTCACGGGATAGACTTGGATGTACGAGTATATTCATAGTAATGATGGCCTCTGGTGTACTATATGACCTGTATGGCTTTCAATATTGAATCACTCACTAGCTGTCATATATTTAGTTTGATATACACGTTTAAGTAGTCACAACTCATACCGAAGAACAAGAAGAAGAACAGAAAGAATACAAAGTCATCAAGAATCTATTACACCAAAACGCCTAGATCAGATCAGAAGAATCAATGGCTCTATAATGCATGAGAACCTTCGCTAAAACAACAGGCCATGAACCATGTCCTAGTAATAAACTGTGATATCGACAGGAATAAGTAATGTGATACCAGTGGTATAATGATATCAACGTGACTATGTCTTGACCATCCAAATCTAGAAGAAGGGGGAAAAAAAGTCAGCCGTTATCCAGTGTTAGAGTCAAGCCAGAAGCAGGGTAAACGTACCTTGTCCAAAGCCTTGGAATTCGCCATAGCCTCCCTCTTGGCCGCCAGGAACCTCGAACGAACATGATTCGGCCGGGGACGAGCAGCAGCAGGTGCAGGTGCCGGTGTAGGTGCAGATTCTGATTCTGATTCTGATTCCGAAGAAGAAGAGTCTTTGCTTGCTTTGGCTGCTGATTTAGCTGCTTTACGCTCTTTGCGCTCCTTCTTCTCTTGTTTCTTCCTCTTCTTCTCTTCCTTCTTTGCTCTTTTGCGCTCCTTTCTCTCTGCCTTTGTCTCCTTCTCCTTGTCGGGTGTTTCGTCTGATTCGTCATTGTCGTCGTCGGTGTCGGATGTCTTTGATTTCTTAGACTTGGTCTTGTCGTCCTTTTTCGACTTCTTCTCCTTCTTCTCCTTCTTGCGACGCTTCTTGTCCTTTTTGCTTTCTTCCTCATCTTCATCTTCACTCTCCTCATCAGAAGCCTTGCGCTTCTTTGACACCTTCTTCTCTTCCTTCTCCTCCTCTTCCTCCTCACTGCTGCTGTTGCTTGACTCCTCAGCCTGCTCCGCCTTGGACACTTCCGATACCTCCGGCTCCTTCGTCTCAGGCTCCTCCTTCAACTCATCACCAACCAGCAGACCACCCCTGACAAACCTCATAGGGCCATACCGACTCTTGACGTACGCATCCATCTTGACCTCGACCCTAGCCTGACGATCCTTCTCCACGCCAGCCTTGGACTTGCCATTCAGCCTGCTGAGGAGGTCGGAGAACTCGTCCAGCCCCGTCACCTCGTTCTCCCGCCTTTTGTCGAACCCGAGACCCTTCATGTCGTCCTTGAGCGAGACGCGGATGTACGACGCGCTACCGGCCGTCAGGTGCTCCGCGTGAGAGGCGTCCTTGGCGCCTAGGTACTCTCCTGGCTGCCATCCCTGGGATTCGAGGATCTTTTGGCCGAACTTGTTGGCGTTCTTCGTCCATTTCGTGTTGTTGGGGTCGTGGTCGAGTTTGCGACGGCTGTTGATTGTCAGTTTTCTTTCCTTTCTTTCTTTCCCTTCTCTTTCCTTCTTTCTTTTTGCCTATTCACTCTTTTCTTTTGCTTCGTTTCGTCTAGGGGTATTGAACATCCTGTCTAAGAGAGATAACTCACTTCTTTGGTCCTGCTAATAGTCCCATTTTGGATATTTTGACACGGGCGCGCGTGCTCTTGTCTTGATTCTGAAAATGATTGTAGAGGAAAAAGGTTCAACAGACTTGGAGTAGAGGAAAAAAAAAAAAAAAGGTCGGATAGCGGGGTGTGGAGTCATGGCTCTTATCGCACAACATGATTGGCCAGCCTCATCGCCTTGTCCCTGACACTATCCAGACGACATTGCTACTAGTCTTAAGGACATTGTCGTTCACTACTACTCGTAAAGAATCAATTACAGAGCATCAAGGATTCAACAACCATTCTCCCATCAAAACATCTACAAGTATCAATGATTCAAGCATAATAAAGCAAGTACGTTGAAGCAAGTAGAAAAAGCAAAATACGATAAAGCAATCTCATTTTAATATTGCATCCCAGACTATAAAATACATACACTAAACTGTCCATTTCCCATGTTTTTCAAAGCGCCCACATAGGGGGGGGAGGGAGATGACAAAAGAGACCCAGAGACCCAAATAAGATGGAAGAGACCCAGATAAGAGGTAAAGGAAAACTAAGAGGTAAAAGAAAACTCAAAGGTAGAGAGGTAGATGGTAAGAAACAAACGAGAGAGAGAGAGAGAGAGGTAAAAGTATAAAAACACAAATGCAAAGGGCAAAACGAGCCACACGTATACAGCAAAATCACCAGCCAAGGATCACTAGTAGTTCAGCTCACCTCCTCCGTTGCCAGCGACGTGGTCAAGGTCCTCGTAGCTCTTGAGGCTTCGGCCCTGGACAGCCTCCCTGGGGCCACCGGCACCAGCACCGGCGCCGTCACCCCAGCGGGAACCACCCTGGCGGCCTCCGCGGCCACCGCCGCCTCCGCGACGGTCATACGGTCCTGATCGGTACTGGCCTCGACTGTGCCCACCCTGCATGCCGCCACCGCGTCGGATAGGTCCTCCTGATCGGTCATCGCCGCCCATAGGGTTGAACCCGGGCTGCATGCCTGGCAGGAAAGGGGGCGCCCGCGCCATCGGGAATCCGGGCATCATGCCGTTCATCGACGACAGATTCTGCAGGTTGAATCCGCGCGGCGTTCCTGCTGCTCCCTGTCCGTTAGGCTGCGGGAAGTGTCCGTTGGAGTTGGCGTCGGGCCGCGACGGTGCAATGTGCGCGGGATCAAGCACGTAGGCGTTGACGAGTTCAAACTAATACGTTGTCAGTATCTCTATCCACACGGGGTTCCGTGGTTCCACGGTTCGATGGCTTCACTGGAGATATGCTCACCTCTTGCTTCAGACCGTCAAGCCAGTCCGAATGCCTCTTATCAATGTGCTTCTTCCAGAAGTGCTCCTCCTTGAAGAGTTTGATGCAGTCCTCTACCTTGCACCTATACTTGTGTTCGTCCTCTTGCTTCACATGCTTGGCGAGCTCATCCTCGAGGGCCTCGTCTACCGGGCGCCCACCCAGCTTGCGAATGTCCACTGACTGAGGCTCCAGCACCTGGGTGAGCTTGTCCTCAAACGTCTTGACCCAATTGTACGCCCGCGCCAGCTGCTGTTCCGCCTTGCTGATCGCATTACGTCCTTTCTTGTCGGCCTCAGGCGAGTCGACCTCGCCATCCTCCGAGTTATCGGACCGCTTCTTCTCGGGGAGAGGCTCGCCGCTGGCTGTGGCACGTGCCGCCTCCCTGGCTGCATCTGACAGCGTTGAGCGAGGTCGGCGCAGGTGGCCGGCGGGGCACTTCCTCGTGAGCTCGTGGATCGAGTCGCACTCGACGACACAGAAGAAGCAAAAGTTGAACACACGACGAAGATACTCCACCAGTAGGTCCAGCTCCTTCTTCTTGGCCAGGAGGTCCTCGTCATCCACCCCGTCCTCATCTACAGCGCCTTCCTCTTGCTCACCCTCCTCCTCTTCCTCTGCGCCAACCTCTGCATCCATGGCTTCGTCGTCATCAAGCCTTGCCTTCTTCATACTGGGGACAGCTTTGGGGATGATGACAGGCTGCAGACGGCCAGCGCTCCGGAGACCCTCAACCTTCTCTTCCACCTTGAGGATGCCCTGGAAGTCCGAGCCGAATTCTTCCTCGAAGTGGTAGACCAACCGGCGGATCAGGTCAAGGTCCTTGTCGATACGCTCTGGGGCTGAGAACAGATCCCAAAGAGCCTTCTTCCTGGGGTTCGACTGGGGGTTGTGTACGCCCACGTGGCAGACAAAGTCTCCGCGCACCTCATCCTTGACCGTCTTTCCGTTGATAGCCTCGAGCGCCTTCTCGGCCGTCGACACGGGTTGGGGGGAGGCCAGCGGGACATCGCCGTCCTCGTCCTTGGGATCGCTTCGGTCGATGGGCATAGCAGTCTCCGACGAAGGGTGCAGCATGACCCAGCCAATGCGGTGATAGCGCTTGCTCGGATTCGGGTCGGACAGCGACAGCCACTTGAACCCACCCTCCTCCTCGCCCAAATGCTCCTTGCAGAAAGTCTCGAGGTTTTGCCGGCTAACATGAGGCGCAATCGTCTTGATGAGCAGTGTGGGCTGGTTTTGGCTATCGTCTCGGATGTCTGCACCGTCTACGGGAACCAAGTCGCCCACGCCAAGAGTCTCGTTGGCAGCAGTCGTCTCACCTTCCTCCTTGTCCGCAGAGGCGGCGGCGCCATTGGTCTCGCTCTTCGGAACGCCCTCAAGAGACAGCTCGTCGAAGGAGCCAGACTCGAGATCCTGCTCCCACTGGGTATAGGCACCACGACGCGTGTCGTTGAGCTTGGCGCGGAAGGGACCCCTGACCTCGGGCTCATAGCGCTCCCTGAACCACTGCTCTTTCTTGTGCTCCGAGACAAAGGTGCGAGCCATCTTGGCCTGCATCTCCTCCTTGTATGTGTTATAAGCGGCCTGGATCACGGCCTTTTCCTTCTCCCGCTCCTCCTGGGCCTCCTTGGAGCCGCGAGGCTTCTCGGGCTCCTTACGACGGCCAGTGCGAGCACGTTCCTTCTCGTCCTTTACCCTCGCATTCATGCGCCACCACTCGCTGAAGTATGAGAAGCCAACCTGGTAAGGCAGTCGGGAGGGCTCAGTCAGGGGGTTCCGGACCATGGCTGGAGTCGCGGCATCCTGACCAGGAACGTAGCGGTCAATATTGGCGGGAGGAGAGATGATACGTCGGCGGTCGTCGCGGTCTCGGTCATCACGTCGGGGACGGGGCTCGTACCGGTCGACAGCCGGGGCGGGGGATCTAGATCGTCGACGTTCGCGTCGTTCGTGGGCTTGAAGAATCTCGTGTGTCAGCTTCACCTTTACGCTCCCGAGGGAATTGGAGCGGTAGGACCTACCGGGAGAACGACCACGATAGAAGTTTTCACCTCTGTCATCGCGCGTACGTGAATCGTCTCGTCCCCATGTCCTGTCAGCCGAACCGTCGCGGAACGACGAGTACGAGTCCATTGTGTATTTCCGGCGAGGCGTAATCGGCAGCTAGGCAAGCCGGAGTGGGCTCGGGGCGGTCGTGAATCGAAGTTGTCTCCTAGGGGAAGGACAGGTATCTGTCGCTGGAAAGAGTTGATGGCGGTCAGAGAAATTGTTTTTTTTTTTTTCCAAGAGAAGAAGTTCGGTCAAGTATGCGGGTAAGATGAAGGGAGAGAAGAGAAGATGGAGACAAGAGGGTAGGTTGCCAAGCCGGCAAAAGATGGACAAGCGACTGAAGTGTTCCCGGGAGCCATTATAGCGTTCTCGGAGAAAAAGAAAGGTAGAATAGTAGAGGAGATTGAGACAAAAAAAAGTGTAACGGGGACGAGGGAGGCTGGGGCGGAGAGGGCGTCGTCGACGAAGCAAAACAAGGACTGGCTAGCTAGAAAGAGACAAAGGGCAGAGAGAGAAGAGAGAATTAAAAAGGAAAAGAAAGAAGAAAAGGGCCAACGAACTTGGAAATAAAGAATCAATGGGCGCAGCTAGGGAGAATGAGAGAGAAAGCGCGCGCGCGTACCTTGACCAAAGAGAGGGGAGGTGATGATGATGGTTGCTGGTCAGGCAAGAAAAGTGAGGCGAGGTTCGTTCACGTCTACGCCAGGAGAGAGGAAGCTGGGGGAGAAGAGACTCAGAGGGCAAAAAGGCAGGAGTAAGGAACGCGCCTACCTGTGAGTACAGAACAGGCTAGGTACGTGCTACAGGTACAGGCTACCGGTGGCAACTGCCAATCAAACGGGTCCCAGGCGAAGCAGGAAGCAGCTCGGAAGCAGAGCGGAGCAGAGCCGCGTGTGGAGAGGTGGAGGTTTTGGTGGATTGTATTAACACTGTGCATTAGCTGGTAGTGGTAGTACCTGTATTCTGTCATTCCGGGTGTTCAAGGATAAGCAATACCGAGCACGATCTGTACAGTCTACATGTGCTTCTCCCTTCAATTGAACAGAGAAGCATGAGCTCTTAATATACGAAGACCACGTAGGGAATATAAAGTATTGTATAACAAAGAAAAAGTGTAAAACGCAAGCCATCGTCGATGCGGAGTACTTCTACCCGTATCAATCCAGCCCCATTATTAATCCCTCGACTGTACTCGCACAGAGTACCGGTACCTCGATACTCCACATTTTACAGTGCACAAACCGCCATACAGTCCCCAATATTCACCAACTCCACTGTACTCGTACGAATCCTTGTCCTCTCGAGGAGGTCCCCACACGAGACCTCCATCCAGGCCAATCATTTTCATCTGCTCAGTCTCCCCCGTGTCGCTCCTGCCGACGTCAATCGTCCGCCATTGGAGAGTGGCGATCTCCGCGTCCTCGGCGCCGTCCGATAGTTTGTCTACACTTGAAGATAACGAGGAGAATCTGGGGTTTGCAAGTACTAGT
Source organism: Geosmithia flava (assembly GCA_900188565.1). Taxonomy (NCBI): domain Eukaryota; kingdom Fungi; phylum Ascomycota; class Sordariomycetes; order Hypocreales; family Bionectriaceae; genus Geosmithia; species Geosmithia flava. Next base: position 258,026 of record FYEV01001717.1, on the reverse strand, counting down.
AATACTATTAATCAATCACTGTTTCCCACTACCCCGTCCCTGCCATCGTCCCGTCTTTCACATTTCAATATGGCCCTTTGTATATAGGTACTCACCATACACCGACCACCCCGCAACTCTAAAGGGGATGCATGCCCGTCCACTACCAACGATATTGAATCACGGGCCCATGGGCCGGATATCGTCATGGACGACAGGAAGAATCTCAGTTCACAAGACGACTACAACGATGCCATCGAGTCCATGCGCAAAGCAGAATATCCGATGCTCCAGGGTTCGTTCACCTCTCACACCGTATACACAACTGCTTCATATACTAACATCAATGCCCAAACAAGACTCAATCTACCTAGACCACGCAGGAGCCACCCTCCCCCCCAAGTCGCTAATGACAGCCTTCACAAACGACATGACGACCAACCTCTACGGCAACCCGCACTCCGCCTCCTGGCCATCCCAGCAGTCAACATCACGCATCGAAAACGCCCGTCTCCGCCTCCTCCAATTCATCAACGCCTCCCCATCCGACTTCGACATCGTCTTCGTCGCCAACGCCACAGCAGGCATCAAGCTCGTCCTCGAGGGTATGCGCTCTCTCGAGGGCGGGTTCCTGTACGCGCACCACCAGGCCTGTCATACCAGTCTTGTCGGGGTGCGCGAGGAGGCCAAGGCGCATAAATGTCTTGACGACGATGCCGTACAGACTTGGATAGCGGCACGTCCGACGGCCTTCACACCCGACGAGGTCGGCGACGCCTCGGCCACACTGGTCGCGTACTCTGCGCAATCCCACATGGACGGGAGACGATACCCGCTCTCGTGGTCCGAGGATCTCAGGAGGGGAGGACGGGAGTCACTCCTCCCACGCGTGTACACACTTCTCGACGCCGCCTCACTGGCCGCCACTTCGCCCCTGGATCTCAGCCACCACGACACGGCGCCCGACTTCACCGTTCTCAGCCTATACAAGATCTTTGGCTTCCCCGACCTGGGCGCCTTGGTCGTCAGGCGTGACGCCCAGTCCGCCTTCTCGCGCAGGACGTACTTTGGCGGCGGCACCGTAGACATGGTCCTGTGCGGTGGGGCCGAGACCTGGCACGCTCCCAAGACGCATTTCCTCCACGAGCGTCTGGAGGATGGCACACTACCCTTTCATAGCATCATGGCCCTCGACACTGCCATGACCGTTCACCAAAGGCTGTTCGGCTCCATGGGCCATGTCAGATCCCACGTCGCAGGCCTCACACATCAGCTGTCGCATGGCCTGAGACGTCTACGACACGCCAATGGGGAACCCGTCTGTGTTATTTACGGCGGCAGTGACAATGATAATGAAAACACCCACGGTCCCATAGTGTCCTTCAACTTGAAGAACAGCGCCGGCGCGTGGATAAGTCTCGCCGAGTTCGGCAAGCTAGCCCAGCTGAAGAAGATGCACGTCCGCACCGGTGGCGTCTGCAGCCCGTGCGCCATCGCCTCAGCCCTGGACCTCCAGCCGTGGGAGATGCGCAGCAACTTCTCCGTGGGCTACCGTTGCGGCACAGACAGCGACATTATGTCCGGCAAGCCCACGGGGGTAATCCGCGCCAGTCTGGGTGCCATGAGCACCAGGTCCGACGTATCGCGCTTCATCGACTTCATCCGGGAATTCTATGTCGAAGCCGTTGCGCCATCCCTCCCACTCACCCCTCTACCTGATAGCCGCGGGATCCGTCGCACACCTGGCCTTGAAGTCGGTGCCATAACACTCTACCCCATCAAGAGCTGCGGCGGCCTATCCGTACCCCCGGGTTCCCGATGGGAGATCCGCCCCGAGGGTCTAGCCTGGGACAGGGAGTGGTGCCTCGTGCACCGCGGGTCAGGCCACACCCTCAGTCAGAAGCGCTATCCTCGCATGGCCCTCCTAAAACCCTCGATCGACTTCAACTCGGGAACTCTGCGCGTCGAGTACAGGGGGTCTGTCGGTGCCAATAGTAGGAGAACCATCGCCGTCCCTCTATCCATCAACCCTGCCCTCTTCGACTCCACCAGCCGCCACGTCCCCTCCCGTGTCTGCGGCGACGAGATATCACCCTACATCTACTCCTCCCCCTCGATCAACGACTTCTTCTCCGACGCCCTAGGCGTACCATGCTTCCTGGCCAGACTACCCCCGGGTGGACGCGGACTGGCCAGTCGCTCCTCCAAGGCTCGCATACAAACTCACCAGCAACAACAGCATGTCACCGCTGCCATACCCGGCACCTTTCCCACCACAAACTACGACGTCCCCTCTCCTCCAGATTCTGATTCAGAGAAGCAGAAGCGCCAAAAGACCGACCATGGGAACATACTCCTCGCAAATGAGAGTCCCATCCTCATGATATACTCTGCCAGTGTCGACGCTCTGAACAGTGATATCCAGGATCGTGGGGGTGAAACATCCGTTGACGAGACTGCCTTTCGGGCAAACATATCACTTAGACCGGCTTCCGCGTCAAATCAAGACAAAAGTCCCCTGTCTCCCTTCTCCGAGGACTCATGGACATCGCTGCACATCGGACCCCACTCGTTCAAGATGCTCGGCGCCTGCCGCAGATGCCAAATGGTCTGTGTGGATCAGACGACCGCTGAGAGAAGACAAGAACCGTACGTGACGCTAGCCAAGACAAGACGTTTCGACGGAAAGGTCTTCTTCGGATGTCATATGCGTCTCGACTCCGATGACGAAGTGCTTAGCGGGGAGACACAGTGCCCCACCATTCGTGTTGGAGATCCCGTGGCGGTCGAGGACGGCGGCTATATATGATTTGACGTATACACGCATATATACATGTAATGATTCATGTTTGATAGCGTTTCTGTTAAAAGAAGAAAGAAAAAAAAATCATATTTAACTATTGTCAATGTCAATGAAACTGCTTCCATATGAGACTGTACATGTATTTCGTTTCAGAGTCGTAAAATAAGAAACGCATTCTATTTCAAATGGCAACAGACCTGTTGCGCAGACTCTTCTGCCTGGCATCAATGATCTGCTTCTGCCGCGTCACCGTCGACGTCGACGTCTGTCCTCTAGCCAGCGGTAGGCCCCAGTTCTTATCCCCCATACCACTACTACTGTTCGCGGCAGGACCTTGTTGTTTGTTGGCGTTCGATGCCATATCGCGAGGCTTCTCGGCACGCCTAGACGAGAGGTAGAAGAAATCATGCACAAAGCTGTGCTGCAGGTCCCTCGGCTTCCCATCGGCGGTCCAGTAACGCTCCTCGCTTAGCTCCCGCGATAGGTGCCGGCGGAAGTAGCGGTCCTGGTTCACCCACCACGCGCGCCATGAGGCGATGATGATAAGAGTCAGCGGAATACAGATGATCCAATAGACCCAGAACTGCCGGCTGAGGATCTCACTTCCGTGATCATCGCTGCTGCCGCCTCCGCCAGACGAGCCAAACCTCTTTCTCAGTTTGCTTGCCCCACCACTGGAGTCGTCTTCGGGCGCCAGCCAGTCGAACATGGACATGCCGAATAGGGTGCCTATGAACTCGCCAGGTAGGAAGATGGCTGTGATGACGGCGAGAGCCTTCATAGAGGCACTGTCTCGGGAAGATGTCACAGCCATCCGGGCATTGAGCGCATTGTCCTCTTGCGCCATTCTACTGTAAATCTGCAGGTAAAGTCGATATGTTAACTGTGTTCCATCTGGAATATCTCTGTCACAAGTGGGAGTGGCATTGGGACTCACAATGTCAATCTGGGCACGGCATCGGGCCTCGGCCATCCTCCGTTCCGTCTCCAAACTCATAGAAAGCCGCAAAAGTGCCTCGAGATACTGTCTGATTTCATACCAGTGCGCACCGAGCTCCTCGGTCAACGAGAAGGTGCGAGGAGGTGGGTCTGTAGGCTCATCTCTCGTGTCCTCTCTTGTATCTTCCCTTGCGTCTTCCCGATCAGGGACGGCTAGGGATGGCAGCGGAGAATTAATACGCTCGAAAAGGCCGAATTGGCCGCCGCCCATGTTCAGGTCACGAGTCATATGATGAGTCTTGGGCTCGTTGAGCCTTTCCGCAAGCTCATCCCCGGCCAGTACCAGAAGTTTTGCTGCCCTCTCGACCCAGCGAATAGTATCAAGAAGTTTAATGGTACCTCTCAGTACATCGTGGGCCTGCTTCATGAGATTGGTCATGTTCATAGGACCCCAGTTGCTGGTCGTATCATCATCCTTCCCGTTTGTGAACCGTCTGCGAGGCACTTTAAGCGCAGGATCTGTATTATCAAACCCCAAATTGCTGCTAACCTCTTGCTCGAGTGCAATGACATCCATCGAGTTCTCCGCCACAGTCTCCTCACAACGTGTGAATTGTACCTGTAGAAGAATGACGGGCATCACGAGAGGATGTGCCCAGTGATCACGGCAGGATTCCAGACGGTCATCGTACTCGTCGAGGTCGTCTAAACGATGCCGTCTGGGCTCGAAGGACTGCCGGATCAGGATGGTGGTTGAACGGGTGGCTACATGATACGACATGGACAGAAAGTCGCAAGGCGTCTTGGATGTCTCCGAGAAAGACAGGATAAGACCTAACGTGGCATTAGCTCCACACGTTCCAAGACAATGTAAATCCGGGTTAACTCACTCAAGGTAGACCGATCCCTAGACCAGAAACGAGACTCTGTAGCAACACGGGTAGAATAATGCAGTGTCGCAGGGTGCAAGCCAAGATCTGCCAGGTCTTCGGGCGTCATACTCAACTGGTCGGGACAGCCCTCAAAGGGGGCCTTACGACGGAAGCATATGCTACACAAAGTCAGTATTTCCAAACATTTTTCTCACAGGCAAGATCAATAGGGGATCCTCACACTCTGCGAACACGGCCTTGGAGGTCATCCATTTGGTCATGGCTCTCCTTGTCAGGCGCACAAAAGTTGCCCTGCATTACAATGTTAGCAAAGCCCCCATGTACTTCAAAGTAAACAAGAGATGTCAAAAAAGATGGAATGTATACCTCGCGGTCGACCCTATATCCGCAGCGGAAAGCAAGATCAAGCATAAACGTCCCAGACGTCTCGTCCTGGCTGAAGCGGTGTGTAACTTGCAAACCATTGTTGGTATTGTTCCGACGTTCATGCTGTTCCTTGGGAGTAGCAGAAGGCTGATCATAGACGACATACTCATCATATTCCACCTTTGTAGAAGTCTGCTTCCCATCCAAGAGGACTTGCGCAGAGCAGGACTGTTGATCATAATTGAACAAGTCCTGACCGTATCTGATAAAGGCCGTCATGGTGGCACTTTTTGGATTTTCTGTCTGCTCTTATCCAGGATCAAAGAGCATGGATACGGAGGCCTGAGCGATTGCAATCATTCCCTCAACAAGTGATGATGTTGTTTTCAGCATATGTCTTCCGACTGTGTGTGGTCCCTTTTTTCTCTCTCTCTTTCTTCGTAATGTGGTGGCCGATCAGGAGGTCCCGGCCCCCCATTTATGTATTATTACCCGTCTCCATTGCGCCACATCGTTGCCCAGGCGGTGTCATAAACGTAGACCGGGGGTATATGTGGGTTGGGCGGCGGGCCTTGGACGGACAGGGGGGTCCGGGAAGAGGGAGGGGGACGTGGAGACTCGTGAGAGGTTCTTGTGTTTCCCAATTCGAATGCATGCTGATTATGTCTAGGTTCAGGAACAGGTTACAGAAAGCACGGGATGGGAACTGTGCCGTGATAAAGAAACCAGCCATTGATTGACGTGCATATGCCTCACATGACACGCAAAGCGGTATATGCCAAGGGTTGCAGTGCTCAGTCAAAGGATGTTGGAACATCTAGGCAGGTTGTGTGCTCCAGTAATGTGCCTGCAAAATACAAGGCCAAGTGGCCCGGGGGCGGAGCAGGGCGCCCGTCGGGCGTACGTCGTCTTACGCATATTGCCAGGAACGGTCTGTAGGGCAGGAAGCCAAGGCCGTAGCTGCGATTATAGCCGTAAAACCCGCCGACGGGCAGGTGCCACTGAGCAGTTGCCTATTGTAGCCACAACCACCATCAACGTCATCGCCATCATATGTGATTCTCTTCTCTTTATGTCGGTTGCCATAATATTGCTTAAATTAAATAAAACACATACACAGCTACTAGCACATTGAAACAATATTGAAACCTTCTCTTTGTTGGCGTCGATTCCACCAAATACCATCCTCCCGTCCCTTTCTGAAGAATAACGAAAAGAAAGAAAAATACACGCCCAATTAACTTATCATACTCTTCCCCCTTCCTTTACATATCCTGACCCGGTGTACCAGACGGGTCTACACCGTGAAACGCATCGCCAAAGGCCGAATCCTCCATGTCCATCTGTAGATCCAGTCCCTCACCCAGCTCGCCTGCAGACCCATCAAGGGCAGGGGCATCATATCCAGCCAGGGCATCACCAGCCGAGTCAAGGTCACCCAGGGAGCTAAAGTCGTTCTGGTCGAAGCCGCCCGTCGCAGGCGTCCCCACAGCCGACGAGGCCTTAACAGAGGCGGCTGTAGCGGGTGCCGCAGCAGCGGGCTTGGGCGTGTTTTCGTCACCACCGGCCGTGGATCCGGGTGCTGTGGCGGCGGCGGCGGGAGTCCCTGTCGCGGCAGGTGTTCCCGTTGCCGTTGGTGCTGCTGAGCCAGAGGCCGAGGCTGACGCTGACGCTGCTTCTGGTGCCGGTGCTGGTGTCGACGAGGATCCGGCTTCTTGCGACGGTGTGTCCTTGGGGACCATAACCCAGTCTCCGCTGCCTGTTCCCTGATCGGGAGCCGTCGTCTGCTGGTCCTTGGGTGTGGAGTCTGTCCCTCCCATGGCTACATCACCTCCACTCGATGAGGAGGCGGCAGGGGCAGGGGCAGGGGCAGCAGCAGGCTGTCCTGTGGGGGCGGCGGGAGCAGCAGCAGGAGCATTCTGCGGCGTAGGAGCGTTAGACTGGCCACCCGATTGCTGGGCCGGCGTAGAGTGGGCTGAGGCGCCGGTGCCCATCTGGTCGAGAAGGCCGGCGGCCGTGCCGCCCATATCAACGTCGGATTCGGCGCCAGGGGCGCTGTTCTGCGACCCGGCCTGCGACGGCTGGCGTGACATCTGGTCGGTGCCCTGCTGCTGCTGAGTCGTGGCCGGGGCCGGGGCAGCAGGGGGAGTGGGTGAGGGGGCCGGCGGCTCGGTGTAACCGCCCTTTTCGACACACTTGACGTCGGGCTTGTCCTCAATCTTGCGGCCGGTCGATGACTCGATCTCCTGGATAATCTCGTCGACGGTCTTCTGGAGGCCGTTGTCGCGAATCTCGCCTCCATCATGGGGCTTCCACAACTCGGATCCGGAATCCTTGATGAGTCTGAGCTCCTTCTCCTTGGTGCTGAGAAGGGAGCCAGCCTTCATATCGGCGATGGTGGCCTCGTACGTCTTCTTCATCTCCTCCATCTGGGCCTTTTCGGCCTCGACGTGCTCCTCAACGCGCTTCCGGAAGTCGTCCGCCTTGCCAGGGTCCAGCCTGCCGACATACGCCTTGGAGTCGTCGGGGCCCCTGGCGTAGGCATCGGGGCCCTGAGCGGCGAAAATGCCCTCGGTCAGCGATGCGAGGTTGCCCATGAGTCCCAGGTTGAGGTCCGCGGGGGTGATCTGGTTGATGCGGTAAGGCGATGACAGGATCTCCTCCATCCACTCGTGGTTCTGCTGGTAGCGCGCGAGCGAAATCTCCCTAGGCGTGAGGTGGTCAAACATGTCGCCGCGCGACGTGTCCTCGTCGTCGTCGAAGGCAGGGTCCAGAGGCGGCGCCACGGCGGCGGGGACCGGAGCGGCAGACGGCACAACCTGCTGCGACGAGGCCTGAGCGTGTCGGGCGCGCTTAGCGGGAGGGCCGGCCACGGGCTGCGGGGGGTACGCGACGTGCTGGGGCACACCTCGGGCGGCCATCTGCGGGTCGACGGGGCGTCCGGTGAGCTCGGGCAGCGACGGCCAGTTGGCCCTGTCGGACAGCATGAACTCCTTGCGGCGGATCTGGCCAGCCTTGAGGAGGTGCTGGCGCTGCTGCATGGTGGCGCTTGTGCGCTGATCCCAGGGAACCATGGTGACGGGGATGGCATCGTTCTGATCGGCGGGGCCCCAGTGCACGATGAACAGGTTGGGGTCAGGCTGCGGCGCGTTCGGGTGGCCAGACGCGGGGACCAGGCGGAAACGGCGACGGGCGTGAGCAGTGAACTGCTCCTGCGGCGGACCATATCCAGCCTTGAGGTAGTAGATCTCCAGAATCTATTGTAGCACACAGAACTCAAAGTCAGCAATCAAATCGCATAGCGTATCAGGATATGTGGTGGTTTATTTACCAGCCCATTGCCCAGGTCATGCTTGTACAGCTGCTCGGGAGGAGCCCAGACGTAGCCATCGGTAGCGAAGTTATTGGCCAGACGCTGCAGGGGCTGCCATGTCATGAGGATGGTGCCATCAGCGGGCTTGTCAAGCATCTGCCAGCAGAAGGGGGCCTTGTCCCTAGCAATAAGAGGTGCCTGGAGGAGCCACTGCGCGACCTCGTTGATGCCGACGTGGGGGATATGAGGGTATCGACGGGAAGACACGAGGTGAACATGGGGCATCTGCATCAATCGAAAAGTCAGTCACGCCATTGCGTTTCGACATGTACACCATGGAGTAGAATTGATTGCATACCAGCTCCTGGGGGACGCTGAAACTAGGATCGGGCGAATTCATGATGACGACGGATCCTCTTTTTCGTGTCTATGTGTTTTTTTTCGGTGACGACGCGCGCGTTTGCGCAGCGCAGCGCAGTGGAGAGGAGGTGCAAGGCAGAATGTGGCGTTTATTCAGGGCGTGGACGTCGCAGTTTTTCCTGCTGTCGGTGGAGATGCGCGATTGACGCAGGGGTGGGTGAAGGCCGATAGGGGAGAGGTTGGCGCGACGATGAATGTCGGATCCAGAGGTTCTGGTGTTTGCTTCTTCACGAGTGCCCTTGCGCCCCCGTCGCGACTCCCAAAATTCGCGGGAGGGAAGGATGATGGGGATTAGCCAATGAGTGATGGGTATGTGAGTAGTAAAAGTGGAGCTACGTAAGTGCACGTTCACCAGCCACATGGTATCTTATGTCACTAGCCACAATGTGACCTTTGTTGAGCCACAATGCAATACGCCGTTGGATGCAACCTTCCCAGTCAATGGCTTACGATGCGAAAACGCTCTTTTCTATTTTCATCGACTTCAAGGTGCGATGGCCGAGTGGTCTAAGGCGCTGTGTTCAGGTTCGTCCGGATTTACTTCTGGAATCCTGTCTTTCGCAGTCTCGAAAGAGGCCTGGGTTCGACTCCCAGTTGCACCATAGAATTTCTTTTTTTGCCCAATTCAAGGCAGCCAAGCCAGCCTGTCTTGATTTCTTTTTTTTTTTTTTTTTTNTTTGGCAGTGCAAGCAAGTTCCAAGAATTATATTAATATATCAAGCAGAACACCATTACTATACAAATTCAACGTGTGCTCTACTAATGAGTCCACGGACAACGCTGCCATGTTTCCCCACCAGAAGACTCCTCCGATGATAGTCATTTCGCATTGACCGACCCAGGCAGCCAAACACCCAACGTCTTCAACCCGGGATGAATCTTCCTCAGCTCCTGGATGTTGGCACCGTATCCTTCCTTCTCGAAGAAGTCAAACATGGTGCCCATCTCCTTAGACATCCAGAGCGTGACCTTGGCCATGATACCCCATGACAGCGGGACCTCCGACCCAGTCTTCTCCTTGAAGACGGCCGACATCTGCTCAAAGGTGAGCTCATCGCCCGCGAGAGAGATGCCCTTGTTCCTGAAGGTGTCCGACTCGGGGTTCACAAACGCCTTGGCTGCAAAGGTGCCAATGTCCGACGTGGCAATCAGCTGGAGCGGGCGCGACCTCACGGCCGTCTGCCAGCAGGACGCAAACACCTTGCCGAGGAAGCCTCCGTCAAAGTTCTCCATGAAGGCCACGGGCCGCAGGATGGTGTACGACATCTGCGTCTGGCGCAGCAGGTGGTGCTCTATGTTGTGCTTGCTGAGGAAGTGGGGTATGATAGTCGGATTGTCGATGGAGCGGGTGTCGCCGCCGCGGTCTACGGACGAGTAGACGAAGACCTTGACCCCGTTGGCGACTGAGGCGTCGATCAGGTCTTTCCCTTGCTTCTCTTCAATTGCAGGACCCGTCTTGTTCATGGCGGGGAGCTGGCAATAGGTTAGAAAACATGTGTAGACAAGAGAGGGTTTACTGTGTATGTGTGTGTTCAATTGCTTACCTGGACGCTGAATACACCCCAGATGGGCGATGGTGTGACTTTCTTGGCATTCTTGAATATGGCATCTGCGTCGTCTAAGTTTCCCTCTACCAGGGTGATGTTGGAGGATTTGGCTGCCAGCTTCTTGGCCGAGGGCGATGAAATATCGCGGGTCAGGGCGAGGATATTGAATTTGGTCTTTTCAGCGAGCAGGGCAGAGATGACGGAACTGCCTTGCTTTCCCGTGGCGCCCGTGACGAGGATTGTGCTGAGAGTCATGGTGGTTGTAAGTGATGGTCTCAATGTAGATATAATTGAATGTGTTGATGCAGATGAGGAACAAGGATGAACTCATTAAAGAAAAGGCTACTTGAAGTTATATATATATTTGTTTTACGGCATATTAAGCCACAGTCTATATGAAGCCATTATTCGCGAGCCGTTACACCACGAATGCTTAGAAATGGGCGGTATTGTCATTTTTCGTCATGACACCAGGGTAGGGCACTTTTCGGTGATCCGACAGGACCAATTCTTTGGTGTTTTGCGGCAAACCTGCAGGCCAATGTCGCTGACAAATGTGGGGCCACCCGTGGTGGAACCACACTCTCGGTGTTCGTCTTGAAGACCGAACCAACAGGAATTGAAGAATGGATTCTCTGGAGGTCCTCACTGCCGAGATTACTATGGGACGACGGCGGAGATTTTGGGGGCGGAGATCTCTTTGCGGAATTTGTCATGGGAGTATTGTTTGACTAAACCTTGGGAGTAGATGTGTCATGGGCCGTGGTGATGGGTACACTTACACTTACACGCATATGCAGCCTTGTATGGGCGTGTAAGTCAGTCATCATCAAATGGTATTATGACTTTGGACATCGACTTGCTCCACATTTAGGGAGTATATTCTCATGTGATAACATGAACTTTTGTTTCTTTGAAAGTGTTTATTCAAGTTGAAATACTCATAAAAATATTCGTCTTATTAAAAGTGACCCCCTAGACAAGGAAAGTTGCAAAAAGGGGTAAAGGGGTACACAACCCGCACCATCATAAAAGAAGGATGCTGTACCAGACCACACAGCAGAGAAGAAACATGAACAAAGGATGTAATATAAAATTAATGATAGAAAATAACTGTCCTATATCTAGGCAATTCGCAACGCTAATGAAAGAAGAAGAAAACAGAGCACTAATGAGATGAAAAACAAAAGGAAAAGAAACAAAACCACGATAAAAGTGAATGTTGGGAGTTATTTCATGAAGGGCATTATAGGTTATCATCAGGATACTTCTTTCTTTCCCTCTTAGAAAGCCAAGGCCTCCTTGTTAGGAAGCTTGCTGCAGCAGTCGACGCGAGAGCAGAAGTTGACGTCCTTCTCGCTGACAGCCGAGTTGGAAGCGTTAGGCAGGGTCTGACGAGAGGGCCAGATCTCGCAGTCGGCCTTTGTCTCACGCTGGTGGTGCTCGGTGACGACCTCACGGACCAGCTTCTGGAAGTAGAGCGGCCCCTGCTCCATGGTGGGGTGCATCTCCCCGTTGATGAAGACGCCCATGTTGAGGTTCTTCTGGGCGTTGGAGCAGAGGTACTTGTCCTCGGACATGATGCGCTTGTACATGTCGCTGATGATGTTGAAGTCATCGTCGGTCGAGTTCTTGTTCCTGTAGACCTCGTACTTCATGACGGACAACTGGGGACCCTTGGGGACGAAGCGCTGGATGAAGAAGAAGTGGGGGCTAAAATATATTGTCAGTTTTTGCTTCTCTTTGTGTGTGTGTGTGTGTGTGTGTGTGTGTGTAAGGGAAGAGACAGAGAGAGGGAAGGTGAGGGAGGATACATACGTGACGTTCATAGAAGAGTTGGGAAAGTAATAGGTGCTGGCAACCTTGAAGCCACGAGCAATCTGCTCCTCAGTAGGGTTACCAAAGTGCTGGATGTGGCAACCCTCAGTCTTGACGTAGTAGCTGCTGAGGTCGGCAATGGCAGGGATATCCGGGTGGGACGTCTTGCAGTGGTAGCACTCGTTGTAGTTATCGGCGAGGATCTTCCAGTTATACTCGCCCTCCATCTCCCAGGAGTGGTCAAAGGCGTAGTCCTCGAAGGTGTAGTCGCCGAAGCGGGCCTGCTCGTCAACGCCGGCAAAGTCCTGCTCCCAGGGGATCTCGGGCGTCTCCTTGCCGTCCATGTTGACCCAGATGAAGCCGTTGCGGTCGATGCGCACGTGGATGGGCAGGAGGCTGTTCTTGGACTTGTCGAACCCGGGCAGGTCCTGGTACCCGGGGGCCTTGGCCAGGTTGCCGCTCAGGCCGTAGGACCAGCCGTGGTACTGGCACGAGAAGACGAGGCTGTGGCCCTGGTCCTGGGTGACGATGGGGAAGGCGCGGTGGCGGCATACGTTGTGGAAGGCGTTGATCTTGCCCTTGTTGTCCTTGCAGATGACGAACTCGAAGCCTGCCACCTCGTAGCGGAGCCAGTCTCCCGAGTCGGGGATGCGCGCCTTGTGCGTCGTGAACAGCCACTTCTTGGAGAAGATGGATCGACGCTCCAGCTCGTACATCTCCTGGGATGTGTACCATGAGGCTGGGAGGGCTCGGACTGCCTCCTTTTCATTTGAGGCCTGGCTGTCGCCGTAGCCGAGATAGCTCTTGAGGAAGGACATTGTGTTGTGTGTTGTGTTGTGCTTCTTTTTTTAAACAAAAAAGGGGGAGTATTAAAGGTTGGTCTTATAAAGACTTAGGAAGAAGAAGAAGAAAGTTGAAAAGACTTATTATAGTGTCTTAGAGAGAAGAAAGTATCAAGAAACTTGTTGAGAGTTATCAATCTAAACTTCTTCATCATGGTGGTTATTCCAGCTCCCTTTTAACTTGGTTATCATCCTCCAATCCTTCTCATTTTCCCTCCCCCCCCCTCCTTCAATGCTACGACTTACACGCCGGGCTTGAGCTTCCTACGCGACTAGTCCGGCCTCAATCATAGATATCCCGACCTGACAATAGATAGAGACGTCTCAGCTTCTCTGGCCGTGTAAGTGGCGAGTCGTGCCCAAGTTTGGTATGAAGTTGGACGGGATACCGGTCACATGACCGGTATAACACCCCGACTTACACGCCCCCCCTCACACCTTTGCGCGCGCAACCAAACTACCTTAGTCGATCTTAGATCGTCCTACCCCCCCAGGAGATAACAGAGAAGAAGGGAGCCTCACAAACTGCCAGTAGTGGTTCCTCATTTCGGTCTAAACGCGAACTAAGAATCATTAAGCCTCTCTAAACGTGTCGATCCCACGACGACAATCGTGAATAGCAGATGATAGAGATAGATTACTCGCTACAACTTGGGAATGGTGTCCGTGCCAACGCTGTACGCCACGTCATATCTAGATATCAATAACACACACACACTACGTTAGTTCAAAAAAAACATGACCCTGACAATAGAAGAGCTTCTACGCCACCATCCCAAAGTCTTTGAGGCTATCACGACACTCACGAGACGTGAACACCTGACCGAGTTCGTGTCCAAACATGGAGTTACGTTATAGAGTGTGGAGGGGACACATGTTCGAGACGCAGAATGGTACTCTCTCATTACGCGAACCACGGTATTCCGGGGCCGTGTCCGATGCGGCTGGCCCGTCACGGGGAGGGGACCGGTTCACACGGAGAATAACATGAGGCATTGCTGGTTTGGGTATACTGGAGTCTATACAGCCACTGCACAGCGAGGTACATCGAGCTGATCCATTTTGGGTAAACAAAGGGCAACAACTGCTGTATCATGACGCCCAAGATAGCCGACGTGGGGATTCTGTCTACACTATAACGTGGGCACCAATTGGCGTGGCTTGATATCATGACACCTCCCGGGGGGCGCACAGCTCTTGTCAAACAACACGGGCTCGGCAAGAGGTCCGGATGATGGTATTGTATGTGCTATGTGGGCGGGGGGGAGTCTGAGTAGCATGACAGTCCCGGCACTTGGGATAGAGGATTCACTGGTGCAACTTTGGGATATGGGGAGTGGAGCTCCATTCACAAGTTATCGTCTTGCATGTATGTCAGATAGAGACAAGAACCCAAACATGTTACATGCGGAGTGAGTACAGGCCCGGGGGCGGAGGGTGTTGATTTAGGTGGCGGCTCAAACGGCTGTAGTACTCCGTACTCTATACTCCGTCCGTATTGCCGTTTTGGGAGAGCGGATTGCACTTTGTGCATTAGCGTATGCGCCCGTCAAATACGTAACCGGTCGAAAGCCACAGAGTGTATGAGGGACACGGAGTAATACTCGTAGAGGGGGTATCATGACTTTGAATTGTGTAAAAATATACGGAGTAATAGTCACAAAGGCAAAGTGAGATGCAACTACTAGCACAGTATATCCCGAGAGAACCTGATAGAGGGGCAAGACCCCTCCCGCCTCCCCTCCGCAACAATCATCTATCTTGGTCCGGTCTTTGTACATTTCTTTGTACCCTCCACAACATCTATGATAAGTGCCCGACATGACGGATGCATACAATGCACCACTTCAGTCTTCCCTCTTACACACACCCCCGACGACCACGTGATCGGAGTCCGGACGTTGGACACCTCTTTTCAACTTGTGCAAGATAGTAACAAAACATGAACATACGATAGTTCCTACATACCTTTCAGATCTCTAAGGTGTAAACACAGCCAAAACATTGAATGAAAAAAGTGGTGCCGATGATATCCGGGGTTGGGAGAGGGGCAGAGTTCCGGTATCGGGCTCATCCAATCTCATGGGTCCAGTGTGCACGCATGTAGTTATATGTTTTTTAACTTATACGCTTCTTCCTACGTGACGATGATGATGATGGAGGGTGTGTTGAAGAGAAAAAAGAAAAAGCGCTTGTCCCTTCCTTCCTCGCCAACTTTACATGATAAGCTCAACTATTACGAATAATATCCATAAAAATCTTGGGTTTCCCATCTACTCTTCTCCATTTCTTACATTCAACTTTGACACTTATTTTCCTCAATTCTGGTCTTGTACGCCCTTGGGATCAGTTGTGGCGTTTGAAGCGGGGTGTTTCTTCTTTTCTTTGGTCGGCTTCGGATTCCGCGAGCTCCAGCTCTTGACCCCACGTTGACGATAACTTCTTATTGAACAACTGTTCGAGAGAATCCATTTCTCTCATTGAGAACATTGTTCAGTATTTAGTTACTATATATCCTACCCGCCGCCTTCCATGCTGTCACTGTTTCCTCTGGGTATCACTCTGGACGCTTCCCCCATGGCTGTCAAGATGGCCTCCTCCTCGTCCTCCTCGTCCTCATCTGCGAAGCCATTGGCAATTGAGGAGAAGCCCATTGAGTCGAAGCCATTGGCCCCCGCACCCTCCTACCTCATCCTAGGAGCGGGCGTGTTTGGCGTCTCGACTGCCTACCGTCTCATCACAAAGTACCCGGGGGCATCGGTGACGCTGGTGGACCGCGACGACTTCGACGCGGACACGCGCGTGGCTGCGTCGTGGGACTGGAACAAGGTTGTGCGCGCCGACTACGACGACCTCCTGTACTGCCGACTGGCGATCGAGTCGCAGGACATCTTCCGAACGGACCCCCTTTGGAAACCCTACTTCCACGAGACGGGCGTGTACTGGGTGTGCCGCACCGACTACGCCCAGGACGTGATTGACAACTACAAGAAGCTGGGCAGGACGGCCGACCTGTTCTCCGTGTCCGTCGATGAGGCTCGCACCATGTACGGCGGCCTCTTCGCCGACGCCGACTACACGGGCGCCAAGGCCGTCCTCATCAACCGCACGAGCGGCTGGGCCGCCGCCGGCGACTGCCTCCGCGCCGTCACCCGGAAGGCCCTAGACCTAGGTGTCAAGTACGTGACCGCCGACGTGGCCACACTGCAGTTCGACAAGACGGGGGCAAACTGCCGCGGCGTCAAGACCGTCCAGGGAGAGGTCCTCACGGCCGACAAGGTCATCCTGTGCACGGGCGCCTTCACATCCAAGCTCCTCGAGTACAGCGCCGCCGAGAGCGGCAAGCCCGACCTCCGCGCCGGGGAGAGGATCGTTGCCGGCGGCATCACCACCGGCATGGCCACCCTCGACGACAAGACCCACGAGACCTACGCATCCATGCCCGTCGGCTTCCAGGGCTACCCGGCCGCCATCGGTCCCTTCATCGGCAGTCTCCCACCCACGCCCGACAGGGAGCTCAAGTGGTGGGGTCCCACCATCTTCAAAAACACGCGCGAGGTCCTCCCGGGACGCTTCGTGTCCGCCCCGCCCCCCGCTCGCGACTACGCTCAGTGGAAGGTGTCCAAGAAGCTCAAGGCCGACGTGGACTATGCCAACCAGGTGTTTTACGGGCAGCGTGGGTCAGCGTGGCCCATGAGCAAGCACCGTGTCTGCTGGTATGTCACACCACAATCCACAATGCATTGGACAATTATATATATATGACCTCGCGCTAACCTCGAGTGAACAGGGATGCTTTTACTACGAGCGGTGATTTCATCATCTCGCCTCACCCGGCCTCCAAGGGCCTGTATGTCGCCACGTGCGGCTCCTTCCACGGGTACAAGTTCTTCCCTGTGCTGGGCAAGTACATTATCGAGATGCTAGAGGGCAACCTGGAGAAGGAGCTGGCGGATCGGTGGGCGTGGGATCGCGTGAGGCCTGACCCGGCCCTTAACCCTGAGTGGCCTAGGGCCGAGATGAGTGATCTGGAGGATACAATGGCTAGGCTGTAGTAGACGTATAGACATGTGATGGTGAGACGAACTGATGCATCTTTCTTTTTGTTTTTTTCTTGCTCCTTTTTTCTTTCCTTCACGTTTTATATAAGAAAGCATATTAAATCATGACTAAAGAAAAAAAATCGTCCAGTCATATGTGAGATATCACCAAGCTCAGTGAGATGAAATGAAGAAGAAAAAGCTGGGGGTGGCTGGGATGATCGGAGAACATTAGCCATGTGACGTCGTCTGATAAGGAAATCGATCCGACGTCGGAGTCCAGGGATATGGCTTCTATACATGTATACGACGTATTTACTCCATATGACTTTCAACAAAGGAAAGCGACGGTCAAATTCTACAGGTACATGTAACCCTAAACGATGCGTCTTGAATACTACCACGTAGTAGTAGGTACTCGTAGTAAAGTTATGTATCGCCTGGTAACAATATCCCAGTCATTATGAGCTCTGGAGTGGAAGAGTGGGAGACACCGTTTTCGTAGTATTACCACTGCTCCGTAGTATGAGCAGGGATAAATAGCGCCCGGGCTTTGCGGCGACTTATCAATCAATCATGTGTAGTGCATTGGAAATGTGACGCCGAACGACGTCCGTGTTTTCCCCTTTCCTTGGGTGTATTTTTGTTATTTTTCTCGGAGGCCCGCAATTGCCGATAAGTCCCCGTTAGTAGTAGTAATACTTTTCTTTTCTTTTGCGGGACAGCTTTTCTCGACGAGTACTCTTGTTGCTTATTAGTACCCGTTGTTGGCATGGTTTGTTTTTTTGCTATATCTTTGATAACAAGCGAGATAGATAGCGTGTATTTCTACGTATCAAAGACTAGGAAGAGAGAGACTGACATCCTTCCCGCACCGCTGTACTGCAATAAGACAAAAACAAGCCCGAAACATTATAGATAGGGCGGCTCTTATAACGGGTCTCCTGACAATAACAGGCAACAATACGTGGGACCTGACTGGGTTAGGTCTGGACTTCTGGGTTTCTCTTATCTCGATGCTTGGCTTAATGGGGAAAGGACCATGTCAACCCCGCGTTAGCCACTTGGGACAAGAGGCAAGAGGCTCGAGGTGGAGGTGGAGGGAGGAGAGCAGTAGCAAAAGCAGGTTGCTGAGAGGGAGAGCCGTGTATCTTGGTATCGCGCCTTTCTCTCCGTCCCCTCCGTCCCCTCCGTCCCCTCATCTGTCTCCCCATGCATGTTCGTATACAGACAGGTACCGCAAACATACGCGCGTGAATTTTTGGTTCTTTATAGAGAGAGGTGTAGTAGTACTGTTTAGTATTTACTACCTAGAAATATTATTGCCCTCCCTCCCTTCCATCGTACCTTCCCGCTGTACCCCCTCCGTCGCACTTTCCCTCCCACCCTCATCTACATTATCCAAACGGAAGGAGCACACAGTGTGTACGGACGGATATTTTCCCGTCTGTGTGTCAAGTTTCAACCGTGAGGGGGAAGGAGCTATCTTCAGTCATTATTACCCAATATATTCTCTCTGGGTCGTACACGGTAACAACACCACAATCATCTGTAATATCTACAAACAAACATACACACCAACACACATCACACCACCTGCACGAGTGGCTTTGACTTTAGCCTTCCTTTGCTTCATTTTTCTTTGAGAAGAAACCACAAAGAACACAGAGAATACACAAGAACAAACCTGCCCTTTGAGGCGTCGTCACCACGCTCGGCTGGGCTGGTTGGCTATCTCACCCTCAATTCATAGCAATGTCACCCAAAGACGATGCGCCAACTTCTCGTGGCCGACGACGGTCGCACCACGCCTGCTTCACCTGCCGGTTTGTCTCATTGATCTCACTTTCTTCCCTTTTTTTTATGAATTGAAAAAAGAAAGATATTGATAAAATACACTTATAGAAGAAAAAAGACTCGATGTCCCGGGGAAAGGCCAGTCTGCTCCAGTTGTTCAAGGCTCAGCCAACCTTGTGCCTACCCACCGGCGGCAAAAGCAAAGAATGAACGATCCGTTAGTCTTAACCCTGCATCTTTTATTCTTGAAAAAAAAAAAAAAAGAGAGAAAGTGAATCGCCGAACAGAAGCTGATATATCACAAAAACATCCATCAGGAAGAGAGATTGGCCAGCTTGGAAGAAAAGCTGGATCTCCTCCTCAGCGGCGGCTTGTACATGAGACGACTTGACACCATCGTGAACGCGGGGACGTTCTGACCACATTTCTCAGGACCAATCCTCCCTCATCCTCCTCCCACCCTTCAGACACCGCCTCCGCGACCCTCGAGGACATTGCCGACGTCTCAGAAAAATCCTACTCGGCCACCCCTCCCGCTGCCGACTCCGGCAAGGCCCCCAGCCTCTACTCGCACCCTTCCACCATACTCTTCGACTCGGAGGACCCGACGTTGCTCCCCGGTAGGTCCGACATCCAGGAGGGTATCGGCCTCTACTTCAAGTTCTGCCACCGCCAGCCCATCTGGTGTTTTGATCGTGACCAGGTCAGCAACCATGAAGCCATACCCGAGGAGCTAGCATGCAGCATCCTCGCCCTGACCTCTCGCTTCTCCGAGAAGCGCGACCAGCTGCAGCTTTACGGCGAGACGGCAAAGACGCTCATCATGCTCCGCGTCGCCAATGGATCCGTCGAGCTCACCACCATTGAGAGCTTGTGCTTGCTTTCTTATTCTTCATTCATCGGTAAGTATTTTTGTATACGTTTCTGGCCACGTGTGTGCTGATAAGAAGAGGAAACAGATGGCAACTTTCACCTGGGCCAATTTCATCTCGGCCTCGCTTTCCAGCTCTGCCGGTCAGCTATGCTGGATCTAGACCTCGTCTATGCCTTGGAGGACCGGACGACTGAGCGCAAGAAGAGGCTCTTTTGGAGCCTCCAGCTTCTTGAGCAGTTCTACGGCCGCCAGACGGGGCTCCTGAGCGGCCCCAGCAAGATTTGGTGGTCAACCGATGCTGGCAACATTGAACTTGATCCCACGGCCCCGCCACTTCCTCGTGACGAACTCGGCACCTCGGACCCCAGTGAACCGGGGATTTGGAACACAGGAGCTCATCTTGCCTGGATCTGGAGCCAGGTCCGAAAATATGTCTCCAACTGTGCCCATAACATCCTCAAGGAGCCCTGGCGCCATGACTCCATGTACGCCAAGGTGGTGTCTGACTTTATGGAGACGGAGAACAGGATACCTATATGCCATCGCTATGACTCGGCCAAATTTTACAAGCGAAATGTCGAGGATATCAAGATGCACCGCGACTACTGGGCTCCCTGGCTCAAGGAGCAGTTCACGTACCATGCCATCCCTACGGTGCTCAACCATCCGTTCCTCTACATCATCGGTGCCCAGCATAACCCGAACTTGGCCATTCCAAACACCTTTTGGAGGCGCTCGTCGGAGCTCGCCCTGCTGCATGCCACGTGGATTGTCCGCATGATAGATATGGTGGTCGACAAGCAGATTCCCCTGGCAGACCCTTTTTTCGGCCACGTCGCTGCCATTGCCGCTACGGTCCATCTGTATTACTGCTGTGCTGCGTCTCCGAGGCTCAAGCACAAGTCCAACACGGACTTTGCAAAGTGCAGGAGGTTTCTAAAGGGATTCTTGTTTCACTCTACAGGCTGTGCGCAATTGGTAAGTACATTTGTGGACAGATGGAGGAGATGAAAAGTAGAAGATAGAGAGAAGGGAAGGAGAAAAGAAGAAGGCCTCTGAACAAGACGTGCTAATGAGCAAACAGGACCGCAATCTTGACAAGATGACACAGATGGCTGCCGGCCCCGAGATTATGGACGTAGAGGACTGGATGCCGTCCAAGATTTACCTCAGTGTGCCCCTGATGTGGGAGATTCTTCAGTTCAATTCGACCGAGCAGCCACAGGAGAGCCCGACGGGCGGACTTCTAGACTCATCTCTCGTACCGCCACGCAAACGCCAGGAACCCGACGAGGACTCGACCATTGAGATTATTGTGGCCACATCTCCCGAGATCTCCATCAACACGGCCGATGGCGGGCAAGAGGCACCAACCATGTCGTCGTCCTCGTACAAGGGCAGGGCACCACAGCCGCCGCCGCCGCCACCACAGTCTTCTTCAACATCATCGTCGTGGAATGCGGCCCGAAACGCCAAGTACGTTGCTGACCAGGCGGATAATCTCAGCCTCAACTTCACGCCCTGGCTGTATGCCGACTCACTCCAACTGGCCAACCTTGGGGATGTGAGCTACGATCAGTCGCAGTCGCATGATATGGGGGAGAATAGGAGCATGGCATGGTGGGAGGGTGACAATTTCAGCAACATAATGTTTAGCCAATTGTGATGTACTAGGGGGTGTATTAGGGGAGTGTATCAATCATGTTGGAACTTGATGTATTTAGCGCAGCGATTTCTTTTACTTGTCACCTGTTTGGTATGCATTTTGGGAAGACCCTTTTTTTGTTATTGCATGTATGAGAAGACTCGTTTTGACTATGGCCTGTCTGAGCTTCCCAGCAAGCTATTTGATTTGTGATATACAACTTGGCCTGTTGGTTTCCCTAAGATGAATATACTAGAAGCACCTCCCTCGCACCCGCCCATAGGCAGGACTAGTACACATTCTACAGTCATTGTACAATTCACAAATAGACGACATGAAGCACGGTGGGTGAGAGCAGCCCCTCAATATTCCGGGGGTAGAATCATGGACATGATGGCCTTGATCAGCAGGAGTCACCGGATCGTTACCGTTGGTGGTGATAGTGTCATGGTCATCGTCATCAAGGGGGTACATAGAGTGACGATGGTCGAGAAGAGCAGTGACGTAGTCATCCGTTTGGAGTCTGATGATCCCATCGACCTCGATGATGTAGGTGTTTTCGTTGTCGGCCTTGACGAGCACCGAGTTGGGGAAGTTGGGGGCTTGGTCGTGGAGGTCGTCCATGGTGGTTACTAGGATGGTGTTTTGGTGCTGAGCTGTGGCTTGGGAAAGGGTGAGGATGGAGAAGAGGGCTGTTAGGTTGCGAACTTTGGTTGTTAGTTAGAGGTTTCTTTGTTTATTTTTCTGTTGGTTTAGGAAGAGATCGGAGATACTTACTGTGCATCTTGTTGGTGCGGGTTGAGATTGATGTTTTGAAAAGATGGGGTTGTTGATGGAGAGAGGAAGTAAAGTGCTAGTATTGGTCTTATATACAAGAAGAACTGGTCTTGAATCAGAATATTGGTCATGGTGGTATTATGATGATACTCTTTGATGTTGGTTGTAGTTTCAGAATGGGTGTTGGTGTAATGTGGTATTCTGACATGGTATTGTACGAGTTGAGAGGATATGGGTGAATAACGGCTGGGATGCATTGGACGTGATGTCTGTCTTGACTGGTGCTACTACATGTGCTTTTCCCCCTGATATAAACATGAGCTGTTACTCCTTTGGTGAATGAAATAGCAATAGCCTGTTGGCTGTTCAAGGCAGCACATGCTTGTCCCGACTTGATGACTGTTATACCTTGGTGGACGTGGACACAAAAGCTGGATCAGATGTTGGTGTAACAGGGTGACTGGTTTGATATCAAACACCAACATTCACATTGACTACCACTCTCTTTCACATATAATACAACACCCACTCTGGAATCACCATCAACGTACATATACTCGTATATACTGTGTTCAATGTTATGATGATTCATGAACCATGATCCGCACAAGTGCCAAGTTACCAGCCAGAGCAAGTTTCACGTGAAAGAGTGTCACACATCTAAAAATACATCACCAATGACCAAATAGAAACACACCCCCAAGAATCAAGTACACGTATTGGTCTGATCTATCATGGTCCATACACCCAAGTAACCATGTGCACCCCACCATGGGTCAAACAGACGATAACCCAACCCCAAGCATGTATGCCTTGTGCCCCTCTGGATATCGCGGGCCGTCATTTCCTTTTCCTTTTCCTTGAAGCACATTCCCTTGTCGTCACCGACAAAGAAGGGGAAAAAAACGTTATCTCTTTTCCAAACACCCCCTGGCGTGTGTATTATTATACTCAAACTGCAAGTTCTGCAACCAGGGTCCTAGCCATGTTATGAAATACGTGAGGTGTAATACGTCGTATTGTCGATGCACATCCGATCCCGGAACCCCACCTGTGCCCCGTCTGTACGGTTCCGTCCGGCCCCAAGACACCGCGAGGCCGATCACGTGAGCGCCTTGAACGACCGACTTACACGCACACCCCCCTCCTCCTCCAGCGTGCCAACCCTCCACCATGATATCCAAATCATGATTGTAAGTTGTCTGTACTATCGTGAACCAAACTAGGCAAGATGCACACACCTTGACAGATTCCAACCCATTGAAGGTGCCCCCTCCATTGATAGAGGGGTAAGAAACAAAAACAGACTTATCGATAATTGGTGTTGCCCCTCCTTCTCCTGGTGTCTTATATACCAAGTTCATGTCATGTAATGGTAGAGGAATCTATAGCAATAGTACACCTCTCTCCCTCTCTTAATCATCCCCATTCTATCGTCCTTCTCTCTTAAAAACAAGAAGAGAAACATCACACATCTCTCTCATTCCTCTTCTTCTCTTCTATAATATTCCTCTCCCAAGGAGAAAAGAGAGAGAGAAAACCCCTCCAAACATGCCCTCACCATCCTCAAGAGTCGTCATCATAGGCGCCGGAATAGTAGGCACAAACCTAGCAGACGAGCTCACAACCCGAGGATGGAAGGACATCACTATCATCGAGCAAGGACCCCTGGACATGCCGGGCGGCTCAACCTCCCACGCACCGGGCCTCGTCTTCCAGACCAACCCGTCCAAGACCATGACTCGCTTCGCCCAGTACACAGTCGAGAAGCTCAAGTCCATCCAGTCCCCCGACGGGCAAGGGTGCTTCAACCCCGTCGGTGGGTTAGAGATTGCCACCACGCCCCAGCGCGTCGAGGAGCTCAAGCGTAAGGCCGGCTTCGCGGCGTCGTGGGGCGTGCCAGACGTCAAGGTCCTGTCTCCCGACGAGGTCGTGGCGCTGTACCCCCTCATCGATAAGGACGAGGTCCTGGCCGGTCTGCACATCCCCGGCGACGGTCTCGCACTCGCAGCCCGGGCGGTCCAGCTGCTCATCGAGCGTACACGCTCTGCAGGTGTGCGCTACCTGGGCTCCACGACGGTGACGGGCATCGACAAGGTCGACGGACGGGCCACCGGTGTCATCACCCGCGAGGCCGGAACCATCCCCGCCGACGTGGTCATCTCCTGCGCGGGATTCTGGGGCGTAGAGGTGGGTGCCATGGCGGACACGCGCATCCCCCTCGTGCCCATGGAGCACCACTACGCCAAGACGACGACGGTGCCCTCCCAGAAGGGCAAGAACGAGCTGCCCAACGGTGCTGCCCTGCCCATCCTGCGCCACCAGGACCACGACCTGTACTACCGTGAGCACGGCGACCGCTACGGCATAGGCTACTACGGACACGACCCTCACCCCGTGGTAGCCGCCTCGCTTGGCGACACCCCGCGCTCCGTGACGGAGACCAACATGCCGTCGCGTAGGCCCTTCACGGCCGAAGAGTTCAAGCCAGCGTGGGATCTGAGCCGACGGCTCCTGCCCGCCCTGCGAGACACAGAGGTGGCAGAGGGCTTCAACGGCATCCTGTCCTTCACTCCGGACGGTGGGCCTCTGGTCGGCGAGTCCCCCAACCTGGCGGGGTTCTACGTCGCCGAGGCCGTGTGGGTGACGCACTCTGCCGGTGTGGCCCGCGCCCTGGCCCAGGTCCTCACGGACGGCCGCTCGGCCCTCGACCTCTCGGGGTGCGACCTCACCCGCTTCGACCCCCTCCACCTGACGCCCGAGTACGTGGTCGAGACGTCGTCCCAGGACTTCGTCGAGGTCTACGACATCGTACACCCCATGCAGCCGCGCCTGTCGCCGCGCAACCTGCGCGTCAGCCCCTTCCACGCCCGCCAGGTCGACCTGGGCGCCTACTTCCTCGAGTCGGCGGGCCAGCGCTGGGAGCAACCGCAGTGGTACGAGGCCAACGCCCCTCTGCTGGACGACATCCCGTCCCACTGGTCCCCCGTCGACAGACAGGACGCCTGGTCCGCGCGCTTCACGTCCCCCGTCTCCGCCGTCGAGGCCTGGAGGACACGCACCGCCGCGGGTCTATACGACGTCACATCCATCTGCCGCGTCGACGTGTCCGGCCCGGGAGCCCTGTCGCTCCTGCAGCGTCTGACAACGACGGACTTCGCCTCCCGCCCCCCGGGGACCGTGACATTCACCCTGCTGCTGGACGACGCCGCCGGCATCCGCAGCGACATCTTCGTCGCCCGTCTGTCCGACTCGTCCTTCCAGCTCGGCACCAACGGCGCCCTGGACGTGGCCTACCTCACGCGCGAGGCCCGTCTAGAGTCTGACCCCGTCTCCGTCCGCGACATTACAGGCGCCACCTGCGCCCTTGGCCTGTGGGGTCCCCGCGCCCGGGACGTCATGGCCATCGCCACCACGGGCCTCTCTCCCTCCGCCAGCCGGCCCATGCGCCTCTCCCGCGCCGTCATCGCCGGCGTCCCCGTCACCCTCATGAGCATGTCCTACATCGGCGAGTCGGGCTGGGAGATCCACACCAGCGCCGAGCACGGCCAGCGCCTGTGGGACGCGCTCCTCCTGTCTGGTCGGCCCTACGGTCTGGTCCCAGCCGGCCAGGCCGCCCTTTCTGCCCTCCGTCTGGAAAAGGGCTTGCGCTCCTACGGCGTCGACATGTCCACCGAGGAGAACCCCTTTGAGGCAGGCGTCGAGCACGCCATCCAGCCTGGTTCAAAGAAGGACTTTGTCGGCAGTGCAGCTCTGGCCAAGCTCTCTTCTTCCTCTTCTTCTTCATCTGCTACCAAGACACCCACCCGTCGTCTCCGATGCCTCTTCATCGAAGACGGCAAATCCGTCCTCATGGGTAAAGAACCCGTCTTTGCCAAGGGCGATGCTTCTTCTGCGATCGGCTACGTCACGAGCTCCTGCTTCGGATACTCTGTTCGCAAACCCCTGGCCTACGCCTACCTCCCCGCCGACGCTGTCGAGGGTGCCGCCTTCGAGGTCGAGTACTTTGGCCGTCGCATCCCCGTCACTGTCACGCGTGATCCCGTGTATGATCCTCAGGATAGTCGTCTGCGTGTGGCTGCCAGGGAGCACAGGCTCTAAGGTGTGGTTGTTGCAGAAGGGAAAAAAAAACATATTTACCCTTGAGTAACCCGGCGCGGGAGACATTTCTCTGGTGATATGACGCCATCTTTTTCGCTTTTTCTTATTTCCCTTTGTTTTTTCAATATCATGTCTCTACGACTTTATGCTTTTCCTTCCTTTCTTCTTCTCTTTATTTTTCTTTACTTGCCAATATGCTTCTTTCATTACTGGTAGCCGGATTTTCAAGCTTGGTTGTTAATGTTGTGTTGTTTTCCCTTTCCTTCTTCCTCATCATTTTAGTATTCATCACATAGCACCTCGGTCTTGCTTTAGACATGACAGTATCAACATGATATATGATTCACAGGCATCTTGCTTAAAGTGAAGGCATGCTCGTAAAACTCTCATTTGACAGTCATACAAGGGCTAAAAGCAACTGCATGGCAAGTCTCACGTTGTACAGGCTTGCAGAATACAAGGAAACGCCCCAGGGAGCAGATAAACATTTTTGTACGTATGTTCTAAATATTTTTTTTCTTCAAATTATCCTCTTTGTCTCCTAGATTACTAGCTGTTGTGCTACATAAATTCCGGAGCTGAGTTTTCTGACGCACTCACAACCCTCCTCACATGCGGTTGTATTCCATTGCGTCATCAGCAACCACCTCCCCTCATCAGTCATCATCGGACCAGCCGCTTAAGCCTGGTAGGTCGAGGCGGAGACGTTACCGCCACGGCCAGTCCAGTTGACGTGGATGTCAGTGCCAGCCTTGTACTTGTCGTTGGCGTCCTCGGGCTTGACCTTGAAGGTGTGGGCACCGAAGTAGTCACGCTGGGCCTGGAGGAGGTTGGCGGGCAGCGACTCAGTGCGGTATCCGTCGAAGAAGGACAGGGCGGTGGAGAAGGCAGGGGTGGGGATACCAAGGAGGGCAGCCTTGGAGACGACCTCGCGCCATCCGGGCTGGGCCTTGAAGATGGCCTCGTTGAAGAAGTCGTCGAAGAGGAGGTTCTTCAGCTCAGGGTCCTTGCGGTAGGCAGAGGTGATGTTCTTGAGGAAGACGGAGCGGATGATGCAGCCACCACGCCACATGAGGGCGATGGAAGGCTTGTTGAGCTTCCAGCCGTACTCCCTGGCAGCCTGTAGAGAAGATTTCGGTCAGCAAGATATTCAGAGGTTGGCCGCTGCGTATGGACGAGCGTATTGACGAGTATTGGTTCTTACCTCCTGCATGAGCATGAAGCCCTGGGCGTACGAGATGATCTTGGAGGCGTAGAGAGCCTGCTCGAGGTCCTCAAGGAACTGCTCCTTGTCACCCTCGAACTTGGTGGTGCGGCCAGCGAAGGGCAGCTTCTTGGAAGCCTCAACACGCTCGGGCTTGAGGGCAGACAGGCAGCGGGCCAGGACGGCCTCAGCAATGAGGGTTACGGGCTGACCGAGGTCGAGGGCGTTGACAGCGGTCCACTTGCCGGTACCCTTCTGGCCAGCCTGGTCGAGGATCTTCTCGACGAGGGGCTTGCCATCGTCGTCGTTGTAGTACATGATGTCACGGGTGATCTCAATGAGGAAAGAGTCCAGGACACCCTTGTTCCACTTGGCGAAGACGTCGCCCATCTCCTTGTTGGAGAGACCGAGACCGCGCTTCATGATGTCGTAGGCCTGCGGGGAAGAGAGTTAGCACATGCCCATGGGTATGCTTCAGTGACAGTGCATGTAGAATGAGTGGGGCTCGCGCGCGTTGGCCGTGTTACAGTCATGATGTAACAAATGCAATGGCATATACGAGGTGCTGGGGGAGTGTGTGTGTGTGTGTGTTGATGTGCATGTGTATATGTGTTTGGGCAAACGTACCTCGCAGATGAGCTGCATGTCACCGTACTCGATACCGTTGTGAACCATCTTGACGTAGTGACCAGCACCCTCGTCGCCGACCCACTCGCAGCAGGCCTCGTTGTCGCTCTTGGCAGAGATGCTCTGGAAGATGTCCTTGATGTGGGACCAGGCCTCCTCGTTACCACCGGGCATGATGGAGGGGCCGTAGCGGGCACCCTCCTCACCACCGGAGACACCGGAGCCGACGAAGCGGATCTTCTTCTCGGCCAGGTACTGGGTGCGACGGTTGGAGTCGGGGAAGTGAGAGTTACCACCGTCGATGATGATGTCACCGGCGTCGAGGAGAGGGACGATCTTCTCAATCCAGTCGTCGACAGCGGCACCAGCCTGGACGAGGAGCATGATGCGGCGGGGAGACTTGAGCTTGCTCACGAACTCCTCGACGGAGTGGGCGCCAACAATGGACTTGCCCTTGGCCTCGTTTTCCAGGAATCGGTCAACCTTGGAGACGGTACGGTTGAAGGCGCAGATGGTGAAGCCGTGGTCGGCCATGTTCATGATCAGGTTCTGTCCCCTGTAAAAATGACATGTCTGGTTAGCGTCTCCAAGTATGGCGGACCAGTGTCCTCCGAGAGAAGTCGTACGGACTCTTCGGAGGCAGCGGGAGGGGAAGAAAACTTACATGACAGCCAGACCGATGAGGCCCAGATCCGCACTTGGCACAGAGTCAGCATTTCCTGAAGCAGTCGAGGGTTGAGACGAGCTGGGTTGTGATTGTTGACCGGCGCCTCCCAGCTTCATGTTTTCCAAGCGTGCGCTAGGTCGGGAACATGAGCCATGATTGCCACGACCAAAGGGCGAGGGAGGGGTTGGTGAGAAAACACAGCAGAAGCAAGGCAGTGGAAGAATGCCGCCGGCGCCGACCCCGAAGGACTGCCAGTTAACGAGGGGCCCATGGGCGAAAAATGAGCGCCTCGCGGGCAGTTGAGGGAAATTGAGGTCATAGATGAAGCTCAAGTTTCCCTCAAAAACAGAGCAGAGTCTGTTGAGGGCGGCGGGGTGGTGGGGTAATATTCCATGGAGGGGTAGAAAAGGGAAGAGAGCAGGAAAAAAAGGAAGCGCGACTTACACGGGGCCAGACATGATGGGCGAACTAGAGAGAGAGGAAGTTGTTTGTAGAAGAGATGAAAGAACAGCCAGCTGTGCTTAAAACAGATGGCGAATGCGGGTTTGAGGGATGGAGATGTTGTGTGTAGATGGAGGAGGAGGAGAAGGAAAGATGGGAGAGAGACGGAAGATGAATGGAGGGGGGGGGACTAAGAAAGAGAAGGAGCTGGGTGGAGAGGTGATACAAGTACTAAGCAAGAAGCAGGAAGAACCTTGTAAAAGGCTTCCAGGGAGATACAGTGAGATACAGGGCAGTTGGGAGAGTTCATCGGCGCTTCTCGTCCCCTAAAAGATCCCAAGTCCCGAACTTCCAATGCTCCCCCCTCCCCTCCATTCCCACTCCGGGCCCTCCCCTAGAGAGAACGAGCCCGAGGCTGGATTCCATGACAGGCGCATGTCACAGCGCGAGACGTGCCAAGAAAAGCGGGTAATGAGAGGACACCCTGGTGGGCGGTACCCAGTACTCAAGGAGCACGGAACTCCGAGTGTGGTATTCTTTTTTTTCCTCTTCTTTCTCTTTACTACTAGTACCCGTACTCTTGCTTGTACTCGTAGTATGGCCGATATGATCAGTAAAAGTGAGATGCCATTGTCAAGAGCCTTTCTGTCGTGGTTTTGTCACCACCGAAACCAATCCTGTGACGTATATAGTCCCCGTCGGCTCCGGACTCAAATGCCTCTCCCACCTCAGACGCTCTAGGCCTACGTAAGATTTCTTGGGATGTATCGGGGAAGCCTATTCCCGTCTATGCACATGAAAGAAGTTGTTGTAATGTATTTGTCATTTCTTCTCCTTGTTTTTACTACTTTCCTTCTTTTCCATCTTTGCGTCAGGACTCGTCAGGACTCTCCCTCTCTCAAAGAGTGAAATCGAATGACGCGCCATCGAGACATGGCCAGAGGGTACAAGGAGGGGCAATGAGGGGCAACGAGGGGCAACACTAGACTTCTACAGGTAGAGAGCACCACATAATCTCGTGGTGCTGTACAGGAGTGCTCGTACTCCGTACGGTTGACGGAGTAATACTTATACAGTAATACCGGACTGCGGACCAGTAGCTCATTAATGCCAATACGAGTACTACTCCGTTAGTACTGCTATAATCCGTACTCTGCTTGATCGTAGGTACACTGTACTCCGAGCTTCTCTCCATTCCCGTAGTGGAGGGCGAGGGGCACCCTCCGCCGCTGCCGGAGCATCGTGGTCAGCCTTTTTTTTCTCACTTCTCTGCCAACAAGGGAAAGAGCCCCCGACGTCCAAACTCGGCAGGTTGCAACATTATTCCGGATTCTACAGATACAATATACTACGAGTATAACCTGCAGATAATACGGAATAATGCTTCAATAAGCCTAAGTACGGATACTACTAGATAGTTCAACATCGGGGAAACACTTGTATAGCATAGCAGTCAGTATTTATCCGTTCTTCCATCTCTTTCCATATACTCATACTATCCTTTCCCATCGTCGTCTCCTACTAAAACCCTAAATAGAACCCTTTTTACTCCAGTTCCCATCAACTCCTCCGATTCTCCGAAACCGCTTCTAAACAGTTATTATTGCCCGGTAAGTACATGTATATGTAAGCCGTTTCTTCCTTCTTCTTCTTCCTTGTTGTCTCCGGCGGTATTATCGGACATGTTGCCCGGAGCTACCACCATCATCTCTTGCAAGGCTCATAGTGTTATCCGTATGGCCCTTCTCGACCGGCGTCTCCATTTTTTTTATTATTTCTTCTTCATTTTTTTTTCCCGCCGAACTCACGCTTCTGGCGCGCAGTTTTTCTTTTGGTCCCAACAGAAAGAGGAATGAGGCATTTCGAGACCCTCCCACTCTGATCTTTCCGCGCCACAACAATGGCCCCTCCCCCGCTCCCCTACTCCGTGAGGTAAGATATTTGCCGCCGCAAGCTGTTGCCCAGCTGCAGCGGAGTTAGGACTTGTTTGTGTGTCTGTGTACGAGTATTCGCGGACTAATCATGTCCATTGCGGTATTATATTCCCTTGTTTTTTGGGCGCTACCCAAAATCTCCTAACCCATGTGAGCTGATTTTACCCCATGTGTCAGCGATGTCGGAAAAGTACTGCCAAACACTGCTTTAAATACCCATACTCGTAGTCGTACATGAAACATGCCGCAGATGCTCCAGTACTTGCTTTACAGTATTACTCGTAGACTGTAACGTGGAATACGAGTAAAACCTGCATGAACTGCTGCCCAATATGGACTGGGCTTCTTCACTGTTCCCTTCACTTGGTCTTCACGCGTTACGACCTCATGTCCATAGGTTCGTGCCACTACTCGTACACGAGCTATACTAATAATTATATCCAAATGACAATAGAAAGAGAAAAAGAAGAAGCAAATATTCCATTCTAATCCATCTGCCGTGACGTTTGTTCATGGTGGCGACATGTGACTAATCACGTGACCAACACCCAATCTGCATCATCAACCTCCCATCATCAACTTCCCACCCAATCTTGACCGCATCCAAAGCCCAGAGTAGTACTACTATCAGAAAACTCCCACCACTCAAACGCGTCAACTCGAACCCAGTCCTTCTCGATAAAGAATAACCCGATCGCATACACACAACTCTCTCACATATCCAACTTGAGCCAGACCAGGAAAAGGGAAAGCTCAAGGTACGTCTTTTCCTCAAGAAAAAAAAAGTTTTTGTTCTTTTGTATATCCAAGGATATATAAAAAAGAAAAGCGCATCTTGTTCATCATGTCGTACCCTCCACCTCCAGGCATCGGCAATCTCCCCGCGCGACCTCCCGCGCCCGCCTCATCAGCCCCAGGCTTCAACAGCAAACCATCCGGCTTCAAGCCAGCCTTTTCCGCATCCCCATCTCCCTCGCCATACGCGGCCGCCGCCACACCGACCTACGGTCCCTCTGCGCCTCCGACATCCTACCACCGTCCCCAGCAACCTCAGCAGCAGCAGCAGCAACAGCAATATGGCGCACACCAATACTCCTCCCCATACAATGCGCAGCCTCATCAGCAGTCGCGTAGCTACACCCCCCAGCAGAGCTACGGTCCTCAAAGCTACGGTCCCCAGAGCTACGGCCCCCAGAGCTATGGTCCACGACAACCTCCCAGCGTAAGCGCAGGTGCAGCATCAGCAGGCTCCGCCGCCGCACCATCCATACGCAACCCGTTCCCCGCCGCGGCCGGCACAGGCAGCGACTTCGACCCGGAGATGGCAGCCCAGATCGCGCAGTGGCAGAGCGCGTACGCCCCGCGCACGGGGACAGAAGAGGAGAACGCGGCGGCCCACGCGGCAGCCCAGCAGGTCCAGGCCGCGGCCCAGGCCCAGGCGGACGCGCAGGCGGCCATGGACGACCCGAACCGCAAGAAGAAGACGGCCGTGCGCGAGGGCGGCGGCAAGAAGTGGACCGACGACACCCTCCTCGAGTGGGACCCGTCGCACCTCCGCCTCTTCGTCGGCAACCTGGCCGGCGAGACCACCGACGACTCCCTCCTCAAGGCCTTCTCCAAGTGGTCCTCGGTGCAAAAGGCCCGCGTCATCAGGGACAAGCGCACCAACAAGTCCAAGGGGTACGGCTTCGTCAGCTTCAGCAGCGCAGACGACTTCTTCGCCGCCGCCAGGGACATGAATGGCAAGTACATCCAGAGTCATCCCGTCGTCGTCCGCAAGGCGAACACCGAGATCAAGGTCACCAATGCCAAGGATAAGAATAGGAGGAATAATGGCAAGAATAACAACAAGAGGAGTGGTAATGGTGGTGGTGGTGCTCATGGTAGCGGTAACGGCCATGCTGCTGCTGCTTCTGCCCATGATTCTCCTCAGCTTGGTCCTCATTCTGCTGGTGGTGTTACCAAGTCTGGTCAACGTACCAAGAGTGGTCTGAAAATCCTCGGTTGATCCTCCTTACTACCTTACTATTGTATACTTCCAAGATATCACCTTCAATATATATATATTTACTTGTACACGTTCATCTCCCACCGCCCTGACCATCTCACTGCACCTATGTAGTATTTGACATTCAAATAACCTATACTTATATATGCCTCCGGCGGCCCTACCGGGAGTTGTCCTCGCTACGCTCGCAATGTCCATTAAATAACTTACATTCAAATAACCTATACTTATATTGCCTCCGGCGGCCCTACCGGGGGCTATCCTCGCTTCGCTCGCTGTCCACGAGACAACTTAACATTCAAATAACCTATACTCATATCTGCCTCCGGCGGCCCTACCGGGAGTTGCCCTCGCTTCGCTCGCAATGTTCTTCTACACAATTTACTAGTGCTAACACCAGACACTTCTGTTTATACAATCTCCAGCGACTACTAGGAGTCATCCATCGCTACACTCGCAATCTTCACTGAGTTGTTCGCTTCGCAGAGTACTGGGTATGGGTATCACAATTGACATCTACCTATCCTATACAAAAAATCATAAAAAAATGTCTATACCAGTAAGTTTCCCTTTTTTTCTTCTTGCCTTCAGTTTCCCATTCTTTTTTAATCCCAATTCCCGAGTCTCTGGTATCATATCTTTTGACAACCCTTCCTTCTCTCCCCCTACTAATCCATACAAAAAAGTGTTGGAAATGCTCTCTTCCCCGGGTATGACGTATAAAATGAGCTCACCCAACCCCGAGGTAGGTGAGCAAAAAGAAGAAGCACAAAGGTGCCTAGTAAAAAGTAAAACATGGACGCGAGTGCGTAGAAGTGCATAAAAACAGTGCGTAGAAAGCAAAAGAGAAAAAAAAAAGAAAAGATAACGACAGTAATAGGCCAAACGCTTGTTAAAACAAAGTACTCTTTTCTTTCCTGCATGCTTCAAAGAAAAAATGTGGTATACTCTTAAAAAACGAAAGTACTCAAAAGAAGAGACTCAAGAGAAAAGGACTTCAAGGAGAAATACTCAAAAGAGAAAAGAAAAGAATAAAATCTATCGAGTGTGGTCGTCAATTGGACTAGCAGGAGTCAAAAGGTTGGGCTGGATGTCCCCATCAGCCGTGATAAGTGTACCATCCGGGCTGTCGACGCTCTGACGAAGCAGGCCGGCCGTCTCGGCGTAACCACCATCGTCGTTGTCATCACTGTCGTCACCGCTCGAGTGGCCCGGCGAGGACAGGCTGGCGCGCTGGTAGTCCGCGGCCGTGGCCTCGCCGTTGCGTGCGTCGGCGCGCATCTTGGTGATCTTGATGTAGTTGTAGGCGAAGATGGCGGCCATGGTGGTGAACAGGCCGACGAGGTTGATGAGCGTCAGGCTCTCCTCGAACAGGACCGAGGCGGCCGAGATGGTCACCACCTCCTTGAAGATGCCGGCGATGGACAGGGTCACGACCGACGTGCGCTGCAGCAGGGCGAACTCGGCCGACGTCATGAGGAAGGCCAGGCATCCCGGGAACAGGAGGAAGAGGGGCGTGTAGATGGCACCCCACTCCTCGGCCAGGGCGCGCAGTCCCTCGATCAGCGGCCAGAAGCCCTCGACGGGGAAGGCCAGGCTGAGAAGGGTGACGAACATGACGGGCGTCAGGAGGAAGATGCTCGCAAACGGGTTCGAGGTGGCCGGGTGGCGCAGGAGGAGGATCTGCGTCAGACCCCAGCGCAGTCCGGAGAAGAAGGCGGCCGAGATGATGAGGACGAAGCCGCCCAGCTTGAACTGGATCTCCCCAAAGACCATGAGGATGACGCCAATCGTCATGGTGGCGATGATGGCCACCAGGCGCCATGTCGGGGTCTCGAGGCGGAAGAGGAAGGCGAAGAGTAGGACAAAGGCTAGGGAGGAGGATTTGCACATGGCTGATGGTAGTGTTAGCTATCAGGTTCGGCTCGGTTCAATTGGTATGGCATGGCATTGAATGCCTTCTCTGGGAAAAATAGACGTACTGTAGAATGTGAGACTGATGAACTTGAGCGACGTGTTGCCCAGACCGATATCCAGACCGGTGGACATGCCGCAAGGACCAATTCTGGTAATGTAGAACATTAGGCCGACGGGGCTGCCGTTGGTGCTGGAGCCGCTGGCAGGCTCAGCCTCGTGTCTCGACCTGCCCATATCCGACTCGTGAGCGGGCTTTGGCCTGAGCGACGGCACCAAGAATAATACCAGACCCGAGAGGCAGAACTGGACAATCATGTGCATTGAGGTGGTGAATAGGGGGAAGGCGAAGTTGAGGCGATCCTCGTCAAACATCCATTTGTTGTACTGTGGTATCGTTAGTTTTTCGTCTCGTTTTCATGACCGCTGGTAGCTGCTGCGCCACACAACGCGAAAGATGTAAAGGAGGGATCAAAAGACATACCAACGAAATGGATAGAGAAAATAGATACCACAAAAAGATGAGGCCCAGATTGACCGATATTCGCTTGACGACATCCCTCTCGACATGTGGTGACTCGTCTTCGCCGACGGGGCTCTTCTCGTCGGGCACTATACGCTGATCCAGCAGGGTGTTCCTCCTACGTCTCTTTTGCCTATTCTTCCTCTGCTTCCTGGTGAGGCCCGTCTCCTCGTCGTCGCGGACGTCATTGTCGCTGTAGCTGTCCGAGTCGCCGTCATACCTAATGCTGTTGGAGGTGGTGGGTGTCGGGCTACCCCCCGGGAACGGCTGCTGCATGAGTTCCGCCGAGGAGGGTGGCTGCTCCGGCACGCTCGACGCGGCGCCCGACAACGACCCAGGTCCCATTGGCAGGGGGGATGTGAGTGTGCTCCCCTGGGGTCGTGTGCGTGATGACGGACCGCCGATGGGTGACGAGAGTGTGTTGATGGGGTTCATCAGGCTGCTCTTCCGGCGACGGTGGCCGGTGACTATGGGCTCCATCTCGATGGCGTCACGGGTCTTGGTCGTGTTTCCCGATGCTGCCGCTGATATTAATGTCGGACCGCCAGCGGCGACGGATGTGGAAGCTGTTGCTGTTGCTGTCGTGGTTGCCGATGCAGGTTCCTGATCTATTATCGGTCGAGGGGAAGATGTTGTATCTGTTGTTGAAGGAGTGACTGTGGTCGAGATGGGTGGTAAGGCAGGACGAGGCGGTCGAGAGGAGGATGTTGAAATGGATGGTGTTCGAATGGGCATGGTTCAAAAGATAAAAAGGAGGGAGGGGAGGAAGAGGGGGGGGGAGGGAGAGTAGAAAAAGGAGGGTTGGACAGGGTTTTTTCCAAATGTCATTAAAGGAAAGAAAGTCGACGCCAAAGAAAAGGAAAGGGAGCCAAGAGAAAAAATGGTCACGACGTAGATTATTACGGAGCAATGGAGAGGAAGATGAGGGAAGAGACAGAAAGACAAGACACGGACAGAGAGACTAGAGCTGGACCCTCGACTTTGGGGTGTGGGTACGGGTCGTCAACCGGGGGGAGGAAAGAAGGAAAAGGAGGGGGGGCGGGTGGATTGGAGCGGTGCGTCAGTGGGCCGCTGTGTGTGTGTGTGTAGGTACGGGGAGTACAGGTGTGGTCTGTAGGGAGGTGAGGTCCACATCTTTGGCGTGTGTGTGTGTGTGTTGCTTGTGCTTTACTTCTACGCGTAGAAGCTGTACGGTACGTAGGTACGGTCAGGTACGATTACTTTTGATGTCTATTCCCTGTACGTACTGATTTACATCAATGACTCCCTGATTCCCTCGACCTAATAGCTCGGACACCGTCTAGGAGCCAAGCTCAAGGTTAGTGGGTATCGTGTGATGAGGCATACGTATCCGTCGTACGTCGTCTCATACGTACTTGGCGTTTATCTATCTGTGGTACAGTAATTACACCTTTTGTATTGAGGCTCTGCTGAGAATTTATGAAAAGGAATAAAACCGAAAAAAAGATAAGGCATTGGAAATGTAAAAGAAAGGAGAGTGTTTACGGAGGTACGGGTTATTCACTTACTCCGTACGAGTATTGTCGGCAACAGCCCCAGCCCCTGGTCCCGCCCTCTGCTTCAGCCCTGACAGAAGTGTCGCGTGCGTGTGGCGAGTGCGCAGGTCTGGGGGGGGCAGGTGCCTGTAGCGAGTGCTCATAGTGAGTGTTGTAGTGCTATGCTCGCTGTGAATACTAGTACTTGCCTAGCTCATGGATGTCTTCCAAGGTTGTCTATTACCGTCGGATACTTGGGTCCGGATGTTATAACGAGTCCGAAACGTTCTTGGTCTTCTGAGTCTCTTGTCTGTCAGTGTTTTTGATGAGTTTCAATATCTGACTGTGGTTGGGCTCAAGGCAAGGGCTTTTCTCTAGGCAAGACAGGTGAGACGTTTCTATTGTATGGCCAAGACGGCTTTTTATCCGGTCTGCTCGTACGGGGGTACAGTAATACTGCAGATGCTATTTCCCGTTTCCCTTTTTTCTTTACCTACATTTGGATAATGTCATGTGGACGTAGTATTAGTCTGTATGACTCTGTATCTTGCTCGGTAATTTGACTCTTGCCTGTATTCCTTGTAAGACCGAGTGGTATGACGATGGTATTAATGGTATTAATGCTGTGTTTTTATGCCAAAGTCAAATGTGCGCACATCTATTATGAATACTCGTATACGGAGTACATGCCCGTATGACTACTACGGAGTGCGAGTACAGTACCACCACAACATACGAGTAAAAGGAAATTAAAATCTTGGATCATCATTGATCGCTACCAACTACCGCTCGGTGCTCGCTGATCGTCACCATCTTAAGTCTGGGGTGGTGGGCAGTGGGTAGTGGGTAGTGGGCAGTGGGAGAGCGGTCGGGCAGAGATGCTAAGCACTGCTTGACTGCCCGGCTCAGAGACCTGGACCTGGACCTGGAAGGCGCTGACGGAGAGGCTGAGCTGACGGCGTACTCGTACCTTGTAGACGTAAGTCGATGACGAGACGAGTTTTGACAATCATCGATCTATCAGTCTGTACGGGGTACGGAATACTCTAAACAGTTCTTTCTTTTTCCATTCACTTGGTACCCAAGATTCTATCATTCAATCATTCAATCATTCAATCATTCAATCATCATATGCCTTTAACAGAAAATAACTAACACAACAAGGGACGAAAAGAGAAAAGAAAGAAAAAAAACATCAATTGACACCAAGTCGCCAAGAGACTGTGGATCTCGGATCTCTTTCTCTGGCTGGGTCCTGTCACCATTCCCCCCCTGAAGCGCATGAAATAGGTCAAGCATAAACGTTGCATACTCTACGGAGTAGGTCCGTACCACCCGTGGAGTCGCCCTTGGAGAAAGAAAATCTTGGCTGTTTTGCCCTGACCCTTGGGCATCTTGGCATCTTGGCTTTTTTTGACCCGTGCCTTGGAGAAGGACAATCAAAGACCCAACTTTTTGGACCCTTGTCACTATTTCACATCTTTTTGAGTAGGTAGTACGAGTAGTACTCCGTACTCTGTATTACTCCCCCCAGTATTACAAGTCACAAAAAAAGAAATGGTTACAATGGCCATCATGGACTGGTTGTCATCGGGATATAATGCACGGGGGCACGCATACGACGTAGATGATTTACATGAACGGGGGACAGTATTACAACCCAGGTAGAGAAACCAACTCTTTTTTTTTTTTTGCCTCACTTTGGCCTTCATACCTCACTATGATATTACCATTTCATATACTACTAGAGAATGTGCTATACTCCGTACATCTGTTAACACCATTCACCGCAAGATGGCCACCATCTTGTGTGTCAATATGCTTTGGCCATGCATAATCAATATCCAGCTCGACTCCTCCACACACACACACGTAAAACGTTGTCACTTAATCGATCCCATCGTGCCCATTTGTGCCATTGCTTACAGGTGAGTGAGTGGCCAAAATGTGAATTATTGCTCCGAAAAGCGAGGCCTCCGGGTTCTTTCCTCTTCTTTTTCCTTTCCCCACCACACCTCTTTGGTTCAAGTGAGTCCACGCCAAACTTGGTGAGAAGGCACGGACAGAAACTTGACCGCTTATTACTACTCTGTATTAAGCTACTAGATCAAAGTAATAGTAATACATTTTAGCACTCTAACACTCTCTAGTTCATAGTGATATACGGAGTAGTAATAGTAAAATAGTCTACTGCTGTTAATGCCTTGTTAATACCTCTCTCTCTGTGTTGTCACTCTTCCCCTCTCCCTCCCTCCCCACTCCGGACGTTTCCCCGCTCCAACAAGGCCCTCTCTGCCAACGCACATGCTCCAAAGGGTTTTCTCCTGCAGATTCTTACAACCTATTGAATAATAGTTTTCTCTTTTTTTCCCTCCCCTCCATCTTGGAAGAAAAAGAAAAGAAGATAGAAACATGCAGGTTGTATGCATGCATGCACTTTCCGTCTCGGGATCTCGGTAAGCACTCACTGCTGGGAGTGCTCTGTACAGTAGTGAGCTGGGAGCTGTGAGCTGTGAGTCAGAATACAAGAACCAAGGTGGCTACATTGTCATACGGCAAGTGGGAGAGGCAAATTCAGCTTGTGCTCTTTCCTCTCTTGACAACAATATGAATTTGAATTCTCTTCAATGTTCAGGTTCTGTGCGTCATATTCAAAATACATGATCAATTTACTCCTCTCCGTCGGGTTACCTTCTAGCCTCTAGCCCTCTACTACTCCATAGGGACCCAAGGACCTAAAAGCTCCAAACCTCTACGAGTACAGCCTAGCAGATCAAATCTGGGGTTCGCCCCCAGTCCAGTACCCACTTGGCGCATCTCTCTTTTTTCCCAGGTCCGCTCCCCAGTGACCATTCCCCCGGCACATGATTCGTCTTTCTCTCCTTTGGCTTTTCTTCCCCAAGCCATGAGGAGTATCAAGTGACTCTGATCAGCTTTTGAGGGGTAATTAGGGGAGCATCAGAATAAAACACAATCGATCCAAAAGTTATAAGCCAAGAAAAGAGAGGAATAGAAGAAAAGAATCCAGAATGGTCTGTCTCACCCACCTCTTAACGAACCGGTTGGTTGATCGCCGACAATGTCAAGAAAGGCTGAAAGCCCACACAATGTGTGCGGCAAGGGGCCGTGTCTTGACGGACGCACGCCATGTGTGATGTGCAACTCTTTGTACATTACACTAGAGGTCTGTGGTGTCCGATCTGTGTGACTCTTCTTTTCTTTTCTCTCATTGTGTCATCTCTTGTCTGTGCGCTGTTGAACTCTTCACTCTCATTCTCTCTCCCTCTCTGTTGTACTACGTATATTCTACATGAGTATCGGTCCCGTGCTCGTGTTTTACGTTATAAACGACGTCGACGTTTCTTTTCCGTTTTACCCCAGTAAACCTTGGCTTTAAATACGGAATATAAAGGCAAATAAGAAAGAGGAAAAAAAAAAACTTGAATAAAATGAGAGAGTAAAAACTGTACATGTCTCGTGATCAAGATCGCAGGTGACTAACATCATCACGGGCAGCCGTGTCAAGTTAGCCTTTTTCACGGTCCATGCCGAGGGATACTGTTTCATAGAACATGGGTCAACGATCATGGTGCAAACGAACGTGCAGGTAGTAGGGCACCGCCATCTAGTGCACTTTCGTCTGTGACCCCTCTCCCACATTGTTTTGTAAGCGGAGAGAAGAATGAAGAGTTGCCATGGGTTGGGATTCGTTGCAAGCAGTCCCCCCTGCCCATCCGTTCCAGTCATTCTCGGATGATACGGGAGAGGATTGGGGGTGCCGGTAGATTCAAAATACCGAGTACGAAGCACGAGCTCTATCGTTCCATCTGCACGACTGAACAGCGAGAACCACCCAGCGACCTGAGGCTCTCTAGCTGACCCAAAAGTCTGGAACAGTAGGGTAACTTTGTTGCAACTGGGCTGTGCTCATCACTACTACTACTAGTAGCAGGCTCTAACTAGTACAACGTAGTAGCCGCACAGTTGTACTAGAGGGAGAGAGGCAGTAGTACTAATGGCTGGCATGAAGACTGATAGTGTAAAAGAGTAAATATATCTAGTTGGCTACAATTTTTTTTTTAGTTTCTACGAGTATATTTATTAATAACATCAATTGCTGACAGTTGCAATTCTATTTTCTCACACTCTTTCTCTCCCTAGATTCTAAAGAGTTTAATGGTGGTTACTGGAAGTTGATGGTCGCGATGAAATCATACCTCGTGTTCAATGATAATCGTGGAAGGAACGACCGGACCTCTCGTAGCTTCCCAGCCCCAACTACTTGACGTCACACCATTTGGTAGCTCCCTTCCCTTTTTTCTTCTTTTGCGTCCACTTCCTACTTCCACACTTTCCCGCTTCTTCTCA
The DNA here is from genome assembly GCA_900188565.1 of Geosmithia flava. Taxonomy (NCBI): domain Eukaryota; kingdom Fungi; phylum Ascomycota; class Sordariomycetes; order Hypocreales; family Bionectriaceae; genus Geosmithia; species Geosmithia flava. Next base: position 216,690 of record FYEV01001717.1, on the reverse strand, counting down.
AACTGTTTTTGTTTTGCTCGATCCTCATGTCTTTGCCACATCTCATCTAGACCCAGTTCCAATTCCTCTCATCACATCATCATCGTCGTTGATAGAAACTTGTCGAAAAAAGATACACACAATACACACAATACAGACTTTCTCTCTCACTCTGATCACCACCGCCATGTCCTCCGGTCAGAACCCCACGCCTACTATGGGTTATTCCCGTCGTCACCAGCTGGGTGGTTACCTACCAATTGAGGATTATGGCATGATTGGGAATATGCACACTTGTGCACTTGTTGGTATAGATGGGAGCATCGACTACATGTGCTGGTGAGCTTTTCTTTTTCTTTGTGTGTGTGTGTGTGTGAATCCCGTCAGCTCTCTTCTTGCCCATTGCAATTGAATACTACTAGCCATCATTACTAGTAGTATCTCCGTGCTATCACCATGATCCCTGTAACCTCTAATCACAGAATCAATTGAATACTGAAAAAGAGATACCTTTAAACCACCATGATAGGCCCGTATTCGACTCTCCATCCGTATTCTGTCGTCTCCTCGACAAAAACAAGGGCGGCTTCTTCTCCGTCTCTCCACGCAGGGGCCTCAATTGCACCACCAAGCAGCAGTATCTCCCCTACTCGTCCATCCTGCGGACGCGGTACATCCACGAAGATGGCGCCGTCGACCTGGTTGACTTCTTCCCCCGTCCCAAGAGTGCCCGTGTCATGACCAGGAGCCCGTCCTCCAATGCCGGCAACACGGGCACGTATGGCGAGATGACCAATGTGCAGGAGGAGCTCAAGAAGTGGCTCGTCAGGCGGGTTGAATGCATTCGCGGGTCTCTGACTCTGGGTACTTGTCTATCCATGCCGTAGTCCCGCCTATATGAGAGAGTGAAGAAACTGACCGGCATCTGATACAAGATATTGAGATCTTCCCATCCTTTGGCTACGGGAAAGAACCCCACGAGACCACCCTCTTCTGCGAAGTGCACAAGCCGTCGAGGGGTCAGAGCAAGGTGGCCACCTTCCACAGCAACCATGCCAATCTCCAGCTCGACATCTCCCTCGACACGGAGGAGGATGACAACAACAACAGCAGCGGGTCCCCCGTCATACACTTCACTCAGACAAGGCACGAGGGCATTCAGGGTGACGGCCTGGTTGCCCATGTCGAGATTCACGAGGGCCAAACCATCTCCTTCATCCTCAGGGATGATCGTGACACCCACACTACCCCCAAGATCACCACTGCCGTCCTGGATAACCAGCAGCATGACACCCAGATGTTTTGGTTCAACTTCATCTCCCAGTCCAAGTACAAAGGTAGATGGCGCGAGGTCATTTCTCGCAGTCTCATGACTCTCAAGATGTTGACATATGGTATGTTTATTTTCTGAGCTATATGTATATGTGTGTATGTATGTGCTGTACACAGGTAGGCTGATACGTCGGGAGGGAATCTGCAGAACCAACCGGTGCCATCATCGCCGCTCCCACCTTCTCTATCCCCGAAGACGTCGGCGGCGTGCGAAACTGGGACTACCGATTCTCGTGGGTCCGCGACTCGAGCTTCACCATCTACATTCTCCTGCGCATGGGCTTCAAGGCCGAGGCCCAAGCTTACATGAACTTCATCATGGACCGCTTCGTGCACTCACGCCTGCCGGATGGGGGCATCCCCATCATGTTCACCATCCACGGCGGCACAGAGGTCCCCGAGTCGACCCTCGACCACCTGGAGGGGTACCGCGGGAGCAGTCCCGTGCGCATCGGCAACGGTGCCGCCTTTCACCAGCAGTTTGACATTTACGGCGAGCTCATGGATGCTATCTACTTGTATAACAAGTACGGGACGCCTGTGTCGTATGATGTCTGGATGGTGGTGAGGGAGTTACTGGGTAATGCTTATCCTCCCGCCATATATGTCGTGTATATGCTGACATGTTTTGACATATAGACTATGCATTGAATCTTGTCAATGGTGAGTATTACTTCTCTCTCTCCCCCCCCCTCTAAAAAAAAAGAAAGGGAAGAAAGAGAAAGAGAGTTAAGAAAGGGGAATAAGAAAGAACATGACTGATCTCTCTATAGAGCCCGACATGTCCATCTGGGAAGTCCGAAACAAGAAACAGCACTTTACCTATTCGAAAATCATGCTCTGGGTAGCCTTTGACCGCGGCCTCCGACTAGCCGACAAGCGATGTTTCCCCTGTCCGAACCGCGAGAAGTGGTTGAAGACGAGGGACAGCCTGTGCGATGAGATCATGGACAAGGGTGGGCATACACATACATATTCTTATGGTCTTACACTCCCAATGCCATCATTTATGAGCTAACAGTGCGTGTGCATAACAGGCTACAACAAGGAAATGCAATGCTTCATCCAGAGCTACGAGAGCAACACGTCTCTTGACTCGTCCATCCTCGTCGCTCCCCTGGTCTTCTTCATCTCGCCCTGCGACCCGCGCTTCATCAAGACTCTCGACCGTATTCTTCTTCCTCCTGAGAAGGGCGGTCTCACGAGCACTGGTCTTGTGTACCGTTATGATACAGATTTGACAGATGACGGTATTTCTCTTTTTCTCCCTCCACTCTCTTTCTGTCCTTCCTTTCCTGCCTAGCTCTCTTTCCTCTTTCATTCTCCAACTTTCTCTCCCTCCTTCCTAGTTTTGTTCAAAGAAAGACAACTCGAAAATCTGACCCTGTAACTGACAATGCGTTCTTGTGTAAACAGGCGTCGGAGGTAAAGAAGGCGCCTTCAGCATGTGCACCTTCTGGCTCGTCGAGGCCATGACCCGCGCGGGCGTCTACGACCGCAAGTACCTCGTCCGGGCTATGAACCTGTTTGAGAACGTCCTGGGCTTCTCGAACCACCTGTCCATGTTCTCCGAGGAGATCTCCCGCAGCGGGGAGCAGCTGGGCAACATGCCGCAGGCGTTTAGTCACCTGGCGCTCATCAGTGCTGCGTTTAATCTTGATAGAGTGGCGGGTGAGTCTGCGGCGTAGAATCACCTTGAAGATGTTTACTTGTGGAAGGGCGAGCGGAGCGAGGGGTACCCCCGGTAGGGCCGCCGGAGGCCTAACTACACAGTAGGGAAGTCATATTTACTACCATATATATATATAATCGAAACACAGCTTCGTTGACACTTGTATATGCCTCCGGCGGCCCTACCGGGGGTGCCCCTCGCTGCGCTCGCTCTTCCCCGTACTGGTGATTGATGTTAGATATAATTGGAGGGCGACTTGTACGTAGAAGAGCGAGCGTAGCGAGGGGCACCCCCGGTAGGGCCGCCGGAGGCACATATAGTAACGGAGTTGTGTTTCAATTACAATACGTATAGTAGTGAGTACGACTTGTATGAAGAAGAGCGAGCGAAGCGAGAAGCGCCCCCGGTGGGGCCGCCGGAGGCATATATACATAGGAAGAAGAAAACTATATATATGAATTATTCAAAAGACGTCAGTCTTATAAGTCTAAGAGTACAATGATTCATTAAAAAGAGGTTCCCGTGATTCGTAGTAGATGTATGCATCATGTATGCGTCCTCAACCTCAACGGAGCCGGCACCGCGGCCATGACAGGCGCAGGTATCCTGGAGACACGGCCTCCGAGAAACGAAGGACACAGCGTCCTGGGGCCGGTGCGGACCCTCTCGACACTATAGGCGCTCTGCAGCATAGCCTTCTGCCTCTGTCTATGTCTCCTGAGCTCCGACTTCTTTGGCACGGGGGGACACGAGCAGGGGCAGGGACAGTCGGAGTCGGCGTCACTGCTGGAGTCTGCGAGGGACGTCTTTCTCGATGAGCGTGGTGAAGAGCCGAATATCGGGGAGGAGATGGTGCTCGGTGGAGATGGGGGAAGATCACGTGTATATGTCGGTGGTGTGATGGTGCGGAGGTTGGCTTTTTGTCTGTTTGATGATGGGGGTGTCGGCAGTCTTGAGGGTTTCGGTCTGCTGGGTGGTTTAGGGAGTGTTCTTGACATCTTGGGTGATGACGGAGGAGAGGAGTTTGATGGCGGTGGTGTCGGTAGTGTCCGGGGTGGAGGGGAGGGTGTGCCCGGTGATGAAGAAGAGCACGAGGAGGAAGGGGAGCATGTCTGAATCTTCCCGTTGGAAGAGAAGATCCAGCCGTCTGCTGTTGTGGCCCCAGGAGATGGAGGGGGTGTGAGGTCGTGCTCTGCAACAGACGTCAGGAGAGCCGTGGCCTCGCGCATCCTCCGAATGGTGGTCTCGTCATCGTAGCTCCTGTCGCGACGGTGTGACGTTTTCCGAGAAGTGACAGCTGTAGAAGAGCCAGCACCGTCATCGACGACGACAATGGTGATGGCGAGAGGCCACCTCTTGCCGATCTCGTCGCGGCACTTCTCGAGCTGACCGCGCACGACGGCCAGCTTGTCGTCTATACGGGCGCACGCGTCGCACTGGACGGACGAGAGCTTGCGCGTGTGAAGGCCGTGATGCTCCCTGACTGTACAGTGGTATTCTCGTCCTGTCGGACAGGTTATCAGTCGACGACCCCATACTTGGTGACCGCATGAGAAGACTGTTTTTGTATATATGCACATGTTTGCACGGTGTGTGTGCTAGGCATCAGTTAAGATGGTAAAAGGGGAGAAGACCAGAACAGAGCAGAGCAAAGAAGGACATGAGTGCCAATAAATGAGATCCTTCCCTTCTGCTTCAACTGTTATTCTCATAATAATATTCAACATAACTCCTGTGTCGTCCCGTGTCCCAATGTTTGACAAGACTTTCCCGAATAAGAAACCCCCCACGCAGGTCAGTTTGCTTTTTTCATCAGGGAGAAAGAGACAAACACACGTGGTATGTCCAATCTCGTCCAAGAATGGAAATGGGAGATATGTAAAAAGAGATTCTTTCCTTTTTTTTTTCTCAAACAAACACGAGAATCAAAAGGAAAAAAAAAAAAAACATCATGGTGAAAATACACCACTGTCAACAATCTCGTCGAAATCACTGGCCCAGTACAAAACACCATCATCACCATCACCACCACGCAACCCGATATGCGAAACAGTAGACCCAAGACGTCGTAACGTCCTGATAAGTGACGAGCCCTCCTCCCCATCAGCCATGATGATACCCCTCTGGTGGAGGAGACACTCGAGATCCGTCGTCGAGTCACCCATGTACAGCACCGACTCGGCAGACAGATTCCTCTTCAAGGCATCCAGCTTATCCGACGACGTAGTCAGAGCTTTCTCTCCCTCATCCTGACCATGACTTGGCACAATCCCCCCATCAAGAGGCGAAACCTCATTAGCCACGATGGTCATGTCCGCGGCTGCCGCTGTCCCTGTCGCTAGTACACCCCGGATAAACGACGCAGACCAGTTCACCGACAAGACGTCCACATGCCACCCCTCCCGGGCCGCCAGGTCAACAAGACGGTTCAGTCCCCGCCTGACCACCACCTTACCATGCGACACAGCCTCCCGTCCTAGCTTCTGTAGCGTGTCTGTCTCCAGACCGGCAAATACACCGCTGTCGCGGACTCTCCTCAGAGACGCCGCCTCGATGGAGGCCATGCCTGATAGATAGCGCACTTCCTGCTCGAGTGTACTCCTCTCCTCTTCGGGAACGCTGTATCCTTCCTTGTACGATTGTAGATCATCCATGTATGACTGGACTACCTTTGTCCATTTGTCCTCTAGGGATGCATCATCTTTTGACGCTGTGGTGACATTCTGCTGCTGGTGTGCGATAGCTGCCGAGGCTAATACAGAGATGGTGTCTTTCTTTGTGATTGTGCCGTCGAAATCGAGTACCAGACGACGTTGCCCCCGCTGTGTCGCTGCTGTTGCTGAAGATGCCATGGTGCGCGTGATGATTCTGTTTCCTAGCGTGAACTGGTGGTGGTGGTGGTGGAAGACACGCCGTGAGACAAGATTAATCACCACTGAAGATAATGTTTCAACTCGAGAGATGTGATGACGCTGTAGATTCATCACCATCTACCGATGGGTTTTGATTGTGTGAGAGTGACCGTGATTGACTGACTACCAAGTACGAAATTAAATTTGGGTCCTACAAAAGAGGGAGGGGGGAGAAAAAGGAGCAATCCCCCATCTGAGAATGACATCATCACCATAGAAAAATCCTCGTTGTTAGGGTATCATGTTCCATTTTCTTGGTGTCTCTCCAAAGATGATTAAAGGCGTTTGAAATAATAAAAATCGGTACAAAAATACAGACAGACACAAAAACGCCAATCCCCCCTGCCTTGGGTTCTTTGTCCTCCAGCATACACACTCTGCTACTAATAGTAGTCCATCTCATGATCATCCACGACCTCACGAAGGGAGTACATCCTCCATCTCCTCATCCTCGTCATCATCATCAGCCGCCGCAGCCGCAGCCTCCTCCTTGGCCTCGGCACCCTGCATGTCCTTGTAGGCATCGCTGAGAGCATAGTTGTTGGCGAAACGCCCGCTCTTGATCAGCACAGCCACCTCCTCGAGCACCTGGCGTAGGTACGCGTCGGGCTGCTGCGTCTTCTGCCTGAGCGCCTTCATGGGCCAGAACTGGTACTGGCGGAAGCAGTCGAAGATGAGATCCAGCAGCTGATCCTTGGGAATACGAGCGGCCTTGATGGTCTCTCCCTTCTTGGGCTTGGCCTGCGCAGGAGCATTTTTCTGCAAAAACACACATTAGTCAGAGAAACACTGCGCACACTGTAAGTTTACATGTACGCTCGAGGTAAAAACTCACGATGAAGTTGCTGCCCCAGTTGGCCGATGTCGTCGTTCCGGGGTTGGTAATGACGGATGCCTTGTTGCGACTGATGATCTGGAGACCGGGACGTCCGTGCTCCATCTCAAAGATTTGCTGTCCGACCAGGCGATCCTCTTCATCCCTATCCGTGGGTTCTGCTCGCACTTCGTAGTGGATCTTTCCGTAAAGCTTTGTCTTTTCTGTAATAGAGGAGAAACATCTCTGTCAGCATACTTTCTTTGTCTCTCTGTCTCTTTGTCTTTCCCTATCACAACTTACTGGGAATCGCCTTGCGGTAGTACGGCTGGTATCGACCACCGCTCCTCCTATCGTAGCCAGATTTTTCACCACGACCGTCTCTCGGGCGCTGGAAGGATGATTGGTTGTTCCCGGTCGCCTCGGCGCGCGCCTTGTTCTTAGCCTTGAAGCCGGGGAGATCCTGCTCGCTAAAGATGAAGTGATTCTTGACGTCACCGTCGACCAGCTCGATGTTGTACTCTTTGGGAATACCCTGATGCTCGGGCTGCTCTGCCTGGAGGAGCATGCGCAGCTTCGTCTGTTGGACCATCCTCGCCGTCAGTCCTGCCTACTCCCGTCCCTTTATGATCCGCTCCGTCACAGATGGACAAAGAAACTTACCGCCGCCGATCCGTCGGGCTTGGCCTCGTTCCACGTGCGGAGAGTGCCGATTCTGATCTCGTCGTCGTCGCCCAGGCGCTCCGTCATCTTCATCCACGAATCCCACACGTACTGCGGCACACGCGTGAGGTACAGCGTCTCGTTGTTGGCTCCCGGGGCCTTGTTGAAGAACTCGAGGTCGCCGGCGTCTTCGTACAGGTCCTCCTCGTCGGCGGGGGTGCCCACGGGTCCCGGCGATGCCTCAGGGTCGGCCTTGATCTGGGGTTCCGCCATGATGTGCGTTTGTGTGTGTGTAACGTTGTCGATTGCCGACCGGTGGGTATGTAGGAAAAGAGCACGCGCGCTGGGTCACGTCTCTAGCTGGTCGGGTCGTCGGCGCCAACGGCAGGCGTGGGAAAGTAGTAGAAGAGACAAAGGCGAAAATTAGTGGATGGTAGTATATAGGCGATATATGACCAAGAGGATATGGTGATCGTATCAAAGAGTGGTCGATTATGGAAAATTGAGGTTGGCGATGTAGGAAAGAGCGACCAAAAGTCACGGCGCCTTCCCTGCAGGCGGTACGCCGCTAAAGTCGATGAACAGTGAGAATGTGGCGCTAACCTCAATTTGGACCAGTGAGAATGTGGCGCTAACCTCAATTTGGACACGTCCCCATCAAACTCCCGCCCTCAGAGACTCACTACCAGAGTTATTGCCGTTGTCAAGTATACGTCATGCCTCAGGAATCAATCTGAATATTTCCAATGCCGCCCTCTAGATCTGCAGTAACATCAAAGACAGGAGATACAGAGGGAAACTAACAATTATACTCATTGCCAGTATTGCGAGGACTATGCCTGTAGTATTGTCAACGCCTTTGCTCCTATTGTCGCTGAGACTCCCCATGGGTGGGGCTATTCAGCACATGCTCAGAAACGGGTCAGATGCAGCTACTTCAGTAATACTACAAGATTATGGACGCGTTTCCTTTTGTCTTCAGCACCATAATTCAGCCTGTTCTTGTCAAATATTTGAAATTTCCTTCTTTATTGAGTAAACAGGACAGCGTAGAGGTTATGTGTTACATGCTGGCCACACATTGGTGCACGTGATTCCAGATTGAATGGATCGGAAAACAGGATCCCAGACTACTACTCGTACTCCTCCGTACCAATGGTACTAATAGAAGCGTCTCTGACCTGCTACTCTTTGTTCCTCCGCACATCTTATTACTCTATGACCAAACCCATCTCCCTCATTGTCATGGATGCCACATTTTCCCCCATTGTCTTCTTCCACTCCCACCAGTCCTAACAAGGACTCACTCTGGCCTTGGCTCCGAGCTTGATTCATACGACGATCTGCCTTACCTTGCTCTACATCACAGCCTCGTCCATCCCACATTTCGCCTCGTCTATTCAACATTCCACCTCGTTCGACCCATCATTTCCACCACCATCTACCTCTTATCTCTTCTCTCCATCGACGTCGATTTTTCTTCCATTATACACTCATTCAAACAACGAACGAATCGACCTTTATCCAACCAATCCACATACACACACATACACATACAAGGGAATAAAACGACAAACCGACACCATGCCGGGCGTTCGTTCCCTCCTAGACCTAGCATCATCGGCATGCGTCAAAAACGTCCGCCAGCTAGAAGGAGTAGGCTACCTTCCCTACGAGAACGTGCGGCACATCCTGATCCGGATCGACAGCGCCAAGCAGCTGCGGCGCATCGAGCTCAACTCCCCCCAGCTGGACGGGCAGACGGGCGAGCTCTGGCTCCGGCTGATAGAGAAGGACTTCCCTATCGAGTTCCGCGCGAAGGCCTACAAGCCGCAGGACCCGACAAAGTGGTACAAGGTGTGGGAGAAGTACCAACGGGACCACGACAAGGCCATCGCCGAGAGCGAGGCCAACTTCCGCAACGCCATCGTCGGCATCCAGCAGGAGAAGGCCAAGAACACGAGCAAGATTGTCGAGAGCAGGCTGCTGCCTCGCAAGGCGCCCACCCGACGATGGGGACAGGGGAGTGGCGGGCCGAGCAACGGCGCCCTCACCTTTGGCGGAGGCAGCCGCACCCGCACCCACAACGGCGCCAGCGTCATGCGCAAGGTCCGCAGGGAGGTCAGGGAGATTGCCGCCATCCACGGCTCCCTGTCCAAGGTGACCCCCGCCGGCGGGCAGCGCCCCGTCTCCGCCGTCCAAAAGGCCCCCCAGGCCATGATCAACGAGCACCGTCGTGCCGCCCAGCCAGACTTCAAGAGGCTCCCTCCCAAGGCCGTCACCGAGCACGAGGAGCGCGCAACCTTCATCTCCGACTCGGAAGACGACGGTGACGAGGGTGATCTGTTTGACGGCGACGGTGACAACGATGATGAAGACGAGGCCACGCCCCCCAAGAGACCCAAGCCCGTCACCTTCAGATCCGCCAAACCACCTGCCCCTAAGCCGTCGACCGCTCGATCAGCTGCCACGTCGCTGCTCAAGTCGAGGCGGGCCGGCTCCTCGTCGTCAGCAATGCGACCTATCCCAGCACCCCAACCTCGTCCCATCAAGTCTACCCCTGGCCCCGCCAAGTCAACTACTAGCACTTCGCCCTCCAAACCGCAGGCAAACGACAGCAGGCCTCGCCCCTCAGCGAAGCAACCCAGCGCTGTACCTGCTGCGTCTTCGTCGTCGTCGAGGCCGTCAGCACCGCCCGCTTCTTCTCCCCCCGCAGCATCATCTGCACAGTCACCGCCTCGCCCAGCAAAGCGCAAGGCAGCGGATATCTTCATGAAGCCCCGCAAGCGGATCAACTGAGTCCAAGCGGACTTCATTCATATATTATACTGGTATCGGAGGGGGCTAGCATCTGGTTTTTTTGTAACTGGCGTTTTCATATATAGAAGGGGGTTTTTGCACATTGGAAGCATGTTCATGGCATATTTTTCTTATTCTGTGCTTTTAATTCATAGTATGATCTTTTTAAACCGTCGTTGATGTCGAAACACCTTGCCTTCCCCTCCACTATGTGTATCTTTTTGGTTCCCCCCTCTTGGCCGTACTCTTGTTTGTCCGTATCTATTTCGTTCTTCGTATCTTTCGTTATCCGATTCCGATCTAGAATCCTCCTCTCAGCGCGAGGACAAGGTGCAGCGTGTCGCCAGCAACGAGGTTATACTCGGCGGCAGTCTTTTCGTCGGTCCTGTAGTGTGGAGGGTCATGGTCAGTCTGCCGATCTTGTGCATAATCCAGATAAAGAAAAGAGAAAAGAGGAGTTGTATATGTGCGTACATTTGCTTTCCACCGTGGATGAGACGCTGCTGAACGGGAGGGATACCCTCCTTCTCCTCGACCTTTTCCTTGATCTGCGAGACCTGTTTGATTGTCAGAACACTTGATGACAGCTTCACCTAGGAGGGGGCCGAAGCATACCTTGTACTCGGGCTCAATGTCCAGCTCAATCTCCTTGCCCGTCAACGTCCGGACCCTAATGTTGTCATGTTATGTCAGTCGCATGCGCGCGTAGTGGGAGGAGGGGCAAGCTGCCAGTGGGTTTCTCTTCTCTCACTTGATCAACATGGTGGGCGATTATGTGTGTGTGTGTGTGTGTGTATGTGTAGTGTTCCTTTAGTTTCGTATGCGTCCGTTCGTTCGGTTGTTTCGGTCGTGGAGAGAGAGGATGGTCGTCTTTTGTTGTCGAGTTCCAAAAGAAATGACGGAAGAGCGGAGAGATGTGCACCGGGGAAGGAAGTACCAAGGTGGGGTGGGCGGTTCTTTCCTACTACGGAGTTATGACTGGCACTACCGGTAAGCGCCATGCGCCATCTCAAACGCCCTCCCCGATGAGAAGGACTCTACCAATCTCCAGTTACAACATGCCACGCAAGAGATATATCGTTTGATGTGGTAATACAGATGTTGCACAAGGGGTTTCTCAATATTAAAAGTACATGGTAAGAAGCATTATTGCTGTACTGAGTCTGGTGTACATCAAGGAACACCTAGAGGGGATGGATGATTCTTTGAAAATCAATATAAAACGGATCAATACTAGTATACATGTATTTAAATGTTGCACAGAGCTACTACTAGACAAATACAGTTGAAAACAACAATAAAAAAAGAGTCGAGTTTCCTTTTTTGCTTCCCCTCCCTTCTCCTCTCCTCAGAGCAAGACCTAATTCTTACCACTGTCCTCAAACACATTCAGACCCAGACCCTCCGAGTCGAGCATGAGCCTGTTCTTGGACCCAGCCTCCTGGAGCTGCGTGGCAATGGTGCGAGCATTCTCAATCTTCTTGAGCTCGACGTACGCCTTGTTCTTCTTGATGGCGTCACCAATCAGCTCGGCCGAGCGGGCCTCACCCTGGGCCTTGACGACCATGGCCTGCTTCTCCTGGCGGGCCTTGTCGACCACGAAGGCGGCACGCTGGGCCTCTTGCTGGGCAACCTGCTTGGCCTCGACGGCGGCGGTGAATTCGGGGGAGAAGGCGAGGTGCTACACACGGCATAGTTAGTCAACCATACTCTACACACACACACACACACAATGGGAGAAGATATCATACCGTAAGAGAAACGTCATCGAGGGTAATGTTAAACCTGGCAGCACGCTTGGACAGATTCTCCCTCACGAGCTTGGCCACCATCTCACGCTGGGTGATGAGCTGACTGGCGTTGAACTGGGCGACGACGCTCTTGAGCACCTCGTTGACGATGGAGGGCAGGACGCGCTCGTCGTAGTCGGTACCCAGAGTGCGGTAGATCTGCGGGAGGGCCTGGACCTGCGGCCTCGACAGCACACGGCACGTAATGTTGACCATCTGCAGGTCCTTTGTTCCCGTCAGGGAAGCGACGTTGCGCGGCTTGGCCCTCACGTCGTATACAATCGGCGTCTCGAACCAAGGAATGTTGATGTGAGTTCCTGCAAGTACACTGTCAGCTCCAACACTTTCTTTCCATTCTTCCCCTTTTCTCCTCTCTTCACATCAAGAAACAAAGGCAGTTGTAGAGCGTTGAACCCACCCTCATTGTAAATCTCCTTGCCGACACCCCCGACCCTGGTGTACTTGATGGCGCGCTGTCCACCATCAACGTTGAACAGCGAGTTGGACAGCACGTACGCGCCACCGAGGAGCAGCATGCTCCCCACGGCCATGCCACCCGTGCCTCTGGGAATCTGGGGGGGGCGACCTCCAGCGCCGCCAGCGCCTCCGGATCGTCTTCCAGACTGCTGCATCTGACGAAGACGCTTCATCGCCTCATCCTGCCAGTTGTTCTGCGACATGGTTTCGTTCGTTCGTTCTGGCTTTGACAAAAAGTCGTCCGTTTAACCGTTCCTATCGTCTCGGGTTGTTTGTTTCGTTGCTGCTTTTCCCAATCGATCCGAAGGTTGCGCGTGATGGGGGACGTCGGAAAAACGTTGAGAGAGAATGCGGATGCGGATGGAAAGGGACGGAGAATTGACGGATTAGCTATTGTCATCAGCTGTTGCTAAAACCCGAGCTTGGGGAAGTTCTGGCGTTCTCCACTCTTTTATCCACCGTTCAGCCATTGGATTCGTCCGTTTTTTTACCGTTGCTTTGTGGCTTAACCTATACCTCGGGTCAGTTATTTTAGGCTTGGCCATGTTTTGATTTTGTGTTGTTCTACAGAGTACATAACACCCTTTTTCATTCAATACTCGTAGTAGTAACTTTTTTATCTCGTTCTTTTATTATATTGCACCTTGATTCAATACGTGGCCTATAGAATGGGTGCTTCTTGAATTATTATCTTCTAACGGGTGTGTTGAGTTTCGACTTTTTGGCATGTTGTACTACGCTTCTTGCCCTCATAGTTGCTCAACCGTCTACTACTACTACAAATACAACTCCCAACTTCAAGCATCGCAAAGACACTGATAGATTTAACATATAAAATATTATATTCCATCATGGTCACCTATTTTTTATAACCAAAAAAGAACTAGTGTCAAAGGACGGACAGAAACACGACACATTCAAACTATATGATACTTGCTGATATATACCAAAAGGGAAGGGGGGGGGGGAATATAAGACATAAAAAAGGAGAGACCAAAAACACATATGAAATCGTGAAAACCCAAACGAGAAATCAGACAAAGAACAAAAACAGAAACTAAAAGACAAAAGAAACGCCAACTAAGTAACCCATCACTGCAGCGGCTTCCTTGTATACCCGTTGAGCATACGAAACGCCGACCTGCAGTTCCTTCCCTCCTCCATGACCGAGGCCACACTCTCCAGACACTTGCCAGCCTCGTGCATGGCAGCTCCAGCCGTGACGGTGTCGACCAACCTCAGCTCACCAGCCACCTTCTCCATCTCGCACCGCAGCAGCCAGCGCTCCCAGTTCCACCCGCCCACGATACTGCACACGTTGGCAATGTTGTCGGTGCTGCCCATGGTGGGGGCGGCCTTGCCCGCCGCCGGAGTGGGGAAGCTCGTCGACGACGACAGGGGAGGGGTCATGCCTGCGCGCTTGGCACCGACAGGGAGACACATCCACATGCGCCGGGTGTCCTGGAAGCCCGCGCGGGCGAGGCGGTTCAGCCACAGCTTGGAGGGGCTGGGGTCGTAGCCCAGCGTCTTGAGCGTGAAGGCGAACTCGACACTCTTGGCCAGGCCCAGCGGACCGGCGTTCATCAGCTCCGAGTCCAGCAGGGAGAACTCGAGGTAGCCGCCGGGCTTGAGAACCCGCATGCACTCGCTCAGGCACGTCTCCCACTCGTCCTCGCCGTTCTCGCCGATGAACTTGAGGATGCTGTGCAGCTCGCGCGCGTACACCAGGTCAAAGTGGTTGTCGGGGAAAGGGAGGCGCGACAGGCGCTCCACGGCCACCTGGCGGTGGTTGGCCGGGCCTCGGATGTTGGCGTTGGAGAGCTGGCGGATCGCCTTAGTCGTCACCGTGTACACCTTGGTGTTGGGGTACTGGAGCGCGCAGTGCCACGCCCAGTCGCACGTCGACTGGCCTCCGAGGTCCAGGATGCGCGGGCGCTCACGCGAGGCACCACCCGATCCCGCCTTGGGAAGCGACATGCGAGCCAGTCGCTTCGTCACCGGCGCCGTGATCAGACGGCCGCCGTTGAGGAACCTCATCGCCGCAACGTGCCAGGTAGGCATCGCCATCTGGCAGGCTGCCTCGAACTCCTTCTCCCGGCGGATCTTGTCGAGGTCGTCGGTAATGGAGTCATCACCGCGGACCACGTTGGTGCTGAGCCTCTTCTTGGCAGACTGGGGAACCACGCTGAGTTGGTATTTGCCGAGCAGCTGGTTGCGGTGCGCATCGCGGAGCGAGACCCTCTGACCCTGCAGAGCCTCAAAGCGGACTAGCTGGTGCACAAACACGTCTTGTCGGTGGGCCTTGACGACATAGTTCTGGAAGGCCCGGTAGTAGGCGGACTCCTGGCGCAGAAGCTTAGACGGCAGGGACTTGGGCTTCGAGACGACAGAGTTCATCTCAGAGAAGCGGACGCTCTTCTTCCTGGGAGGTGTCGCCTCAGACTTGATCTCCGGCTGAGATACCTCTCCAGCAGCGGCCGGGAGCTTCCGGGGTGACTCAGCCTCGGGGGCCTCGACGATAGTTGTCAGTGCACCCTCTTCTTTGTCCTCGTCGTCTTCGTCAACCCTCTTGTCTTGGTCGAAGTCCTTGAGGTACGCGTGCTGCGCAAGTAGCCACAGCTCAGTGCGACCAAGGTTGGACAGGGCGGTCTCCTGCTGCTTGCGAGCGTACTTGGGGTCGTAGTCCATGACGATCTCGGTGGGTGAATCGCACCCAGGAGACTTGGGAGGCTTGACTGTGGTGCCAGAATCGTCCGAGTTCTGGTGCTGGAGGATGGGCTTCGCGGTGGGCATGTCGTCGGACAAGATGTCGTCTTGAATCATCTCTACTGTCTGCTCAACGATGTGAGATGGCGAGGACACCATGACCTCGCGGTAGAAGCCCTCGGCCGAGTCTGGCCTCTGGGGAACGGGCGGAATGGAGGGCGAAGCATCCGTGTTCCAGGGGCAGCGGTAGAACTGCTCAGCCGTGGTCGAGGTCGGGGGCACCATGGCATCGGGGGTCTTGGCTCCCATGTGCCATGTCGACCTGGTTCGGGGGGAGAGTTCTGAGAAGAAGCCTCCGGGAGACGGAATGTCGAGCCTGGTAAGGCCTGCGAGAGACTTCCGGCTTGGGGCGATGGACATGCCGACATCCCAAGTGGAGGCAGGCCTCAGGCTGGTGATGAGGCGGAGGGGTTGCTGCTGCGGCTGCTGCTGCATCTCACAGGGCGGCTCTTGGTCCTGACCACTAGCTGGGCTCTGCGGCTGTTCGCGCATCTCCTGAGGGTGCTCCTGCCACTGCTCCTGGCGTGGCATCTCGAGTGCGCGGTCTAGCTGCTCACGGACATGCTGGTTCGCCTCGTCATCACCGGAAAAGGAGAGGGAGTGGAGGGTCTCGAGCGCACCCGGCTGCAGCTGGACACCTGACCAGTTCTCGTCAGGCTGGGAATCGTTGTCGTTGTCCATGACTGGGGTGGGCGGGGCGCTCATGGCGGCGAGCTGCTCGGAAGAGAGGCTGCCGTCAAGAGAAGGAGGAGCTGAGTCCGTAGGGACATGCTGAGCCTGCTGCTTGTCCATGAACTGCAGCTGTGCGGGAGACATGGGCAGCTGTGCCGAGGGCGTCAGGGGAACCGGTGATGCCACAATCTTCTTGAACTCATCCATGGTAGACTTGTGTCCCTCCGTAGGCTGCCTGTCATCCGGAATGATGAGACGGGTCGGGGACTTCAAGGGAGCGCCGTCGCGGCTGTTGTAGATGGTAGATGAGCCCCGTTGAATGCTCGGCAACTTTGTTACTGCTGCTGATTGTGATGTCTTGCGGTGGTGCGAGGTCCTCTTGTGGTTGTGGTGGTCATCACACTCGTCATCATCAGTGGCGTCGTAAAGATCCTCGAAATCGGTGTGGTCGGTGGCACAGCTCATGCGATTCCACGGGTTGGAAGAGTTTGTGGGAGAACTGCGGTCGGCAGACGAGGAAGAAGGCGACGAGGGCAGGATCGGGGCCGAGAGGTAGTTGATGCCCCTCGGGGTGGGGAAGTGGTCGCTCATAGGGGATAGCCATGCCTGTATTTTGAGATTGTGGTTGGCACGCATCGTCGGCCCATTATGGTGATCGTTGATCCTGCTGTCCTCGCTGTCCTCCTCTATTATCGGATTAAGTGTGTGCTGCTGTCCTCGTGCCAGCGAAGACGGCGCTTGTGGTGGGCAAAATGTATCGGCCATGATGTCGAACCGAAGAGCCTTGGAACCCAAGCACTATTACCAGAATAGCGGCTTCCACAAATTATAATAGCACGTAGTAGTAGTAATAAGAGAAATATCAGTATGGTGAAAAAAAAAATAGAAGAATAATAAAAGTCGATCAACGTCCAGCGTTGATGGTGGTCAAATGAAACGAAATGCGTGTAACGACAGGCTGCTTCGGTCAACGAAACGTCTATGAAATGAAAATAAAAACCAAAAATAACATGAAGAAAAGTGAAGAGAAGGCTGATGGAAGAGAAGGAGAGAAGGAGTAGGAGGAATAGGATTGCAATGTCGGCTTGGGGGATGAGGGGAGTTAACCAACACGAGCTGCACGGCGTACGTCCAGCCGTCTGCCGACCGACATGAACGAGGGCGGGGCTGGCGCCTACGACCGTGGACATGGTGGTTGTCGACTGTCGACGAGCGCATACACATGCATACTCGTACGAGAAGCGAGGGCGAGTAGGTGTGATCAGGTAACCCTACCATACATGGTCCAGGAGCCCAGAGCAACGCGACGGCGGTTGGATTGCGTGCAGTCTTGGGTTGCTGTATGTGTGTGACGACGGCGCTTTCGCTGGTGACATTGGACAACGAGCGTCGATCTTGGCTAACCAACAAGCCAAGACGGGCAGCAGACCCAATGAGGAGGCCGAGATGGTGTTTCTAAAAATGGTCCAGCCAGATGGCGCTCCATCTCTACTGGCTAGTCGCCCAGTCGTTTGTTTCTGATTGGGCTGATGTTCAACATCCCTGTCGATGATGGGCGGCTACGGCGTTGTCTTTCGACTCGGCCGACCTCTCCTCCCTCCACTCAGACGACTCATCACTCGGCTTTGTTTGCCAAACCCAAGACGCAGGGAAACGGCCATTACGGGCGCCTGGAGACTCTGGAATACTAGCAGATCTATCATCCATGGTCCATCTGTTACCCATATGAGCAAGCACTGCCGCAATAGAGTTATCCTTATGGCGGTTGCAGGGACAATCCAATCCAGCGAATCGGTAGTGTGTTTCCTCTCTGGGCATGCCCGTGCGTGCTGCCTGTTCCGGACTGGGGAAGAGGTGTGGTGATGAGAGGCAATGAGCGCTTGTTTTGGCGTTTGGACAAACTTTTCGAGTATCGTGTCGTCATTGTTTTTGATGCCCGGAAACCCGCATCAGCGACCTCATCCCAGCCCGACGTCGACACCCTGTCACCACCTTCCGAGGACGGCCTCATGATGGAATGCATTGAAACGCGGTTCACGACGACCACCTCTACAATGCGAGGATCATGATTCCCACGGAGACATGGTACCTCATCCGCGTGGCAGTGTAGCAGACGGCCGTATGTTAATTTTACGAGCCCTGAGCGGCGTTGATGTAGTAGAGGATTGCGGCAACAATGCAAGACATGAGTCCATCTCGCTTCCTGGATCTTGACCGCCCTACCGACACGAACGGTCGATTCCTACCTGCTTAGAAACCGTGACAAACAGGTACGATACGGCACAGCTCCGTATGGGTCAGCGTTTGGTGGAGATGCCGACATCTTCAACTGCCATTACCCCCGGGGGGGCGGGTAGGCAGGGCGGGTAGGACATATGAGAGGCGGCCTCATCCTTCACAAGCAATCCACCGGGCCACTTTGCGAGGCCAAAAGAACGGGAGCATTCCTACTACGGAAGCCAGCCAGTAGAGAAAGCATCGCGGCTGCACGTTGATTGCTTCCGTTGAACAGGTTAATTCCACCGAACAAGCGGGGTGTCGGAAATGACCTGGACTCATTCTCGGCTCCTTCCCGCAAAATTGGGAAGCACATCAAAGGCGTGGCCTATTCCTTGAACCAATGCGTGTTGGTCAAATCGGGTAGTTTGCAGTGTCATTCACACACACCATGGCCGTTGGCGGGACATCGGGTCGCGGGGTCTCTTCGTAAAACGTAGCATAAACAAGGTCAAACTCGTCCCAAAACATTTTGAGTGATGGATTTCAGGGTTGAACATTACTTAACAGTACTATGTGATGCCCTTGACTCTATTCTTGGGTTAGAGGGAGAACAATGTCAGCTGACTAGAAGATGTTTTGTTCAAGACGGAAGGCACAGGGTGGTGAGCTCCTGCCATGTAATGAAGATTTTCCAATTGACACGGAAGAGCTGCAGGGACATCTGACAGTTAACAGTCTATAGATCAATGATGAGATATCGAATCTACACATGATTCAACATTAGAATTCCCAGAAGATCAAGCTGATAATAATAAAAGAAATATATCTAGCTTTATAATAATGAAAACTCACAAAGAGGCGCAAAGTATACATCTAGGAGGCTTTTTTCTTCCTCCGAGTCACCGGGCCCCCCCACAGCTACTACTACTACGAGTACCACCTCTAGGCTCTCGTACAGCATTGTTGACGTCTCTTTTTGCCCCTCCATGCGCAACGGATTTTACCCCGCCATCCAGAGCCAGCACAATCGCGTACATACGAGATCGGACCTCTCCCTGAGCTACTAAACATTTAAAAGCTTCATCACATCCGTCGCCGTCGCCCCTCCCCATCTAAAACCACGCACACGACAAACCCCACCCCATCCCATTGACATTCTTCAGACATGGCAGACGTCGAAAGCTCAGGAAACCCAGGACGTACCGTTACATACTGTGGAGGTAAGAAAAAAATGCGAAGCCAACATCTTTTCCCCCATCAAAGGACAACCACTGACGTTTTTTTCCTTCTTTCGCAGTGTGCACTCTCCCGCCGGAGGTTCGTTTTAATCCCAACCCTCGATCGATATCTTTCGCTTCCTGTTTCTTTCCCTCTCAAATCCTCCTATACTAATCCCCAACCGAATAGTACTGCGAATATGGCGGAACCGTGAAGAAGTGCCAGGAATGGCTCGAGGAAAACCACCCAGACATGTACTCTACCATATGGTCACAAGGTCCGATCCCCTTCTTCCCTCCCTCCTCGTAATCTCTTGGACCTTGACTAATAGAAATGTACAGAGGCCCTCACAGCATCCACCTCAGCTCTCTCCCTCGACGCACAGAAGCGCGCCGCCCGCGACGCCGAGAAGAAGGCAGCCAAGGCCGAGGCCGCCGAGGCCAAGCAGGCCGACAAGCTGGCCAAGAGCGTCATCACCATCAAGCGTATCGAGCGTAACAAGAAGAAGTTTGTCACTGCCGTCATCGGCCTCGAGGCATTTGGCCTGGACCTGAAAAAGGTGGCCAAGGACCTGGGCAAGAAGTTCGCTACCGGCTCCTCCGTGACCAAGGTCCCCAGCGGTGGAGAGGAGATTGTCGTCCAGGGAGACGTCAGCGAGGAGCTCGAAGAGTTCCTTATCGAGAAGTACAAGGAGGTGCCTGAGGACAACATCGAGCTGGTGGATGACAAGAAGAAGAAGAAGGCTTCTGCTCCTGCGTGATAATAGCACACTTCTTTCTCTCTCACTTCTCTCATCATACTTTGCTCATATCCAGACATCTTCAAAGCACTTTTATAAAATTTAAAAAACGAAGCGTATACACACACGACGCAAAATTTGTCCATATTGAATAGCATGTATTTTGGAATAGAAAAAAAAAGACAATCCAAAACTCCCGCATGTCCTTTGTAGCAATATCCATGTCCATCCTGGTGGTAATAACGCTCTTCCAGGAGAAGAAACCGAAAAACAAAAACACAAAAAAACTCCTTTGATCCGTCATGACTTTCGATACCCGCCAAAAGCGCCCTCATCCTTAACCCAATGCCCAGACGTAGAAAACCGAGCTCATCCTCGATTACGCAGCACCCTACCAGTCCGTGTCGTCGAGGCTGACGCCGTAGGCTTTGCAGGCGTCTTCTTGGCATTACCACTGGCCGTCGGCTTGGCATAGCCACCCGGTGTCTTGGCCGTGCCAGCTCTAGACGTCGCACCAGCTCTGGATGTCGCTCCAGCCCTGGACGCCGCGCCCTTCCTGACAACAGTGTTGGTGCTCGCCTCGCTCGTCTCACTCGTCAGGCTGGCGCGTCGACCCATGCGCGATGCCGCTGCCGTCCTCGAAGAGACGGGTGTCTTGGCCCCCGACGCGGTGGTCGTAGTGGCAGCGCGCCTCGTAGACTTTGCGGGGGGTGCAGCACCATTTCCGCTGCCGCTGCCGCTGCCAGAGCTGGAGCTGCTGTTGGACGCCGTCGTCACCTTGCGCGTTCCCGTGGAGCGGGTCAATTTGGCCTTCTCAACAAAGTTGGACAGCATGCTGGTTGCGGCAGCCGTCCTTGATCCAGTTCCCTTCAGGGGAGATCCTGGTCGAGGCGCCTGCGACTTGGTGGGGGATGTCGCCGGGCGGCCCTTGTTGAGGCGAGAGTTGGAGGATGTGGGCGAGAGGACCTGGCCGGGGCGTACGTGGGCTGCTTCGGCGCCCTGTGCTGCACCGCGAGGCTTCTTCTTGGTGTTCTCGAGGTGCTCGACTTCGTTCTCCTTGTCGCCGTGGAAGTCATCGCTGGGAGTTGCGTGTCAGCAGGGTTGTTGTTATGTTTCAGGCCCGGTGACAGGACGGTGGACAGGACAGTTCATTTACCTCACTCGCTTCTGCGGGCGACCGAACCTTTGGCTCTGCGTCGCGATAACGGCGGGCCTCTGTGTTTGTGCCCGCGCTGAGGGGATGGCGGAGGCCGCTTGGCGCGTCGTGGGCGCCGCCATGGTTCGCTGCTGCTCCTTCTCCGAGTACTTGAGGAGGAGATCCTCCATCTTGTACTTGCGTAATGCCATGGGAATTCGGTTGATGCGGATTTCTATGCGCGACCGTAGGCCTTGAGCCTGCATGTGGTACTGGGCTCGTAGTCTCCTGGCGCGTTCGGTAACTGGAGGGCAAAAATAATTGTTAACTCATATTGCATACCACACGTACACGTGTGCGCGCCGCGCGCAACACGACCCAACGAAAAAAAGATGAATGCGCCGTACTCTCTAGCTGAAGGTTATCAATGAGGGCCTGTTTCTGGTGTGCCGTGATTCCCATCTTGCGTTGCTTGATCGGGCTTCGCTGTGCTGTTGGCGTCGAAATGGCGACCATGGTCGTGGTCGGCGAGTCGCGTCTCGGTATGCGTCCCGGCGCCATGGCTTGTGTTTGTGATGGGATGTTTTTTAAGATTTAGGGGGATCGTCTGTTGTTGCTGTAATTTTTCGAAAAGATTATTTGCTGCAGAGTATCGGTTTGGGCGCAACATGTGCTGAGCTTCTTGAGGTCGTGAGGTTGGACGTTGTGGGATACTCTTTGACTGTTGTTGGGGAAAGTAAACAAACCCGCATTGCAGAATTATTATGTAATCGTCCGCACTGACCAACGGCCTGCGAACATGGCCATGGCGCCTGGAGAGAATGTATCAGACACTTGGCTCTTCGGGTAGATTGATGTGGAGATATAAGTATCCTATACTTCGTACAGCTTGCACTGCGCGACGACAGCAGGCTGAACCGCCTTACGACATCGGCGAAGCAAGCTCTCTGTCCACTGCCCTCTTTGCTTGACCTCACACTCTTGATCTGCATCCAACCCAACAACCACGCAAGGCAAACCGAATTACCGTAAGCAGGTCCATTCCCCTTCTCGAACCCGAAGAACCGTCGACTCAAGAACTTTTCACCAAACAGCTCGAATTTCCCTCCCACGTCTTTTTCCTTCTCCCACATACGACGACGGTCCTGCGCCTAGCAAACCCCCGCCCATCATGGTTCTCGAGGCGGTCATGGTTGTCGTCGACAACAGCGAGAGCAGCCGCAATGGCGACTACCAGCCCACGCGATTTGACTCCCAGACGGATGCCGTCAGCACACTCTTCCAGACCATCACCAACGGCAACCCCGAGTCGTCAGTCGGGCTGATGAGCATGGGTGGCAAGGGTCCCGAGGTCCTCGTCACCTTGACGACGGAGCACGGCAAGATTCTCGAGGGTCTTCACCGGACAAAGAAGAAGCTCGGAGGGTCATCTCACCTCAAGACGAGCATTCAGGTTGCAGCTGTACGATTTATACCCCCCCTCCCCCTCCCCCCCTACTCCTCTCCTTACTGTGCACACGTCTCCTGTGTCTCTGTGTGTGAAGTATTGCTAACGAACATCGTGTGTGTGAACAGCTCGCTCTGAAGCACCGACAGAACAGGTCGCAGCGTCAACGGATAATAGTCTTCGTGTGCTCCCCCATTGCCGATGAGCAGAAGGAGCTGGTCCAGCTGGCCAAGAAGATGAAGAAGGGCAACACGACGGTCGACTTCGTCCTGTTTGGCGAGCTCGATGACGAGGACACGCAGAAGAAGCTCGAGGCCTTCAACGAGGCCGTCAAGGGCAGCGAGGGATCCCACCTGGCCGTCTTCCCCCCCAGCAGCAAGCTCCTCGGAGACCAGCTCGTCTCCAGCCCCATCCTCCTGGGCGACAACGCCGACGGAGCCGGCGGCGCCGGCGGCGAGGGCTCCGGTGGCAACGAGGACTTTGAGTTCGGCATCGACCCGTCGCTCGAGCCCGAGCTTGCTCTCGCTCTCCGCATGAGTATGGAGGAGGAGAAGGCCCGCCAGGAGAAGAAAGCCAAGGAGGAGGAGGAGGCTGCTACCAAGGCCTCGCTCGGTGGCGTCAAGGAGGAGGACGAGTCTGCTGGTGGTCCCAGCGGGAGCAGCAAGGACAAGGATGATAAGATGGACACGTCCTAGTTCTCCGAGCCTGATGTCTAATATTTTCTATCAATAGTTATGTTATTTTTTTTTCGGGAGTCAAAACGTCTTTTTTTTCATGTGGCACTTAGGCGCCCCGGCAAAAACGTGTACACTAGACTTTTTTTATGAAGTGAGACGGGGCGAGGGCTCAATAGATGAATTGCACTTGATCAGGTCTCTACGTGGTCTCGTCTTCTTGATCCGATGTCCGGTAGTTACCGGTACTTTCATCATCAAGTAACTGTAGTGTTCAGATTGTCACGATTCTTCCCCTGAGACGTTGAATTTCAAAAAGATGGCTTTCAAACATCGTTCTCTATCGATTATTGATTTCTCTAATGTACGAAAACAGCTTCCTGTCAAAGATGTCGCACCGTATGGGCATCTCGAGCGAGTAAAAGGGGTTCTTCATGACGTAGTCGGCATACAGGTCGTATATCTTCTTTATGGTGACGTCGACGTTTGTCTGGGTGGTATCGGTAAAGATGAGGAACTTGGTGCCGGTCAGGGTGTTGAAGCACTGCATACGGAAGTTTTCCGTCTCGAGAACCTCGATTCCGGAGGGAGGTTCTGGCCTCTCTCCTGCCTGTTGGCTTTGTCTATGTGCTCCCTTGAAGGGACTTAGGCGGGAGGTGATGGCGTGTACACTGGGTAAAAGATGGTCAGTAAGGAGAGAGAGATATTATTAAAGACATATCAAGAGAGAGAGAGAGAAATTCCAAGAGATATAGAAAAGGGGAAAGAAAACATACCCATGAAATGTTCCCGCTAGAACAAGATAGTCATTTGTGCTTATCTTGTTGAGACCATCGTGAAAGTTCTTGTTGTAGACTAAGCCACCGGCTTTGTTGATGACAATGAGGGCGAAGATGGTCCTGCGAGACAAGATTGTGAGTTGAAGCCAGTCTGGTCAAGAGGATGACTATACAATACATACATGGTGAAGAGGGTTTGAAATCGGTTATGTATGTATATACAGTAGTGTATGCCGCTTCGTCTAGAATGAGGTATGTGACGTCCTTGCTACCAAGATTGGGGAATGGCCGCTTAGGCTCGGTATTCCCATTGAGGAACGTTGTGACCTGAAGGGGGTGGGACGCGGTCAGGTTTGACGGTGAGAAGGAAGGAAGGGGAGGAGCATTATCGGATGCTTACAGCTCGTGTAATGCTTTATCATGAGATGCTTTCCATTTCCTGCCTTTTTGTGTTAGGGGAGGGAGAAGAGAGAGGGATATCGTGATGATGATGATTGATGCCTTTGTGTGTGCGACTGTCGACAGCTCATCAGCAAACAAGCACGTAGGCAGGCAGGCAGTAGGTCCGTCGTGCCTGCCCCTCAGGGAAGCAGTAAGGGGGACTAGTCTAAATATGGCAGTATGGCATGTGGGAATATTGTTAACAATTGTGCACCCTTTCACTGCAACCGATATTGGATAATTACAAGTGAAGCGGTAAAATATCACTCGATCAATGTAAGGATGCTACATATATATATATACGACAGCTGTCATGTTCAAATTCATTTTGGTCACCGCTTCTTATTGCTGTTTATCCAGTGGTATGGTCAAGCAAACCATGTCAGTGATAGTAGTTGAAGTTGGCACCCATTCCCTCCCATATATAGCTTAGTAACAGGTGTCAAAAAACCTCCATACCGAAATACCCTTGTCGCGCCGCCTCTCTCTCTCTTCTGAGCCTCAACCTCAGCATCCTCAACCACAGCCACAACCACATTCTTTTCTCAACCTCCCAATCACCGTGTGCGCCCGCCCCAGATACATCGCCTCGAATATCCCATACAGAAGACAACAATGTCAAACTTCCCGCGGACGTCGCGCCCCAAGCCCCCGCCCCCGGGCAACGAGGAGGCATCGGCCAACCTCAACCTAGGCGAGTTCCAGGGCGTCGACACCCTCACGCTATCCGAAGCCGCCCTCGTCCTCAATGCCCTTGTGGCCAAGCGTCGCAACGATCGCAAGAATGTCAACGAGACTGAGTAAGGAGCATCCTGCGCACAGCGAAACGATACCCAACGGCCGGAACACAATGCCACGATGTGATAGTGTTGCGTTGCGTTTGCGCGCCGGCGAACGGAGACGTGCTACAGTTTTTTGCTGACAGATTGGGGGTTGAAAAAAATTGCAGAATGCTCAATACCACTCTCAACTACCTCGACCACTTTGCACGGTTCACGCAAAAGGAGAATGTCGAGGCCGTGGAACGCTTGCTGAGCACCCACAAGGATCTGGAGAAGTTTGAGAGAGCACAGCTGGGTACGACATTCTTCTCGTCGCATACCGTCTTTGACTTCTCTGCTCATTCATGACTGACCCTAATAAAAAAAAACAGGCTCATTGTGTTGTGAGAATGCCGACGAGGCCAAGACCTTGATCCCTTCTCTGCAGGACAAGATCTCGGACGACGACCTGCAGGATCTTCTTAACGAGGTGTCGAAACTGCAGAACCGATGAGCAACCCTTATTACGTCCGATTACGAATTCGCGTTGTTTTCTCCAACCTTTCTTATTAATAACTGCTTTTCTTCTATAACCTGGCTTTTGTCCTCGTGTCCGAGGACCCAAATATATCTACGAGTTGCATTTCAGGGCGCACTAGGACTGGCGAGAAGGGGAATATCCAGCCAGACATGCAAAAAAAAGTATAACAAAAGACCGCACACTATTGTGTGGGAATATCTGATGATGCAAGAAAAACACGGGGCAGATTGTTCAAGAGGGAAAAGGACCATGATGGTCACCCCTTTTTCATTATATCTCTTGGAAAAAGAAGAAATAACGGAGAGGCATATTGCCCACCTATATCTGCTTCAGTAGTATTTGATCCATCTCCCAAAAAAACCATTCATCGTTTGAAAGAAACATTATAAAGCTCATTCCTCCAGCGATCTGCTTCGTGAAATCACACACGCATTCATAACCTCGTCACCTGGAGCAAAACAGAAAGAGCCCTAAGTCCCGCCCATCTCCCTGTATGTGTTCCAGTGGTTGACATAGCGTGGCTTGCCGTTTTCGTGTCCCAGCGAGTTGAGGTTGGCCTTGGAGTCCGCGGGGTCAGGAAGCGTCTGCACCGTCCGTATGCTGTGATGGTGCGAAATGGGTGGCGCCGAGGGCACTCTCTCTGGGCCACTGCGCGTCGTGTCGTCCAATTCGAAAGTGCAGCAAGCCGTGTGACCATCAGCCCGACCTACACATCGTGTTTCAATGTCAGCAATCCCCCTTTTCCTTTATCGTGGCATGTCCCGTTTCTACTTACCGCCAAAAGGTTCAAAGGGATCTCCCCCGTGGCACGGCTCCGCTGGCGGTGGTGCTGTTGGTGGTGGGCGCCGCTTCTCCTCGTCCTCCGCCCCCGCATAGGCAGACTCCTCTGTCGCGTCAGATCCGCCGTGCTCACTGGCTCCGCTGACACCCTGGCTGTCCTTGCGGCGAGTACGCATCATCAGGAGAAGAACGACGATGACGACCAGACCGATGGCGGCAGCACTGCCAAGGCTGGCACCTACAATGGCACCCGTGGAGATTTGGGGGCTGCCAGAGGAAGGGACACTCGTGGTCCCTGCGTCGATGCTTGTCGTCGAGGGGAGGGCTGTCTGCGAGACCGCCACTGTCCTCGTAGTCGCGTGAGTGGAAACCTGATGGCTGGATGAAGTAGCCGTGGTCTCGGGCTCAGATGCGGTGGTACTGGTCGTTGGCTCAGCAGCTTCACCTGTCGCCTTCGTCGTCGCACTTCCTTCAGTCTCCCAGACACTCTTGTCGAAGGTTGATTCCATGGGAGGATGAGGAACTCCCGAGGGGATGCTCACCCAGAAGTCGCCCCCATCTGTTGTCGAGGAGGGCTCTTTTCTGGCGTAGAGGTCACTGTCGTCATGCATGGTGAGCGACGTTTCCTTCTCGCCAAAGGCGGCAACGTGACTCTCAGAACGAAAATCTCTCAGAAGTGATGGTTTATGTGAGTGCCAGTAAAGAAGTGGTGGACAGGACATGGGAAGACGAAATGTCCGATATCAAGGATGATTCAGATAGGAAGAAGAAAGAAGATTGCGCGGGGAAGAAAAAAGTATTCAATCTTTAACCGTCGTAGGTCACCAAGTTTCAGCTCAAGGGAAAAAAGAGGAACGAACAAGATGGCCCGGGGACTTTTTTCGTGCTGTGTGGTACAACTACAGCGGACTTGGGCGTCTGGGTGCAGCTGGCCGTGAAGCCCTGGGTCTTGGGGGGGCAGTGTCACCAGCTGGCGGGCAGCTGTCAGTCTCAAGGACGGGGGAAGAGCTTGAAGTCACGTTGCTTTCTCAACGGGTACACAAACGTTTAGACGCCGACGGGATGTTGCTCATATCGAGCTACTACGATTGTGTTACTACCCAGTAGCAGTATAGGCAGTTACTACTAGCAAATGTAATAGGAATGAGTGACAGATGTAGAAAAAGGGGCATCTCATGTTGGGGGGGAATGTGCAATAGTAACAATTGACCATGATTCTACTATGTAAACTACCAGTATAAATAGAAGCAAAAACAGAAAAGAAAACTACTAACGCCAGCAGTCATGCACATAAATACAACGTCATCCAACTTTTTTTTTTTTGGTTCCTTTAATCTTTCCTTCAGGTTCCGTCACACGCGGAAGAAGCAAGGCACCAGATTTTATATCTTTTCTAGCAGAATCTTGCTTCCCATGTTACCCACAGGCTTGTCGCCCTTCTTCTTGCCCTTCTTGTTGTTGGGCTTCTGGGCAGCAGCGGCGTCCTCCTTGGAGGCAGCCTGCTGCTCAGCCGTGGGCTCGGTGGCCGCCTTCTCGAGCAGCTTCTTGTTCTTCTTGAGCGTCTTGGTGAGCTTGTCGGCGGCGTCAAAGTCGGACGCCTCGGCGAGGCCGACGACGACGAACGAGCCGGGACCGGTGGCCCACTGGACGACGTGCTCAGAGATGACGGGGTACAGGATGTTGGCGAAGTGGAGCGGCGGGTCGACGGGGATGACCTTGCCGGCGGCCTTGTCGAAGCGGCCGCCCTGGATGAGCGACTTGAGCATGCGGCTGCCCGAGGCCGTCTGGGCCATGTGCACGCGCGGCACCGTGTCCTCGCCGGCGGCGGGGGTCTCGGCGGCAGGGTCGCCCGAGGCGGCGTTGGCCACGGCCTCGAGGGCGACCTGCTTGTCGCCAACGCACGAGAAGAGCACGTCAGCGATGAACTGGCAGCCAAACGAGGTCGACGTCAGCTCCAGCGGCGCCGTGGCCACCGTCTCCAGGAGGTGAGGGGACAGGACGGCCACCAGCTCCGAGCAGCGCACGTCGGCGTCCTTCTTACTCGTCGTCTTGCGGATCTCGTGCACCTGGTTCAGCAGCTCGACGTTGTAAGCTGTCGACGAGGGGAAGAGGGACTTGGAGAGGCCCTCGAGCAGGTACAGGACCGTCAGGCGGGCAAAGGGGTTGTGGGCCAGGGCCACGAGGTTCTGCGTCACCGAGGAGTCGCCGCCCTCGCCAAGGATCTCGGGGAAGATGGACTTGGCCGTGAGCTTGGTGTCGTCAAGGACGTCGTAGGCCGCCAGGATGATGGTGTGGGCGTAGGGGTCGCCGGCCATCATGTTAACCGTGTCCTTGTAGGCCTTGAGGATCTGCTTGCGGTCCTTGGCCGAGCCGTGGGCCAGCAGGAGGCAGACGAGGCGCGCGCCCGACGCCGTAAAGGCCAGGTTCTTGAGCAGGTCGCCCGTCTCGTCGCCCTTGATGACCTCGGCGAACTCCTTGAAGTCCTCGGTGCCCGGCTCGTTGTTCTTGAAGTACTGCAGCATGGCGTCGTGCAGCATGGTGAAGCCCGTCATCTTCTTCTGGATCAGCGAGTTGATCATGTCGAAGAGCGACTTCATGATGGGGCCGCGCTTGCTGGGCTCCGTCTCCAGGATCTTGGCCAGGTCCGCCGTCGGCTCCGAGTCCTTCATCATCTCGCGGATGGCGAACTCGGGGCCGTACCATTCGCGCAGCATCAGCGCCCTCTGCTCCTTGGTCGCCACCGTCCTGTAGATGTCGTCCACGATCCACGACGCCTCCGGGTGGTTGATGAGCTTGCGCACCTTGCCGTAGAACTCGGGGATAATGATGTCGCGGATCTCCTCGTCGTTGTGCACCATCAGCTTGCCGATCAGGAACTTGGCGTAACGGCTCTCGGCCAGCTGAGGGTATGCGCCCTTCAGCTCGTGCGCAATCTGCTTCCGGCGCTCGGGCGTCGCGTACTTGATGGCCGTCTGCACAGCGCGGGTGGCGTCGTGCTTGAGCACAAAGTCGCGCATCCGGCCCGTGATAATGTCGAACAGCTCGTCCACCAGCTTCTGCCTCTCGTCCTTGGGCACGCTCGACTTGATGCGGAGCCTCTCCCAGATCTTCTTGGTTCGCTGCACCTGCTCGGCCAGCGGCTTAGCCGCCTTGCGCTCCTGCGCGAGCTGCTTCTGCTTGGCATGTGCTTCACGGGAAGTCTGTCCGGATTCTGTACACGCACACACACAATCTGTTAGCAAGTGGAAACTGACCAAGCAATACTACTCGTAATTCTCAATCCAATCCTTCGTTTGCTTCCGTTGGAAACAACAAGGACGGAAAGAAAAACATGGGAATAAAAACAAAAGGACACAACACACCCTTCTCAAACACCTGTCCCCCATTCTTTTTGGGTTTCGACTTGTCGTCGTCGAGCTTCACACCACCATCCTCAGGGTCGGAAAAGTCCTCGAAACTGTCCTCGTCGGCGGGCGGCTTGGTCGTCGTCTTCTTGTCGACACGGGCCTTCTTGGCCTTGGCGTCAGGCTTCTCGTTGCGCGAGGACGCCTTGCGCTTCTTATCGGTGAAACTATCCTTGGCTGCCATGATTGTAGAGTGAGCCAACAATGCGAATGTTGTTGGTTGATATAATGACGGCCAAAAAAGAAGAGGAAACAATTCTTCCGCCAACTTTTTGCTCTTACTAGGCGAAAAAGGCAAAAGGCCGTCCGAAATTTTTGAGAATTGCCGGGCGGTGAGATGGGCGCTAAGCTATTTATGTCAAAGGGTCCCCCCCACGTAAAGAGAGAAAAAGGTACGTACATTTTCTGGGTGGTCGTAAAATACCGCTAAACCCTTTATGGTATTCTGCCTGGTGGACAAAACTCAGAAATCCCCCACCTCGACATCATCTCATGCGAGACTCATTCTAGAAGCTGGGGAGATCTATATTTCACTCTAACCATATTCCTTTACTTATTCTCATCAATATCAACACACCGTCCAAAATGGGAAAGGAAGACCAGGTGGAAGAGCGCGAGGTGCTCGAGTCCATCTTCCCCGATGAGATTACAGGTGAGAGAAAAGTTGCCCCGCGGCTGCCCCTCGATGAGATACACCATGATGATGACGAGATATGCTAACGCAAGAAACAAAAAAAGACATTTCCGAGACCGAGTTCAAGGTGACAGTCATCCTGGATGTACCAGACGTGATAGAGCAGGAAGACCAGCCTCGCTTCTCCCTCAACGTAAAGTACCCAGACGAGTACCCAGACGTGGCCCCCCACCTGGAGATGCACGCTGTGCCGGACGCGCCCACGCACCCAGACTTCAACGTGGCCGACGACCGGGAGAGGCTCCTCGAGGGTCTGGGCGAGACCATCCAGGAGAACATGGGCATGGCCATGATCTTCACCATCGTCTCGACCCTCAAGGACGCTGCCGAGCAGCTGGTCCAGGACCGCAAGGACGCCGCCGAGGCCGCTCACGAGCAGGAGGTCCTCGCCGCCGAGCGAGAGGAGAACAAGAAGTTCCACGGCACCGCCGTCACCCCCGAGACCTTCCTCAAGTGGCGCGACGGCTTCATGGAGGAGATGAGGCAGAAGCGCGCCCAGGAGGAGGAGGAGCGCCTCGCCGAGATGAAGAAGGCCAGGGTCAAGGAGACGGTCAAGTTCACCGGCCGCCAGCTCTGGGAGAAGGGTCTCGCTGGCAATGGCGATGACGATGAGGAGGAGGATGGTGGCATGCCTGAGATACAGAAGCTCAAGGTTGAGGCCGCGTGATTGGGAGGGTTGTCTTAAGAACAAAAGAAGGAATGCATTATTTGGAGTTGCTTGGGGTTTCTGTTTCAAGTATCACGAGACTCAAAACTAGAACTAGTGAAAAGTCAACATATTTTGGGTATTTACTTGTATTTCTTTTTGTTTGTATTTGTGTCTTTAACTCTCATGATATCTATCCCGTTGTCTCTTTTTTTTATGCGTCACCAGGGCACATGAATCCAGTCCGTTTTTTGTTTCTCCTTCCCCTCGTTGTTTTCGTCACCTTCAGCAAACGCCGTCCTTCTTACATACAAAAAAGTTCTTCCCAAATTAATCCTGCATTTCTTCGTCATCGTCGTCACTGGCGTAATCGTCGGCCCATTCGTCCTCCTCGCCGTCAGTCGGCTCACCGAGCTCCTTGTTGATGCTCTGGAGGAGCTCAGCAGCGTGCTGGCCAAGCCTCTCGTCCTCGTACTCCTGGGCCTCATAGAGCTTGAGGCAGACGGCGAGCCACTGTCGGGCCGAGGTCCAAAGGGACTTCCACTCGTCGGGGTTGGACTTTTGCAGCTTGTCGCCGGCGATGTAGAGGCACCACCCGCCGAGGTACCAAGCCTCGACGGACTGGTCGTCGTCGGAGACGAGGCGCTGCAGCACAGTGAGGGCCTCGTCCTCCATCTCGACCTCGAGGAGCAGGCGGGACAGGCTGATGCGGGTGGGGAACTCGGGGACGGAAGGGTGCTCGGGGGCCAGGTGCTGCCAGAGCTCGAGGCTGC
The DNA here is from genome assembly GCA_900188565.1 of Geosmithia flava. Classification (NCBI taxonomy): domain Eukaryota; kingdom Fungi; phylum Ascomycota; class Sordariomycetes; order Hypocreales; family Bionectriaceae; genus Geosmithia; species Geosmithia flava. Next base: position 184,562 of record FYEV01001717.1, on the reverse strand, counting down.
GGCCGAGGGCCGTCTTGGCCTCGTCGACGCGCTGCTGCGATATGCGCACGTTGGCCACCGTCTGCCACGTCTCGGCCGACGCGGGCGCGATGAGCATCGCCTCCGTCACCAGCGCCTCGCAACGCTGCTCCGCGTCCTCCTCCCACGACAGGTCCGTCATGTACACCTCCACCACAGCGCACAGCACCCCGCCCAGGCGAGCCTGCTTCTCATCCAGCGACGCCTGCTGCTCGGCCGTCCTACTGCCCGTCGGCGCCGCATCGGTGAGCGTCTGGATCTGCTTGCGCAGGGCCGCCGCGCCCCGCTCGAACCACTTGACGCTGTCCTGCCCTCCCTCCTCGCTCAGCTGCCCCATGAACATGAACTTCTCCGGTCCACCTCCAACCTTCTCGTCCACCGTGCCATCCTCGTCAAGCTTGATGGCCCGCGCGAAAAACTCCCGCGCCTCGTCCACGTCGCCCGTCTCGACGTGCAGCGTACCCAGCAGGTTGAGCGCCCGCAGCTCAAAGTCGCCGCCCGAGCCCGTCGTCTCAAGAGCCTGATGTGCCAGTGCTATCGCCTCGTACAGGTTTCCCACCGTCAGCTGCGTCTCCGCGTCGGAAAGGAGTGCGCCTGCGCTCTGCGGTTTCGCATCCTTTTTGCTGGGTGGCCGGCTGGGTGCCATTGTGATGTGTGTGTGGTTGTTGTTTGTTCAAATGTTTGACGACAAAATTGACAAGAAAAAAGAGGAACCTGGCGTTCCTTCCTTTCGAGGGTTTTAAATATGTAAATATGACCCGGGTATTTCTCCGATGAATATGAAAAGATAAAAGAAATTGTAAGAGGTTGAAGTTGTTTAAAACAGGATATATCTGAAAATGGCACCCGCATTCGGCCCTCTCTCACCCAAGAAAAATTTGGGCGGTAGATTCCTTATCGATAAGACTGGTGGCTGGCAGGCGCCATGGCGGGGTTCCTTCCTCCTCGAGCTAAGTCGAGCTTTGTCATACTGACTACATGAATGATCAGCAACAGCATCAAGCGATTATATATCCAATTTCTTATTAACAATCCTTTTCACTTTCTACCTTATTTTCCTCTATATATTCATCACCTGCCATTGGGGATATATAAAAGCATATAACAACAAAGTCTCTCATCTATCCTCATCCCACCAAACAACCCCTCACCTAGCACACCAGCGACCTCGGAGCGCTCAATAAATCGCCCATCATGTTTACCGGAATTGTCGAAGAGATTGGCAGTCAGTATTATCCCCTTTTCTCCCATAATGATTCCTGACTGACTTGAAACTGTTCACAGCCATCGCCGAGCTCAACACCAACGACTCCACGGGCGGCACCTCGATGACGATCCAGCTTCCCAGTGGCTCAACCCTGCTAACCGACTGCCACGACGGCGACTCCATCTCGATAAACGGGTGCTGCCTAACAGTCACGTCCTTCAACCCGACATCCTTCACCATCGGCGTCGCCCCCGAGACCCTACGCATCACCAACCTGGGCGACCTTTCCGTGTCCAGCCGTGTCAACCTGGAGCGCGCGGTCCGCGCAGACACCCGCATGGGAGGCCACTTCGTCCAGGGCCACGTGGACACGACGGCCGAGATCGCGGCCGTCACGCCCGACGGCAACGCCCTGACCATGCGCTTCAAGCCCCGCGACGCCGCGCTGCTCCGCTACGTCGTCTACAAGGGCTTCATCGCCATCGACGGCACCAGCCTGACCGTCACACAGGTCAACGACGCTGAGGGCTGGTGGGAGGTCATGCTCATCGCTTACACGCAGGAGAAGGTCATCCTCGCCGGGAAGAAGACGGGAGAGTCTGTCAACATCGAGGTCGACATGATGGCCAAGTATGCCGAGAAGTCGGTCGCCGGCATGCTTGGCTCCGCCGATCCTACTTCTATTCCTCTTCTGCAGAAGATGGTGGACAGGGCTGTCGCCCAGGCCACTGGGAAGCAGTAAAAGGGGGGCGTCAGACAGGTGCGGATATATCTTATCGAGGGAGAAAAAGAAATTTAGCGTGTGCATTTGTGTTCAATGAACCGTCTATATATATATCTATAAATCATGATTTTTGTTGTTACATTCATACATTTTCATCATCTCGACTCTTCACCCCATACCTCGGAGATCTTTTGACTCAAGGCCTTGGTGACCTTCTTTCTGCCCACCATGTTACCCATATGAGCAAACACCATATCCCTCTTCCTTTTCTTGCCGACCTCGCCGGGCCCACACGCCTCAAACGCCTTGACGAAGCCATGCGGCGTCTTCCACTTCTTCTGGATCTCGAGGGCCCGCTCTCCCGTGAGGCCCTTTGTCGTCATGAGCATCTTGAGGAACAGGTCTCGCAGGGTCATCATCTCCGACTTGGACGCGAGAGACGAGAAGGCCGCGTACGTGACGTAGTGGGACGGGCCGAGCGTGGCGCGCACGTGCTTGAGCAGGGGGAGATAGTTCTGGGCGGTGATGACGCGGGTGGGGATGACGTGCAAGGGCCGGGACTCGTAGGTGCGCTTGAGCATGGCCGTCATGCGGGCGAGGTACTTGATGGTGTCGTCCATCTTGGCCGTCTTCTTGACAAAGTAGCCATTGACGACCTGCGTCGACGCAATGGCCGACTGGACGGCCTCGTCGTACCTCTGCGCAGACGCCGGGTCCATGGCGATCTCCTCGATGACGTAGACCACCTTCTTGACGCCCGACCGGCCCAGCCGGAACTTTTGCTCGTGAAACCGCCCGTCCTTGATGCTGCCTATCAGGTCGTCGAGCCTCTTGCGCTCCACTATCCAGTCCAGCACCACCTCGTCACCCTCGGCGCCCTGCCGCGACAGCGCCGTCGCGTCGTGGCACCGAGCCACCCACTGCGCGTCGCCGAGTTCCAGGCTGCGCATCACAGGTGTAACCCCTTGCTTCGCTAGCTCCTCCTTCATGTAGTCGCGGTCCGTCTTGGCCCGCACCTCACGCACATCCAACAGAAGCTGTACCGAGAATGATCCGGGCGGCAGTGTGATGGGTGTGAATGTCGGGAACTGCCCATCTGACGATACTCCCGGTCCGTCAGAGACGATATCTCGAGACATTGACGTCTCAGCCTCGCCATCTCCTTCTTCTTCTTCCTCCGGTAACACGCGAGATTCCTCCTCTTCTTCATCTGCTATCTGCGGCTCTTGTGCTGAAGTAGGCGCAGTAGAAGCAGCAGCAGAAGGCGCACCATTCTCAGCCCGCCAATGGCTCGTCTCTTTGACCCGCCGCGCCGTCTCCCACCCCTCATCGGTAAGCGAGTACCTGCGCAACGGTCTCCCCCTCTCACAAACGAGCTCCTTCTGCATGAGTGTCTTGATGGAGTTCCACGCCGTGTAAAACTTTGTCGGGTCGCTGGGCGCCGTGAAGGACGAGTCGCAGTGTGGCTGCGCCGCCTCGATAAGTTCCGCCTTTGTCATGCCCGTCGAGTCCTCCTCTCCCTGCGTAGCCAGACCGACGACGAGCGCGTAGGCTCCTGAGCGGAACGCCGGCACATAGGATTTCGGCTTCCTAGCCTTCCTTGCCGGTTTCGCCCCGCCCTGCCCTGCTGCTGCGGCTGCTGCTGCTGCTGCCGCCTTCTCCGCCGCCTTCTTGGCCTGTGGGTGCGGTGGCATAGTTTGGCCATTCTCTTCGCAGTGCTTCTTGAGCTGTTCTGTCAGCCGCTCGCACATCTTTGGCCCGAAGCCCTTGAGCTGCTGCAGCTCCGCCGGGTGCTGGAAGGTGAGCGGGCACGCCTTAAGGGACTCGTACGCGTGCTTGTACGTCGTGATGCCCTTGGAGTTCCGCTCGCGTGCCACATCCAGCCACTCCTTTACCCACGCGAGGAGCTGTGGGTTTGGCCCATCTTGGGCTTCCATCTGGGCCCCCTCCATGGTGGTTTCTGTCGTTGCCGCTGTGGCTGGAGAGACAAGAGTTGGAAAAAGACGTGTAGGGATTGTACGGGGAGCGACGCGTCTCGAAGGCTCTCTTCAACTAGGGAGGTCTCTCATGTGTGTGGCAGCCATGATCCGGTAGGCAAAATACCCAGGAATCAATAAGGAAAGCAGTAAGATGACCCTTCCATCACAGCCTAGAGAGTGCATGCGTTTGAAGTTGGTGAAAGTTCTAGTTGCTCAGACGCGAATGGTGGGAACGCTTGTCACGAAAGCACGTGACACCCATAATGGTTATCCTTCCCATTCAGGCAGTCTTCTTAATGAGGACTTCACTACATTCATCCAACCTTACTGGACTATATAAAAATGAGCTATGTATACAAATTTTGTCTCCATGCCATGTTCCTTTATACATGCATCCCTTTATATATCTATTCTATCCGTCTCTATAGAAGCAAATACACGATACAATCAAAATGTCCACCTTCTATCATAGCAGACCACTAGTAATCCCTATACTAGGAAATGTATAAATATCATGGTCATTTTCTCTGTTTTTTTTTATATGGTTCTATTTTTCCTGTCCCTGTATTGCCCGATATTTTGGCAATATGCTCTAGCCCTTGGCTCTGTTGTTTGCTTTTTCCCACATTCATGCATGCGTATATTCATGCTTCCCATAGCCACCGTGTACTAGGGATCGTAAGGCATTAAAAAAAAAGACAACTCTCATGTACATCATGATTTTCTCTTCAATCTCGCTTCCCTCTTAAACATTGCGCTTAAAACTTAGCACATCCTGTAGGTGAGCTGGCCGACAGCGTTGCGGTTGGAGTCGTCGGTCTGGAAGTCGTAGGAGATGTCGATGTCAAGGTCGCGGCGGTTCTTGGAGTTAGGCTTGACCTGGAGGTTGCACTTGACCTCCTCGCCCTCCTGGACGGTGAGGACGTCCTGGAAGTAGAAGACGGTCTGCTTCCAGTGGGTGTACTTGGTGTGGGGACCGGTAGAGAAGCGGATAGGCTTGTGGCAGGCGGTGAAGTCGATGTCGAACCACGAGACCAGGGCGTGGATGAAGTCGTCACGCTTGGCCGTCAGGGTCAGAGGAGTAGCGAAGGCAAGGTCAGCCGTGGTGCAGGTGTAGAGGTCGAGGGTCAGGACGGGAGTCGGGTCGGTGACAACAGTCTTAAGCTCGACAGTGTCGACCAGAGGCTCCGAGAGAGCAGTATCCTTCAGAGGGCTGTAGTCGAAGCCGTAAACGTTATCCCAGACTGTATGGTGCAACAAGAAAGGTCAGTCATCAAGTATAAAGCGCAAAGAAAAAGCTTCCGCAGCAGCCAGGGTCTACTCACAGCCAATCTTCTCGTCCTTGTAGTCGCCGTCCTCAATACCGGCAAAGAAGATGGTGGCCTTGTCGGGGAAGATGAGACCGTCCTTCTCGAGGTAGGTGTCGCGGGCGTACAGGACAGTGTCGAGCATGCTCTCGTACAGAAGGAAGTATCCCATCCACTCAGAGATGATGATGTCAACCTTGGGGAAGGGCATCTGAATCTCCTCCATCTTGCCCTGGATCAGGGTGATCTTATCGGACAGACCGTTGGTCTCGACAATCTCGCGGGCCTTGAAGATGATGGTCGACATGTCGACACCAATAACGTGCTTAGCTCCAGCCTTGGCAGCGAACCTGTTGTGTATGTATCAGTCCCATGGCCTTTTTTGTTTGTTTTCATTCTTCGACCGTGCGGATCGACGCCGGTGGGGGGCGAGCGGGTTGGGTATAATATTACATGGACAGGATGGCGGTACCACAGCCAACATCGAGAACAACCTTGTCCTTAAAGATGTGCTTGTTCTGCATGATGGCGTTCATGTACGACCGTGTGCGGACCTCATCTTTCTGCAATGGGTGGGCAGACCCTCATGGTCAGCCAAAGTGCTCCCCGCAGATATTAGGTAGCTTCAAAACATACCAGCATTTCCTCGTGGATGCCTGCAATCGAAAGAAGAGACAAAGGGTTAGTTGGAATCTCGAAGTTTGTCACATTGTTGTCCGATTGTGCATACCATGGTGATCATAGCTATGCGAAAGAGAGAAAAAAGGTCAGCTTCAATCATCCCATCTTGCGCTCGCGCGCCGCCGTACAAGGGTCCCGTCCCTCTAGAACTTGGCAACTAACCTCTTAAAGTAGTGTTGCTCAGAGTGCTCCATCGAGTTCATCTTCTGCTCGGCAGCCTCGACGTCCATCTTGTCGCCGCTCATTTTGTCGGATCGTGGGTGCCAAAAAAAAATAGATATGGTGGGAAGTTTGGAGGAGAAATGGAGGGGGAGGGGTGTTAGTAGAGGAAAAAAAGAGTTGGTGATAGACGATTGGGAGCAAAATTGGCAACAGCGGGGAGGGAGAGTGTGGCGCCTGCCGTCTGTGGACCGAATCTTTTTTTCTTTTTTTTTTCTTTTGGGCAGAAAAGAAATTCAGGGCCGTCACCGCCTTTGGACCCTGTGAATCCGGCGTTGGAGCACTAAAATGATGATTTCTGGACCTCTGGACTCTCTAGAGTCTGTTAGCAGGAAAAAAACATGTGGACTAGGAGAGGCGGGAAAACATGCTAGCAGCTAGTCAGTCGGTTTCTGTGGATGGATTGGACAAGGTGGAGTTTTCTTTCCTTTTTTTTCTACTTTTTTTTTTTTCTTTCCTTTCTTTTGTTTGCTTCCTTACTCGAGTCGTACGGAGTTGTTGGCATTGTTGTACTCGGACGTGTCTCCGCGGGCATACTCGTGCGAGTCACTAGTACTACCGGATGAAACGCCTTCACAACGACACGCACGAGCATACAGCATCTCACCTTTATACAGAGTAGATATAAAAGAAATTCGTAAAGAAAAAAGTGAATATATTGTTCCCAGTTTTTTATAATAGGTCCATCAGACGCCCAAAACTCCATAACATGCATCATCGTGCTATGCCCTTCTGCCGAGAAGGGAAAAAGGGCACGAAGCACTAGGTAATAACGGAAGTAAACAATTGAAGAAAGAAGAAAACGGGCATACACAGGCATTTAACAGTCCTTTTTTTGTTGTGATTTCTCTCTCCCTCCTTCTTACACGAGGAGAACACTGTTGATGCAGCCATCCTGGTCGGGCGAGTTGGTGATCTGGGCGTACTTGCCCCAGACGGCCTTTCCGGAGGCGGTGACGAGACCGAGCTCCGAGACGTTGACCTCGATGACGGTACCCTTTGTCAGGACACCGAGCTGGGTGTACATGGGGTTCTGGGGGTTCTTCTTGACGCTGATGATGGGGAGCTGGACGGTGACGCCGAGCTCGGGGTGGGTGACGTTGGCCTTCTTGTAGCGGAGACCCATGGGGCGGATGAAGCGCTCGTACTTGGGGTTGCGGCGGGTGAAGTCGGGGCCGACAAAGGTGGGCTGGGTGACCATGCGCTTCCAGGCCCTCTTCTGGATCTTCTTTCCCGTCTTGACCACCTTGAACATCTCCTCCTCGCTGATGCCGCGGACCTTGGGCAGCGGCACGTCGAACTTGGCGGCCTTCTCGGCACGCTTGTTCTTGATGGCGCTGCTCAGCGCCTTGGCCGTCGAGGGGTTCGAGCGGTCCAGCAGGTACGCCGGCATGGCGGAGTCGGGCTCCTTCTCGTCGGCCGTCTTGACGTTGCGCTCCTCGTGAGCCTTGATGGCCTTCTTCATCTGGATCTTCTCCTTGTGACGCTTCTGCTGGTGCAGCTTGGCACGCAGACCACGTAGGTTCTGCGCATCCTGCGACGCCTTGTGGCCCTCACGGGCAGTCTTCTTGCGTGTTCGCTCCTCGTGATCCAGTCGGCGACCGTGCAGCTTGCGCCACCTCTCCATGTACTCGTTCTGAGGCTATACGACAGAAAAGAATCCAAATTAGCATCATATTCCCATCTAAACTCTCATATCGATCCGACTGGAATGACAAGACTTACCATATTGACAAGTGTTGCCCAACGTTGGGTCTTTAAAATAACACTTGTTTGTTGTACTTGATAGTTGGTTGTTGGTGGTGAGCCTGCAAAAAAAAAAAAATGGCAGAACGAGAAAAAAAAAACCCACCTACTACAACTCTCTGGCTCTCTCCCCCACTAATCCCCCAAATCCAACCACCTTTCCCGGCAGAACCTTTTATCCGGCTCCGGCCATTTCTCCTAAGCAGCTCTGCTCTACCAAAACCACCAACAACTTTTCCAGCACTATAATCGTCCATCCCATCACCAAGCTTCATTTTTCCCCGGGGTGGAGGTTGCAAGCGGACATATTCCACCTACCACGATAACAAACGAAAAAAAAGTTGTCAATTCCACAAAAGGACCTCCAATTCGTCCTTCCACAAACATCCATCATGAGCAGGACACTCTTCCGCTCCGCCCTGGAGCTGAGAGCCGCAGCCTCTCGACCGAGCACCATCGCCAGCGCCTCGCGCGCCTTCACCAGCACCACCTCCAACCTCGCGCCTCCCCCCTCGACCTCTTCCACCTCGTCTTCCCCCCAACCGCACGTCAACAACGCCCGCAACCCCACGCGCGACCAGCCCCGACCCCTGGCCTACAAGAAGAGCCACCCGGCCGCTCCCCCCCGTCCCGTGTCCGACTCGGTCCGCAACCTGCTCCCCTTCCTGGCCGCCCAGCCGAACCACTACGTGACGGTGCACATTCACGGCTTCCCCTACCTTGTCCAGGAGGGTGACCAGATCCGTCTCCCCTTCCGCATGCCCGGCGTTCTGGCCGGCGACGTGCTCCGTCTGAACCGCGCCACCGTCCTGGGAAGTCGCGACTACACGCTCAAGGGCAGCCCGCATGTCGATGAGTCGCTGTTTGAGTGTCGTGCTACCGTCGTCGGTCTCGAGTCTGAGCCTCTGCGCATCAAGTCCAAGACCAAGAGGAGGCAGCGTCGCGTCCGTACCGTCCAGAGCAAGCACCGCTACACTATTCTGCGCATCTCGGAGTTGACTGTCAACAATGTTGAGGATATCGATTCAACCGCATGAGTGTGTGGGGGAGGTGCTGATAACAAAAAAAAGAAGGGGAGGAAGAACTGTACAATAATCCGTGTATTAGAGGGTTTTTGTTTAAATATGTATACTAGATTCGAGTACAATGGCATCATTTAACTGACCTGTTCCGGCAAGTCAATGACTACTATGTGCATATGATTTCAAGACGTGTGGCTGTGCGGTTAAGCATGCAATGAATCGTGTACCAACGGTTACATTCATATGACGATCCAAGACAGGTCCTCACATGTATGCGCAGCAGTCCCCTTAACGTAAGGCAGGTATCCGAACACCCCTACTGCAAGTCAGATATACAAACACATACATGTCCGACTATGTGAATGCAATCCAGTCAGGTGTACTCCTTAATCCAGCCCAACATAACAGGTTCAAAGTCCACAAGACAAGATCAATAGTATGGTTAAGATCAGTATAGCCAGTCTAATATTAAGCATGGGTATCGTATTAACAATAAAAGTGTCTCCAACAATATAAACCAAACCCCAAAGAAGTAAAATAAATATAAATACGCTTCCCAGTATAAACAAGAATGAGCTTCCCAAAAGAATAAAAACGAGAAGAAGACTCCGGTAAAAGACTCCCGAAAATAATAAAAGAAGGAAACTGCCCAAGAAGAAGCAGAGCCAGAAGAAGAATAGAAGGAGGTGAAAAGGGCGGAGGTGAGGGAAGAAAAGACGAAAGAAGAAAATATTACATCCTCCCAGCCGTAGCCTTCTTCACACTACTCCAATACGCCTGAGGCCAAACGGTAGCAATCTCCGCTTCAGAGGGAACACGATCCTTGCACCTCGACACGACGCTCTGGATGATCCTACCGAGGAGCTCCTCGTCCATGGGCACAGCACGGTCGCCCAGCTCAACAGGGTACAGGAAGGGGTCCGTGTCGCGCAGGAGGTCTTCACACGTAGGACGGAGGTGCTGGTCGCGCTGGAGGCACCGACGCAGCGTGCGGATCAGCGAGGGCGGGACGGGCACGCCACCCACGCCACGCGAGGGGAACTCGACGGCGTGGTCCCAGTTGATGATGGCCTGGCAGCGGGCCATCTGGTTGGCGATGTGGCCAAAGGGCGGCAGGCCGTAGACCATCTGGTACAGGATGCAGCCTAGGGACCACACGTCGCTCGGCTTGCCGAGCTTCATGAGCTTGGGGCGGCCGGGGATGCGCCCTCCTCCGCCGCGGGGGGTGTTGGCGTCCATCAGAGACTCCGGCGACATGTAGTTGGGTGTGCCGATCTGCGTCTCGCGGTGCACGTTGACCGTCTCGTCCGTCTGGATGGCGTTGGCGATGCCAAAGTCGATCAGCTTCAGACGGCCCTGCACAAGGACAAAGTTGGCGGGTTTCAGGTCAGAGTGCACAATGTCGTACTGGTGCACCGACTGCAGAGCCTCCAGCATCTCCTTCCAGTAGTAGCGCACAAACACCGTGTCCAACTTGGCTCCCTCGGGGTTCTGCCTTGTCCTGAGCAGCGTGTTGAGGTCTAGTTCACCCATCTCCATAAGCTATAAAATGTCTGTTAGTAATTTGCTCTTTATAATTTTCAAAGAGATTGGGCGAAGGGGAAAAAAAACATACCAGAGTAAGTACTCGCTTCTCGTCATTCATCTCATAGTCAAACAGGTTGATGACGCGGTCAACGCCCTTGAGCTTTCCAAGGAGGTCAATCTCGCCACGGTACCCACGAACGGTAGACTCGTCGGCATTCTCGAGCGACACGCGCTTGAGGGCAAACATCTTTCCATTCTCCGCCGTGACACGGTACACCTTGGCACTGCCGCCACGGCCCAGACAGTCAAGTCGCGTGTAGCACCGTCCGTTGACCTTGAGCACGTTCCTCCTCTGCTTAGCCTGCGTCGTCGTCGACGCACCAGCATTCGACGTAGCCGCCTCGATGACCGACATCTTGGGCGGAGGCGGGGGTGCCGGGCGGCGAGGTGTGTTCCTCTCTACCGTAGACAGGGGCTTCCTCGCGGGCGACACTGTGGACGGCACATGTTGCGGCTGCTGCTGCTGCTGGAGAGGCATGGGCTTGCTAGACGCCTTTTCCAGCACGGCCTCCGCGGGAGTAGGTTTGTTCGAACGCCTGTAGCTAGCGGGCACTTCGTTCTCCTTGTCGTAGGTAGAGGGCATCTGGGGGGCGGGAGTCGGTGCAACATGATGCTCCTCCTCGGGCACCATGTACGCCTCTATCCGCGGCGACGACCTCCTAGGGGCGGGCGCTGGGGCGGGAGTCTCTTCGCTGTTGGGGATATCGGCGCTGGCACCGCGAAGCCTCTGGCTGGCCCTGGCGGCGGCACCAGCACTGATGGGGCTGCCAGAGTTGAAGTCGCGGTCGTGAACGCCCTCGGCGTAGTAGGAGGGGGAGGCACCGACGGCATCGCGGCCGGGGTGGGATCCAGGCTCGTGTCCCTGCAGGAGGGCGTCGGGGTCGTCGTGCTCGCCACTCTGGGTGCGCCTGCCACGACGGGCCGGGCCACTGAGGAAGCTTCCGGGGATCTTGCCGACGCGCTTGACGCGCATGGAACCCTGGAGGTTGTTGGCCATGCTGCCCGTACTGACGGGAGGGGCATTGCGGGCGACGGCGTCCGGGTCCTCATCGGCGGCGGGGGCGTCGTCGACATCCACGGCTGACCTGTCAAACGACCTACGGCCGGCAGATCCGACGCGGCTGCGCTGTCCAGACGACCCGGTGGCTATGCGCACGATGCACTCGTTCTGTGCGGGTGTGTTGAGGTCCACCTGGTAGTAGTCGTGGGACTTGTCCTCGACGGACCTCTCACGGTGGTTGCGCGGTGCCGGCTGAGCAGCAGCAGTCGAGGACCTCTGGGCGGACAGTGACGACGAGGCAGATCGCCTCTTGCTGGCGCCCAGCTGACTGAGGCTCTGGGGCGTGTTGCTAAGGCGAACGACACGCTTCCGCGGGGGTGTGGGCTCCTTGTACTCGCTGTCCTCGTGGCTGTGGTTGTTGCCGCTGGTGGTGCTGCTGTGTGTGCTGGTGGTAGGGGGGGTAGGCAGCTGGGCGTGTTGCTGCTGCTGCTGCTTGGGGAGATCCGTGGCCTGAGCACTGCCGGATCGAAGGAACCGACGGTTCTCTGTGGCGGACGAGGTAGACGAGTTGAGAGCAGCGTGTGCCTGACGTCTGGTGCGAGGAGGCGAAGGCCGTGACTGAACCGGCCTCTCTGACTCCCCATCGTTGAGGAGGGCTTTTGTCAGGGCGCTGAGTTTCATCGGAACCGGGAACTCATCCTCTGAGCTCTCATCGTTGTGGTGGTACTGCTGTTGTTGTTGTTGCTGTTGCTGGTCATGGGCAATCTGCACATCGCTTCTGTTCATGGCCTGTCGTGATGTCGGCCTGCGGAGTGCTTGGCGTTGTGATGTTCGGCGGGTGTTAGCCGCGGGGCCTGGAGTCGGCGAGGCAGCGCTCGCCATTTCGAACGATTGTATGTGCGTGTTTCTTTTTGTGTGTTGATTTTTGTGTGCAGAAGGGCACAAAAAACGCGTCCAGGCTGAAGTATAATTTTAATATATACTTGTTGTTATTGTTTTTTGGTTTTTTTTGGCGGTGTTTTTAAATTATTGTTCTTTGTGCGCTCATGATCTGATTGGCAAGAAAGGGAGGAGAGGTGTTTTCTTTAAACAGAGAGGCGAAAACAAGGGGCGGAACAGAAAAAAAAACCAAGGCCGGACAATTGTTGTTGTTGATGATGATGCGTCTGAGTGTATCACGAGAGGAGAAGAACGGGGACGTGGGCGAGTATTTTGGAGGTTTGGATTCCATGGCCCCATTTCATGTTGCCGGGCAACGTCGATTGACACGCTTTGATTGGTTTATTGTTCTGGTGTCTTAGTGGTGTGGGGTACCCTTTTCATTATGTCACGCCGTGTTATGTAATCGAAGCTCCGGCTTTCAACTCGAGTCTCGGTACGAGTACCCTACAGGCTACGGGTATTACAGGCTGGGGGGGGCTTACAGAAAATAACGTCGTACCAGCAGCAGTTACGTATTGATTATGCACGTAACAGAGTATATATTCTCAGCTGTGACATGCGCAATTGAATATATTATCTCCGTTTCCTTTCATCATCACTGTGTGTTGGTTTGAGTGCTTACACGGCATCAAGCTTCTGTTATGTAGCTGTAAAACATCCGCCACGTAGCTCGCAGCCCCCCACGTCTCTTGGCGTCTATCAACTACCGTATCAAGTGCAAACAGAAGTTAACATAAAAGGGTGTATTGCCAGAAGAGGAGAAAATAAAAAAGAAATTGAATCCCCTGTTATAGTAACTCTTGGCCATATCTCCTTCTCTCCGTGCATATGTATTCTGTGCGTCGCACTGGGCAGCGGTGTGTTGTGTTGAAGCATACAAAGGCAGCCCTAGTAGTATCTTGAACCAACCGCCCGCCCCCTCCATCAACCTCGCGCCTGCTGTGTCCGACCCATCCGTTATTTTCCCTTTCTCCCCCCCTTCTCCCGTCCGCATCCAACGCAGCCACCACAAGACTGTCGTTGATTTTTTGAATGCCGTCGCCATGGTCTTGACAAGGGGGAGCTTCTGGGCCATCACGCTCGCCCTGACGGTCCTACTATGCGCCGGTGTCGCCAACGCATCAATTGGCGACCGACTCCCCGAGTTCCAGCAATGTCTGGCCGTTTGTCGCGGGGAGAACTGCAATCCCGACGGACCTCAGACGCACATTCGTACGTACACTGCACATGATTTCACAAAACAAGATCCCCTGTTTGTGTCATGAACTGACTCTTGAAATACCACTACTTAGCCCTACTCCACCGTCTCCTATTCTGGGACTGCCCGAGCGAATGCGACTACACATGCCAGCACATCATCACGGCCCAGCGCGTAGCGTCCGGCCAGCCCATTGTCCAGTTCCACGGTAAATGGCCGTTCCGCCGGTTCCTGGGGATGCAGGAGCCGCTGTCGGTCCTCTTCTCGCTGGGTAACCTGGCGGCCCACGCCAACGGCCTGTCCAAGCTGCGCGCCAACATCCCGCGCGCCTACTCCCTGCTGCCCTTCTACGTGGCATTTGCCTACGTCGGCATGGCCTCGTGGGTCTTCAGCTCCGTCTTCCACACCCGCGACTACCGTCTCACCGAGGAGCTCGACTACCTCGCGGCCGGCGCCTCCATCTTCTACGGCATGTACTACACCCCCGTCCGCATCTTCCGCCTCGACGTCGCCACCCCGCGCAGGCGCTCCGTCCTGCGCGCCTGGTCCCTGCTTTGTGCCCTTCTCTACGTCGCACACGTCGGCTACCTCAAGCTAGTCACCTGGGACTACGGCTACAACATGGCCGCCAACGTCATCGCCGGTGTCCTGCAGAATCTGCTGTGGAGCTGGTTCAGTGTCGCCAGGTACCGCGCCTCCGGTCGCTCCTGGGCCATGTGGCCTGGTATCGCCGTCGCTTGGATCATGTTTGCTATGAGCATGGAGCTGTTTGACTTCCCGCCCTGGCTTGACTCTCTCGATGCTCACAGCCTCTGGCACTTTCTCACCATTGGACCTACTATCCTTTGGTACAAGTATGTTTTTTCCCCTTCTCTATATACATTTCTTATAGGTCCCCTCCTGTGTTTCCTTGTCCCTCATTTTATGACACAGTACTGACTCTCTATAGCTTCCTCCTCAAGGATGCCCATGACGACATGGCAGGAACAGAGAGGCTCAAAGCTTAGACGCCTCCACGCTGATTTGGTGTCTGCCCCAAAAGGGGAGACAGAAGGGAAAAGAGACAGCGTAAATTCTACAAGTATATCTAATTTATACAATACGGCGTTCCTATATACCATACGACGTTTCCGCCCTTTTTTTTTTTTTTTTTTTCNCCTTTTTTTTTTTTTTTTTTGCCTGTAACCTCCAAGATCCTGCCATGTAAATAGTACATGTACTGCTACTGTGCTTTAGGGCTGTGGACGTGAGGCGGCCAAGCCACTTTGTTGCGGGGCTTATAATCCGAATATCACCACCAGCCTCATACGACCATAGCCAACGGAAAATACGGGGTCCCGTCTGCTCCCCTAGAGTCAAGCCGTTAAGCGGTGTGTTGCTCGCAGGGTTGTGGTCTAGCTTCCGTTTTATACGATTTCCGCCTTACTTCTAGCACCGGTTCGCCTGTAACTTATATTATTGAGGTTATTAGAATGGTCGAGTCTGGTTTACCTAAGCTGTATACTGATTTTCTATGGCATTAACACTATCGCAGATCAGCGGGTTTACTCCACGATGCGACTAAGACGGTGGACATATATATTCAAGGCCCCCCACCTGTCGCCACTCGGTGTTCTTAGACGAGAGTGATCTCGGCGGTGCCACCGGCCTGTGTGGAAATCCAGGTGTTGTCGGCGTCGCCAGTGGCATGCCCGTCGACGTCGACGTTGCGCGAACCAAATGTGGATCTGCAAAGAAGGCTGTTAGAAACGGTACACGCATAATCAGGTAACACGGACAGCTAGGCAGTGTTGAAGTTCAACACCGGACTTACCCCTCGTCATAATGATGCGTAATCCCGACGTTGTAGGAGCCGTCGTTGGTACCGTAGGGGTAGGTAAAGATGGCCGTGTACGGAGTGTTCTCACCGCTAGCGAGATGGCAGGTGGAATTGGCGGGCAAGTACTTCTGGGGTCCGCCATAGGCGCATGTGGCGTTGTTGGCCTTATCGGCGTTGAGCGTGAAGCTGTAGGACTTGACCGTTTTGCCGGTCTTCAGAAACACGGTGGTGGCCTCGAGATTGTCGATCTTAACGACCTCGCCGGTATAGCGGGGGGAGGGCGCAGCGGCTACGAGACTAGCCATAGAAGTAGCGAGGACGGCAGAGAAGCGCATGGCGATACTGGTTGGTGGGTTATTAAGAGGCTATAATATGTATGTGCCTTGTGTTCCCTGTGTTGTCGAAGGGACAAAGTCAGGTAAAGTATTGGATGTGAAGTATCAAGAGTCTAGAGGGTCCAAGACTGTTTTATAGATAGGTGGACTCGAGTTCCATTGAAGCATTCGTCTTAAAGCTACGTCGAGCATCCTTCCGTTTTGCTGCATATATTACGTTGGATCTGAGTCTTCGTGCTCGTTCCCCGTAGGATCGACATCCCCGCCGCTGCTATTTTCAGTATGTCCATAGAGTGATCCAAGGTGACCTCGGATGTTAGACGGAGTAGCGCGACGCCCCACAGGTACACTGAGGTATCTTGTATTGGGCGCATCGATGGAGTTGGATATTTTAGACTATGGGGATCGAATCGATTCGTCTGTACTGCGTGAATTCACCTATTGTGCGTGGTGATTGCGGCTTTCGGCTGGAGAAGTGTGACACGGACTAATTCGGCCGTTAGCGCACTCTTGTTCTATTTCTGGAAGGGTCGTACAACGACCGTACACTCTTTATATATGCGCCCCGGTAGGGGCTATTTCTCTTTGTCTTCTTAGTTACTATAAGCAGTTTATCTGTGTGTGCGCTTTAACCCAGTATTATCCATTCGTCGTTACGTGTGTCACCGCTCTCTACATGTACCAATTAGCTCGCTGTGGCTCGCAAGAAGCGTGATGCCTAATACGAGATCTAGGGGAGAAGTACGTGTAATACGAAGTGATGGCAATACGTGCATGTATAGATGAAACATACGAGCCTAGCGACGTTGAGCCAAGGCGGCGGAAGGAAGGTCCCCCATCTGACCCACGGAGGAGGAACCTGTATGACGTTATGTGCATCGACACTCTAGGCTACTCGTGAACTAAGAAACGTGGACCTTGCGAGCGGCTCCGACTCCCGAGTACTCTGTCGTTTGCACGGATCTACTACGTAATATCGGTAGTGTGTGATATGAAGCGCTGTCGGATTGAACGTTCGAGTTGGTTCAGTCGATACAAGCGAGACCACATATAAGATTGAAATCAAGAACATGTATACAAGGACGAAAGCAAAGCGTGAGAACATTAGATGCCACAGATGCCACAATACTGCTGCTCCACTCAAAGGTGGGTTCATGTGTTATTTGGTGTCAAGTCCTTGACCTTACTCATTTGATCATACTCGACGTTTTTATGGGCGAGTCTGGCTTATCTACATGCAATCTATGAACAAGCGTTGATGTCAATGGCAGGGATGGCTGGCATGTGCCGGTAATAGGAATTTATACGAGTACTATGTGTAAGTCTCTACTATATGCAAACAGTAGTCTAGCCTTTCTCTTCTTGACAGTGAAAGCGGCTTCTGCCGCGAAGAAACCAATGCAAGGCAAGCAGAGATTGATATTTCCCTGTTACGAGAGGTGAGCTCGATGTATGCTGGTACTGTGAGCAAAGTGACGCTATTAAAAGGATTGACCGCTGATTGCCGGGGCAGGTACCAGACAATGAACAATTACCTATAAGCGTATAATGTACGAGGGGTGGAGATGGGAGCAGGTACCAGATAATGAACAATTACCTATAAGCGTATAATGTACGAGAAGTGGAGTTTGTAGTTGTTCTCTTGTAGCGTATTCCTACACGTACTTCAATCCATCTGCGATTCCTACGTACGTGCATGTGGCTTTGAACATTCAATGGTAAGGCGGGGGGTTCTGCGGTCGTCATCCCAAACCCCCGAAAGCCAACAATCACTCTTGCTCCGTTGGCGCAGCACGATTCTACTTATATCCGGAGCCAAGCGGGAACCGACTTCCGAGTATGTCGGTAAGCGTAGGATTTCGTGCAGCCATCAATACATGTATTTAGGATCCGAGGGCGGGGTCCCAGGGTCCTAGAGTAACAGTCTGCAGTTCACGGACTTGCAGCCCGTTTTGGAGTAAACCCCAGAACTGTTCCGTATGTCTGTGAACCATGGCCAAACTGATGTCCAATACTCCAGGAGACACTCCGGGAGACACTCGGAGAAGATGAGCGCTAAAAAATACCTTCAAAAGAGGAAAGCCTCAATGTCTACATATCTATAACGCACACGATGCAGTAACATACAACTTCATGTTCCATATTTTCCCACGAGGCCAACTACACGGCCTGATTTCAAACTATCTATAGTCATATCTTCTGGACGTACGAATCAATATCGGCAATGTAGAATCTAGAGCGCTGCCGTCGTGAATGATCAATTGTTAGGGCATCGAGATACGGACAACCAAAACGCCCTCACCTCAATCTTCTAGAACACACAAGGAACATTGAAGCTTCAATATACATGTCGTAGGCTATGCCGGAAATTGAAGGAATGCAAGAAAGTGACCTCGGACATGACACTAGTCGATTGAGACTTGGCACAAGGCGGACTCGTATGTAGATGCTAGTCTACATGTACTGTAGTGAACAACGACATCTGCCTACAAGTAGACTGTTATATGCCATCGCTACGAGCATATGCAGCCACGGAAGAGTGCCCCTTTTAGACTAGGTATGGGATCACTTTGCATCCTCTACTCGCATATGCAGCAGGGCGCTGCCTGGGTCTAGACACAAGTCTTTTCGGAGATGCCACCGGTCGCTCTCGCCGATACTCATATCGCAACGCCAGTCCATTGCGCCTGTATATGACTGGATGTCTAGACGTCTAGGTGAAAATAGCTCGCCAAGCGGCTAGTGTTCAATGTTATAAAAGGGGTCGTTGCTGCTGCCAACGTCGTACAGTTTCAACAGACTCATCCTATCTCTGTCCACAAGCCGCCTCCAGCCTCAGCCAAGCACCCAGCTCCCTTTCAGAGTACATAACAGCAAATACCGTCACGCATTTCCCCATCATGGCCGCCACTACTATCCCCAAGTCGGTTGTTGGGACTGTGAGCAACCCCCTCCCCCCCCCCCTTTGCCCGGTCTTTCTGTCTATCAGATGCTTTGTAGACTGACTCTCCTCCCATCAGGTTTTCGCAATCCTCGCAACCCAAGTCGTATCCGTCATGGGTGCCAACTGCGCCGGAGAGAGCAACCCGGGACTTTCCTCGGGACTTTCCCTGGACGACGTCGAGGTGTGGGCGCTGCGGGAGAAGGTCTGTGGTGCTCCGACCTGCGACCAGGACATTTGCACGATGACCCTGGATAACGACGAATCCGAGGACGACGCCCCCAAGATCGCCATCAGCTACCACTCGCAGACGAGCGAGTGGGGCCACTGCTGGGACGCTCTGGGAGACATCATCGGGGAGTGCAACAGGAACGGCATGATGGCTGGCGAGTGGGACCTGGATGGCGAGATCTACTGGGTCGTCAACAACCTCGACAGCGATGGACACGCCATCAAGTCGCGCAACAGCGTGGTAGCCGACCCTCTCCTCGGCACGGATGGCATGTTGTGGGAGGGGGACGACTGGGTGCTCATTTCGGGTACGTACATGGGCGACTGGCAGTGCATGAGCGACAACATAAGCGGGTGCGCCGTCGATGGGGCGCCCACGAGCAACCTTGGGAGCTGCTCGGCCTCGTATACTTGGCAAAAGACCACGGAGACAACCCTGTCACTCGGCTTGTCACAGACGTCCACGGGCACCAGTACCATCGTCAAGGACGTGCAGGATTTTGCACTGGCCCTCGCCCCGTCCTTCGGATACTCGTGGTCGACTAGCTTGTCAGTGTCGACCAGCACGAGCTGCAACCCCGGCGTGGAATGCTTCGTCGTCATGGCACAGCAGAAGATGGGCTACGCCATGGGCTTCTCCGTGACTTCCAACTCCCCAAAGAGTTCAGGCACCCTCCTCAACTACAGGCTTGATATCACGCCCTTTCACGTCAATTCACCCCTGGCAAAACAGAGCTCTGGGGAGCCCGAGCTCGCCTGGAACTGTCAGGGTCAGTGCAGCGATGAAACATTTAACCCCCAATGTGCGGGTACGGTCTGATCCATTGGTTCAATGTTCAATGTCATTGGGCCACTCTCGAGACTCCAGGTCGCGGCCGAGACCGAGGTTGGGGGCAGGTTTGGCAGGGAGCATGGAAGGTGACATGGACATAGATTGAAGCAAGGTTGACAGTTGAGGACACGAGTGGGCGTAGCCAGAAATATACAGAAAGGAGGTCATCTCCACCTAGACTAAAGGTAAAATTCAACTTTTACACAGAATGTAGAATTCAACTTCTATATAGACCTCGATATATCTAGGTGAGTTGAATCTTTAGGCTTATAAAGACATATAGTAATATCTATAACACGCCTTAAAACTACATATACATATCCTAGTATTAAGTTTTAGCATCTAGGCTAATTATAAAGGCTATATATAACCGCCACGCTAAAAATTACAGGCCAGAGCCACCAATCAAGCACCGTGAGCCCGAGAACATGTGCAAGGACATTGAAGCCGAGAATGTCTTCACTTGTGGACACCGAGAGAAAACGAAATTCTTCTGGGAGTGTGAACCTGTTATACAACGAGGGTCTCGGTGTACAGGTTCTGATGTTCAGCCTGTGATATTCGGATCGACTAAAGCCCGAAAGGCTTGCGATTCATGTGTCGACGAGGGCTTTGAGGATGGCGCAGCAAAGCCGGAGGAGTTCACTTTTCCCAAGTCGGGTGCTTAAACAGCCTGTCACCTCAGAGAAATATAATGGCGAAGCGGTAATATAGGTATGTAAATGTTGATTTAGTATGTCTAGAGATTTGAAGCTAGGCTTTACCTCCCAAGGCATTACGAGTACGGAGTACGGTTATGCCGTACTCAAGTTTCGTACTCAACATTAGACAAGGTATGGATTATTGTAATACCCCGTATTTAGATAATGCCTGAGGCACTGAAACAGTCAAGCAGTGATCATCAAGGCATCAGATATCACCCTGCATGCCAGGAGCAGCCCCATCCTACACCACGCCCTTGATCAACCGACACGCAGAAAGTCCCAGCCTGCGGTCAAAATCAGGCGGGGAGACAATGGCTACGACGGGTGATGACCAGGAGACCGAGAACAATGCTTACCGTGAAGCAGATATTCAAGCGATAAGCGTTAGTGCCTGCGTTCGCTTCTGGAATCCCATCTGTGCTCGGGTGCTGATCGTGCGAATGGCTTCAAGACTGCACTGGGAGCTGGACTCCACGGCTATATCACTCTATCCCCATTTGGCACACGTGTAACGAAACACGCGCGCCCTGGGAGCTCCAAGTATCGGTGGGAGGTGAATCTCCAGGCAATCCTTCGCGAAGCCGAGGTGTATTGCACGCTGCCCGTCGGCCAATTCTTCCTGAAATTCTACGGGTTAACCGCCAATCGCGAATCTGCTGCCCTGACCCTCGAATACATGAAAGAAGGAGACTTGTACCGCTACCTCCAGCGCTATCCTGACCAAGACTTTGCACAGCGCATGACCTGGTGCGCTCAAGTTGCCTTTGCACTATATACGATGCACCGAAATCGGATGGTGCATAGCGACTTGAGGCCGGGGAACCTTCTTGTAGCCGACGACAAGACGCTGCGTCTGATGGACTTCAGCGGAACAGCTACTCGACATGCAGAAGGTCTCGCCGCCGAGGCCACACGCTACTTTCTCCCACGAGACGACTGGAAGACTACTCCTCATACGGATCGCTTCGCCCTCGGTAGCACCATGTACTACATCATGACTGGAAAAGAAGCGCATCACGATGTCCCCCGTAACTTGGTTGACGACGAGTTCAAGAACCATCGGTACCCGGATGTGGCCGACCTGGCTATTGGGGACATAATCCTCAAGTGCTGGACGTGTGCCTACACACAGACATACGACGTTTACAATGACATCTATGGCCTCCGCCACTTGGTCACAGGAGACCCAGCCCCAGGCCTTGCGGCCCGGCAGGAAGAGGCAGGCTGCGCAGGAAGAAAAGGCAATGTTCCAGAATGACGGAAGTTTCGAGGGAGGGCAGCAATTTACGGACCAACAAGCACCGAAGATACCTCTGGTGGGAAGGCGAATGAGTGAATGGGTGAGTTAAATCTTTGGGCTCGCAAAGACACATAGTGACATCCATGACACGCCTTGAAACTGCATGTCCCCAGCATCGCTGGATTTCGTAGACTTGATAGGGAAGAATGGACCCAATTCATGAAAGCTCTCTATAGTCAGGCCAGAGAAACGATGATGTGACTGTAAGATGAGTACAAGTATGTTCGTCTAATGACAAAACACTCTCCAGCTGCCTAAGATGGGCCAGCCATCCTTTTGTGGAAGCCTGGCTTCCACAGTGCCTCACCCGGAAACGAACAAACCACACTGTATCACAAAACAGTGCATTCATGTAGATTCCGCGTTGCTCAGTGCCAGGCTTCCAATCCAAACTTCAGAATCGTCAACTTTCCATCTTCCATCCTCTTTATTCTACCCACCATGGCCCTTCCGCTACACATACCCAGCTGCATACGCGATCCAGCACATGCTCATCATTTACCATCTCTCGACAAGCCACTTCGGATACAGATCGAAGGCCCGCTAGTATCCATCAAGAGGCTTGTTCCAGATGCGCCCTGGGACGTTGCCCAGATGGACACCAAGCCTGATATCCAACCGGCAGGCCCAGAGCTCGCAAGGGTGACATACCGATTCCTCTACGGGCAGGACCCTGATGAAGAACAGTCTATGGTTGTGAGAGACGAATCCCTCGGCTGGATATATAAGAAGAAGTAAAAGGACTTGACACGCTTTAGGCTGCTATTCAGTAGTAGTAGTAGTAGTTGCTCTTTTAGTATTAACACTTATCGCTTTTAGTGAGATCGACTACTACGGCGTCACGTTTGACCACCTAGTCCCCGCGGATGAATATTTCCCAGAAGTCTTACAGATCAATATCATCGACGTCGACGAGGACGATGGCGAATTCGCCAACTCGGGTATCCTTCCTTTTCATGTCAACGCGGCAGAGTACATCGGCCAGAAGGTGCTGGCCGTGCCGCGATGCTGCCAAAATCGGAAGGGGACTACGGACCGGAAGAGGGTCAATGGCTTCGTGGCAGAGAGGGATCTCGTCCGGGAGGGGTTCAGCCGGGAGGCCATCATGAGGCTGCTGACGGCCCATGGCATCTATTCGACTCACCGTGTCACTCCGAGATATGATCCAGTCCCGCAGCCACCGTCGGGAAAGAAGAAGGTCTGAAGTGTAATTCGCCAACGAGACGAAACGACAGCTAGTGAGAAGACTGTCTAGGCTATGGGATCGGATTGACTATATATGGCGATTCGTGAGTCACGATTATGGTGATTCAGTGCGTACCGTAGTAATCGCACAAGAGGGCTCGTAGTATAATTAAAGAAGAATAGGATCGAGGGAAAAAGTGGGAAGGCCGCATAATGGGCCGGGCCAAGCCGAACAGCAGTCTACGAAAATGTTAAGAAAAGGCTACGAGATAGGGCGTAGGACTAAATACATGTACTTATATAGGAAACTCTCAAAAATGGTGTGTGTGTGCGTATGTATAATTAATCGAGAGAATATGATATCTTCGATAGCAAATATGAACGAGCCGTCTCCTATCGACAGTTGAGGAATCCAGTTTATATACATGTACACGACATCGTGTGCGACCAGCATTTCAATTGATACTTGTCCACCGCCAACCACCAGCCATTTACTTATTATACCTTCTGGGCCCAGCCAACCTGGTTTTTGCCACCATCAAAAACAACAAACGACGACTTGAGGGCAACGTCACCAAAGATGGCGAAGCCGACGCCAGCAGACGACTGGATGCCACCAAAGCAAGTGTTACCAGACGCAGCGGTAAAGTTGATGAGGTTCCCGGGGACGTTGATCTTGCCCTGACCGACATTGAAGGTGAAGTCAGGTAGAGCAGAGTCACAGGGGAAGACGAATCCACCCTCCTGGGCGTTATTCTGGGCGCCCTTGACCTGGGCATAGTAGGCGTTGACGACGGCGTCGCCAACGAGGAGCAGGGTGGTTCCAGTGTCGGCGATGGCGGCGAACTTGCCGCCGCCGCCGAGGGCGGTGCTGGTCTGGAACTTCCAGAAGCCCTGGCTGTTGTCGACGTCGGCGAAGTGGATGTTCTTAGCGGCGGCGGGGATAGATCCAAAGATATAGCTCCCGGGTGCATCGTGGCGGAGGTCGGCAGTGAACAGGGGCTGGTTTAGGTTGGCCTGGGCGTTGTCGAAGAAGGTCTTTTGCTTGTTAGGCTGGACCGTGTTGATGGAGCTAAAGGCTAAGCCCATGAGGCCGTCGCTATCGCCAGTGACAAAGTCGTTCGTTACCTGCTCGGCCGACTCGACGGCCTGCTTGGCAACCTTAACGCCGCCTACGGAGACGGCGTCGGTGAAGACGTCTCCCGCCGAAGCCGAGCCGTCGCCATAGCTGATACTGTAGGTCGCCCCCGCCAGCTTCTTGGATGTTGAACTTTTGGCCGGGTTGTAGATGTTGTGCCTGGCCTGGCCGCTGCCGGTCTGCGTGGAGAAGACCCACAGGTCCGAGCTGCCCGTGTCGAAGTCCAGCTTCAACGTCTGGGCGGGGGTACCGACCTGCACGGGCGTTAGGAATTCGGCGTCGCCGGCGTCCGGGATGGTCGTGGTATTGCCGACCTCCCGCTTCTGCTTGGACAAGTTGTCGCGGTGCTTGTTCGCAGCGGCTGCGACCAGCGTGTCAGGGACCTCGATGTTGAACTTCTTGTAGGCCTTGTACAGGGACAGAGGGCCGTTGCGGCCCTTGAATCCCGTGTTGGCCTCGCGTGCGACCTCGTTGGAGCTGACAGAGTAAGGGACGACGCCGGCGGCGGCGAGGGACACCGTCATAGCGCCTACTAGGAGGCTACTCAAGATGTTGGAAGGAGACATCTGGTTGTGTGCGTGTATGTGTGTAAAATGAGAGGTATTCAGCCCAGACCTGCTGCTGCTGCTGTTGTTATTAAAAAGAGGAGGTATGGGTATTATATACAAGAAGAAGAGGAGGAGGATGATTGCTGAGTGAATAAAAGAAGGACGAGATGAAAAAAAGAGAGAGAAAAAACTGTCTTGTCCATGCCTCTTTAAACGACGTTTGATGTTTGCGACATGTCCGGCTTTTCGGCAACATCGTATGGATGGGGGGGGACTTCTACACATATCTGCGACATGACCAAAAACGAAGGTCCGCAACGTGAGGAGGAGGAGAGAAAGCTGGGGCCTCCGTTGACGATGCCTGTTTCGAGGCTTAGACCGTTTCAATAAGGGAGTTTTCCCTATTGTATCCGGACCTCCAGCCAAACACGCGGTGCAGACAGCGCAGAACGACGCAGAGCGGCGCAGCTAACAAGACAAGCGAGATAGAACGATGAAAGACAAGGTGGGCGAACTTTTGCTTTGCTCAGCTACTTTTGGTACCATGGCCTTAGATTAAAGACCAGGAAGGGAAGAAAAGCATAAGGACGAGCATTTTGATAGGAGTAATCATGCCCATATTGCCATGTATTGGTCCTATTATCGTGCTGCAAAGATGGTAAATACGAAATGCTTCCCAAAGTCGTCTTGGTGTTCGTTCAAATGCCGTTGACTTCCCGATTAAGAAGGCCATGGTCCGTCCGTCTCCTCTGTGCCGGTCTGCCGGATCGTCGTGGGCCTAGTGTATCATCGGGTGTGGTGAGGAGACTGGAGCCAAGGAGTGCTTCGTGCATCCGTATGGGCACGTCTGTGTAAGTCAACCTGGTCATGTTATGGAGACAATACGACGAGAAAGGTACATGATTCTGCACGGAATATACACCAAGACTACAAGTATTCACTCTTTATGCATGCAAAGACCCCGGCATTGACCGACCCAGGTTTTTCGTGGGTTGGGTTCACGGGACCCTATCAGGAGGCTTCAGTACCTTGCCTTGCGTTGCAGAATGCGTAAAAATGTAACGGCGGGTTGGTCGTGAATGCGCCATCAACTAAGGTCGTCAAAATACTAGTAGAAAACGGAAGACCGGTTTCACGGCACAGGCAAAAGTGAAAAAGAGAAAGAAAGCCCACAAGGACCGTAATAACTTGATTAATAGCAACAAGTTCCCAAAGCAAAAAAAAAAAAAAAAAAGAATCTTGCCCAAACCAACCAGAGAGCATTGTGTGGTGTGAGCGTTGTAGAGATGAAACTCGGGGCCGGCTAGGTCGGCGCTTACATGTAGGCAGTCATCAGTCACGAAGAGAGAAAGAGGAATTCTTGTGTCATTTGAATTGAATGTCGGGCAAACAACAAACAGAAAACAAAGAGACGGGGAAGAAAGGAGAAGAAGAAGAAAAATGAGAAGAACTGGGTATCGGGTAAAACGGAATTGATGAAACAGTTGTTGGAACCGTATTCAAACACACACGGGGCTACGTTAGAGGGCCACAAGGGAGCCACAAAGAAGCCACAAGGAAGCAACAAGGGTCTGGAGCCACAAGGGAGCCAAGAGCTACGATCTGAGAAGCTGTTTCCGTGTAATTTGAAGCTGCCGTTTGGGTGTCACGCCCTCCCCCCCCCCGGCCCCTCCCGGCCCACCGGGCTGAAGCCGCGCGCGGCGGTTGGCGAAATGTGGGGGGGAAGGAGAGAGCAAGTATTGAACATGATACGCACATATTTACAGACGTTGGAGCTGGATTTTCATCATCATATGGATTATCCAACCAGTTGATCAGGTCATTTACACCTATACATGAGGCATTGTGTGTCTCATGGTCCTGTCGGGAAGGTCCGGTCGTTTCTTCCAATTCATCATCATCTGGAGGTTTCTGTGCAGATTTCAAGTGTTGACTTCCACTTCCATACCAGAGCTGTTGCTCTTCGGGACAGGATGCCGTAGACCATAGAAGCCCATTTCAACATCTCGTGGGGACTCCTTCCCCCGTCATGGTGTCTGGTAGTACTACATGTAACATTGTGTTACCTAGGGAGGACTGATCCGTATGAGGGGCATGGTAGTCCAGTCCCTTCCCGGGAAAGGAACATAGTAGTAGTGTGTAGCTTTGGCGGCAAGGCTCTCGGTTTGTAGCTGGTGGACGGCTGTCCCGCTGAGCAATCCCCATCAGACGAAGTGTCAGATCGTCAGCGACGAGGAGGTTGTGTGGTCTCAGGTCACTGTGGACGGCACGACATCCGAGCGCATGATGAATGGTGTGTACGTCACCACGGCACGCACTGCCGCAGGCCTTGGGACTGGGTACGTGGTGCACAACATCATATGTGCAGTTGTGCAGGTTACCATCCTTCATGGACCCTAGGGTGAGTATGTGGCCGATTTCGCGACCTTCATACAGATAATCGCAGGAATGAGGCGCATACTGCATGGTAGGGCGCAGTCTCTACAACCTCGCATTCGAAAAGGATGGCTTGAAAGGGGTTGTCTGCTATATGCGGCGCGAGCTGTCTAAGTGGGCACATACATGTATGTCTTTATCAGTTGACGTTATTCAATCGCTCAAGGAGCTCAAGGAGTCTTATGATGCTTTTCTTGAACACAACGAGGCCATGCGTGTACATTGACCTTAAGGCAGGTGAAGCTCCACAGCTCGAAGCAAACGAAACTCAACCGCAGGGCTGCTTTAGTTGCTCCACCACCTATGGCATTTGTGATGTTGAATTCCATGGTATTGACAGGCGCATGGATGTACAATGACATCCTGCCTTTCCGCCTTTGAAATGTATCGACGTTTGCTAAATGTCGATAGCCTACTCTACATCTCATTGTACTCGATATCTATTCTTCACGTCCCCATCTACTCCTTTCCATTCTACGCCGTTTCTTCTCTCACTTGCCCTCGCTCTGATCCCAGCCAGTCTCCCCATCGACATTGTCATGAACGCTCCCCGACGACTCCTGATCTTGGTCGGCGTTAGCCGATGCAGCTGGAGGACTGATGGCATTGGGCAGGCGCTGCATCACGGAGCAATGGCGGCGGGTGCAGCGGAAACAATTGATAGCAATCGTGGAGTGGCGATAACACTCACCACTTGTATGACAGCGGGCTCTCAAGCAGCTCTGTGCGGTCCGCGCCTCGAGACCCTGGCCCTGGAGCTCCTTGACGGCATCCCTGTTACGCTGCCACGCAGCCTCGAGGCTGGCCTGGAGCTCCTCGTAGGGCGTCGCATGGGCGAGCTCGTGCTTGAGCTCCTGGGGGGACATGACGGGCCAGTCGTCGGCCGACTCTGGGCCAGGCTCGTCGCTGTCACCAAAGTCGGGGACGAAGAACAGCCGCTTGCCATTGAGGGTCAGCCACGTGTCGCCGTTGCTAAAGGTCCAGAACATGCCGACGTGGTCGGCGTGCTTGATGTCGGCGAGGTCGTACTCGTCCGGCACGTTGGCAAACTTGATCATGGTCTTTTCATGGGTGTCGCCAGCAAACATGCGGATGTGACGGGCACCGGGGAGCTCGGGCTCGTCGTACGCGATGCATTCCTCCAGTGTGAAGGCTGTCGAGGGCTGGGAAGCGGCCATGACCACGGTCGAGGCTGCCACGGCGAGCATGTAAAGTAGATGCATGGTCGCGGCAAGAGAGATGCAAGCGGGTGGGAGGTGATTGGGCTTTATATATGTGGAGAGGTGTGTGTATGTGTGTGGCTCGCACGTGCTAGTATGGAGTCAAAGTGGTTCGAGTATGTGTGCTTCTATATGAAGCTGAAAATGGGTTTCTTTCATCTTTTCCGAGACATTTGAGGAGACGTCAGGTCTCTTTATAGTCGGTTGGATCCCCTGTATACCGTTCAAGTCTTCCATCTTAGCAAGTGTCGCTGCGTTCAGACATCTGGCAGTCAACTCCAGTCTACGGGACAAGAATTGCCTCACTCGAGATGACCGTTGGCTTTACAGTGACTACATGTGTGTAGTATGGCTCGTGAGGCGACCAACCGCATTGTACGTTGCAGATGACGTAGTAGTTGGGGCTATCGTTACAACCAGTGTTCCTCGTATCCGTAAAACTCCATCGTATAATCGAATAATAGTTGAATATTGCCTGTTGTCTTCACCGAAGAATACTAACACACATGCATACGGACCAACAGTCATATTCCCCCCTCCCGGATAGCCGATACAGAGCCATGGCGGGTTGTGCATGTAGGATGCAATTTACTTTCCAGGACCAACACGAAGAAAAGAACTTTCAAGCACATACTATGATCATTTACAACGGAGAGCGACTGCAATATCGTGCCACATCTTTGTCACGCCAGCGCGGCACATGGGCACTTTTGTTGCGTCCCTTATACGTGCAATTCCACCCGGCCGCGCGGGGTCAATTCGTCAATTCGAAGGATTGCGACCCCGGATACCTGAATGCACTCGTATCCTACTCCGTACAAGTACGTACGTGCATATTTTGCTTCTGCCCAAGCCGACTCATTCACAATTGAACTCTTGAGAGCCCCTGATTCTATCAATAAGAACCACACAGGTTGCCCTCTATCAATATTGTTATAAGTAAAGGAGCAAATGCCAAGGTCAAAAACATCATACACAAGAAGGCTACACGTAATCAAGACTGTATATGTATTTTACAGTACGGACCGAGCACGTTAACGGAAGCCGTAGTATTACGGTTCTACCGGTGATACAGTATTACGTGGCTATACTTCTCCCGAGTCCCGCTCTCTCCTGGCAATACTATCTAGACAAGACATAATAGTATTTACGATAGATTTATATATCGAAAGCGCTATTGTATTCCTCTACATACAGTATCGAAATCCCAATGGGGATACTACCATTATCACAATCGGAAGCTCAATTGCGAGAATAAAATAGGGCATCGGATTTCGCGGGGTTTCCGTTTTACATCTATGAATGCTTGTTTATAGAGATGGGTCTATGATCGACTTTTGACGTCAGAGGACTGCTACGCCGTCCTCACAGCAGAGCGTGCTGTCTGTAGTCGTCATAGACGTCGGATACTAGGATGGATTGTTGGTACTTAAACACGCCTGGCCCATCGTAGCTACATACTAATTAATCCATGCTGTGAGACAAATTCGCACAAAAACTCTACCGACCATGACTATGACCCAGGCGGCCAATCTGGCCAACAAAGCTCTCGGCGAACACGACGACAGCTCCATCACAAAACAAGATGTATCCTCATACCAAGGGGATGGCCAAGGGAAGAACTCGACCATGAAGGCCCTTTGCTGGATGGGCAAGAACAATGTCGAGGTACGCAACATGCCGCGGCCCAAGATCATCGAGGCGCGCGACGTCATACTGCGCGTGACGGGCAGCACCGTATGCGGAAGCGACTTGCACCTGCTTCACGGAGCCATTGTCCAGCTTCAGGCTGGCGACATTCTGGGCCACGAGTTTTGCGGCATCGTCGACGAGGTGGGCCCGGGGGTGGACACTTCCAAGGTTAAGAAGGGTAGGAGATACGTGGCTTCGTTCCAAATCGCCTGTGGCGAGTGCCCCATGTGCAAGAAGAAACTCTCGTCCATGTGCGAGAGGACAAATTCGGACATGACGCCGCGCGCCTTGTATGGCGGCCAGACGGCCGGCCTTTTCGGCTACTCGCACTTCACCGGGGGGTTCGCAGGCGGACAGGCCGAGTACGTGCGCGTACCGCTGGCCGACGTCAATCTGCTCGAGATCCCCGACGGGGTTCCCGACGAAAAGGCCCTGTACCTCAGCGACGTTCTCTGCACGAGCTACCACGCCGTCGTCGACACCGGCGTCAATGAGGAGGACAGCGTGGCCATCTTCGGCGCCGGGCCCATCGGCCAGATGGCAGGCGTCTTTGCCCTGGGCGAGGGCGCGTCCAAGGTCATCTTTGTCGACACCGAGCCCAGGCTCACATACGTCAGGGACCACTGGGCACCCGAGCACCTGGGCAAGCTATGTCTGGTAGACTACAAAACGCTCTCGCACGGTGTCACTTCCAAGCCCACTGTCGTATCGAGGCTCAAAGAGCTGTGCGGTGGTCGTGGACCGGATGTTGCCATCGAGGTATGAACGACCCCAGCCCAACGATAAAATGTGTGGCTTGGAAACTTACCAATGAACTTCACTACAGTGTGCCGCCGGGGAGTATGCCAAGGGCTGGCTGCATTGGCTAGAAACACTTGTCGGCGCTGAGATGGATACCAGCGAAATTGTCAATGAGATGGTTGAGAGTGTGCATCCTTTTGGCCGTTGTGGTATCACGGGCATATATGCCGGATATGTGGGTCCCCCATTCGCGAGGGAATGCTGGTTCGTGAAGGAACGTGTGATGAGTGTGAAGCTGACTTTTGATTAGACCAATCACTTCAACATTGGAGCCGTTATGGAGCGTGGAATCCGGCTGATTGGAAACGGCCAGGCACCGGTGCACAAGTATTGGACCTACCTGCTCTCGCTGATCCAGAAGGGACAAGTGGATCCACTGCAAATGGTTTCTCACCGCGCTCGTGTCGAGGACCTTGACAAAGTGTACCATGTGTTTGAGAAACGCGAGGACGATATGCAAAAGGTCTTTGTTCAGACCAGGTTTTCGTCTCCGGCCTGCAACGGAAGTCCGTCGTTGACTACTTATTAGCGGTCCGGCGCGTTATAGCAGTATTTGGACATAAGTCGATAATGCTTAACTGAATCACCTCGGCGTTGAAGCTCTATATTGTACCATTGTACGCCATGTCGTTCCAAGGCTTTCAAGCATTAACACTACTGGCTTCCAAGTCGTGTACCATGGATGTAGGGCATTGATCAATGAGGGGCTCGATCCGATCTTCCATCCCCGGCCTTGCCGCACAGATCACTAGCGCTCGCTTCTTTCTCGCCGGTCTTTTCTCTTTCGATAGACTTTGATTTATTGGCTGTAGACTGGTTCATTTGATGTGGAGCGACCGAAAGCAACAGACTGTCGTGAACGAATATAGAGGCCAAGTATGGACTCTACCACCGCTGCTGTTTCGCCGCTGCGGTAGCACTCAATACTGACCGCTCCCGAAGAGACCGGTATCGGTACAGGGCCGTTTCTAGCGGAGGTCCGGGAAAGGGACGGGCTAAGTAGTCTGATCAGTTTGTCAGGGCCTCCGTCCGCTCCCCCCAGTGTCAAGCCGCTGGGTGGCGAATGAGTACTTAAGTCAATGACGGCCGACGAATACCTGCTGTTAATATTTTGTCCGATTGTTATTAATAGCATACTATATAGGTACCGCAATGACCTTATTCTATCACATACGACCATAGCTAGTGGAGAATACGGGGTCCCGTCCGCTCCCCCAGAGTCAAGCCACTAAGCGGTGGATTAGTAGTTGGGTCGGTGACGACCAGCGAATACCCGCTGTTGTATGTCTTTTTTTGTGCAAATCGTGTATTTTTTGCCATAGCCCCTTTTTCTTTTTGCAATGTCAATGTTTGCTTTGCTTGATGTTGAGAGAGTCTGCTCTGTTTGTTATCGTGCCACTCTCAACAAGTTGAAATCCAATCTTAAGGTACCGGAGCTCCCATTCTATACGACTGCTCATTATAACCAGGTGCCTGCCTATTCGAAAACCCTATCATGGAAGTGTGATAACTTGTTGTCGGTATCCGATATTATCGAAACGGTCGAGGGGGGATCCGGTCACCAAGAAGCGCGCCGTTCCCAGACCCATTTAGCAGGCATGACCACGATTCTCGCTGGGCACGGTCAAAGTTCAATGTTTTACCATCGCCATCTAACCGCGAGCTCTTACTTTGACAAGATGACAACCCAAACCCACTTGGTATTCCCGAGATTGTGGCGGGAAACGTCTATATCTTTGATACAGAGTTTTCCCGTAAAATGACGAAAACCTTGAGCAATACTCCTCCTGTCAGTACAAAAAAACTGCGTCTCTCTCTGATCCTCCCCCTGAGATTTTTCTCCTGTCATCATCTCTCTCTTCACCAAAACAAATCTCAGGACATCAACATCGATACGCTAAGCGAAACACAAAGGCATAGCGAGATACCTGAATCGGAATCATATTCAGCAACAGCATCACTACCATTACCACCGAGCCTATAACAAGAAAACACCACTTACAATGGGGTCCTTCCAGTCTTATCTTCGCTTCCCTGGATTCATACGCATCCCTGGATTCTTCCGCGCCCCTGAATTCATCAAAAAGTTCATCAAAAAAGTAGGGCGCGTGGTGCATCTTGGAATCAGATGGTGTTACCCTGAGGATCTCAGCCCCTTCCCCATGACAATCATCATCCTGACGTGTCTCGGCGTTAATACTCTTCCCCTGATGCTTCCCGCCATATTTCTTGAAGATCTGTGGTACGGTTGTGTGAGGCCTTACTTTACCGGTGTTGAAACTGTGAAAGAACCTGCATATCATCTAGATCGTCGCTCCTCCAGGTTATAGTTCAACATTAACAAGAGAAAAGATTCCCACAAACTTCCTCCGCAACAAAATATAACGGGGGGGGTTCTTGACGCAGGAAGTCGACGCAGGAAGGTGGGGTTGGGCCACAGTAGGTGAGAAACGGCCTACGACCACCACGGCAGATATGACCGGACGAACAGGAAGAGTTTCCCCCAGGGGATGGAGAGGTTGTGGAAGACCTGGGTGAAAAGGATGAACGTTCCTGCCACCATCACCTAACGGTGGGAGGTCAACGTCATCCTCCGCGACCCATCCTTAAACTCTGCGTGGTGGATGCTAAATATAGTGTTAGTTTTGTACGATGGGAAAGGAGAATATATATACTTACGTGGGAGATTTCTTCCGCAGGGCATCCAGAAGGATCTCTTGGCCCGTGTTCCCCTCCAGGGGGGGCAGCTGTCGGTACCGCTGGTGCTGCCGCTGGGGGCTTGACACACATTGTGTCAAGCTTTCGGCCCGTTGGACCGAGTATGTGAGCCACTGCGGGTTGAAAAAGAAAGAAGAGTGAAGAAGAGTTGAAAGATGGTCGTTGGAAGATATTTATAGACGAAAGAATATACGCTAGTGGATGAGAGAAGGCGAAAGAACGATTATGGGGAAGGGAGGGAAGGCACGATGGAGGGTGGTCACTTACGTTATGTTAGCTAAGCATTGGTGGTGATGAAGAAGAAGAAAAAATGGAAGGAGCGATGGAAGTTTTCGGACGTGCCACTTTTGTGAATGACCAGTTTCAATAGAAGAGGATAGAGAGAAGAGAGAGCCAATAAAAATGTATGTGGTGTTAGCTTACTCCCAGAAAATGGGCACTTACACCAGAAGTCGAAGATCAAGATGCAGTAAGATCATTTCCGTTGTCGCTTTGGCAGCAGGCAATACTAGTATGTACGTCGCTTAACTTGATAGCTCGGGGGAGACAGGACCATACCAACGGGAGACCTTTAACCCCTTTCCCCAGGCCTTTGATACCAGTCGTTTTATTCTGGGGAGATGATCGTGGTACCGATTGATGTCGTCTGGGGTCATGTTCAACGACTTGGCATTTCCGGTTTAGACCCGCAGAAACCATGTCAGAGGAAGAGAGACTGTGGGGTAGTACGAATAGAAGACAGTCTTCAATATGGTGTACCTGAATTGAAGTCACTTTCTATCATCTACATCGTCATCGTGAGCAAGAGGCCTTTATGCTAGACCGAGACTCTGCTGCAGGTCAGAATGATCTGACCCTGGGGCAGGGAGTTGGTGCTGGGTTTTGTCATCTCCTGGAGAAGGGTCTACTTGGCTTGTATTCCTTGCCAATCGTTGGGTACATGGTGACATATATGCGTGCAGCTCAGTGACAAAGGCATGTATTTTTTTTTTTTTTCTCTCCTCAAACACACACACACGAACCCGACTCCAACGTGATGACAAGAGGCAAACGCCAACCAACCACATGCATCTGGACAGAAGAGGGGCAACCTGCTGCCTGCCACTATCAGCAAAGAAGATGGACGAAAGTGCATTGTTATCATGGCATATCCGATGAAAGTCACTGCCCTTGCTTCCTGTTTAACGTGGACACGCACACATTCGCCGCACAATCAACTGCACGTCTAGATGAAAACACCCCGACCTTGAATACTACACACCACGCTCTCATACCACAATTGCAAATATGCCCGAAGACGTCAAGATAGAAGGCAGCGGAACGCAAAAGGATTGGGGGGTAAGTTCAGTGTGCTCCATGCTCCTCGTGACTACTACAACTTTCAAAGTATCCATGGGACTCGGGAAAAGGGTTTTTCAAATTTGCTAATCGGCACTACTACAGTACATGGACGACGAAGCTCTCCAAGTATGCCGCCAGTTGATTGTGAAAGACCCGCCTCAGAACATGCACCTACTCAGAGCGATGTGGCACTCCATTTTCTCCAGATACTTTGGTTCCAAGTATCTAGTCACGTCCGAGGACCTCCCCAGGAACGGCCTCAGCATAAATCATGTCAGGGACGGCGAGCTGGTGACGATCATGACTGTCGAAATCGGAAGCACCATCTCCTCCTCCTCCAGCGCCTGCGCCAACGCCGCCGCGTGGGATGGTACCGTACAACGGCTGCAAGGGTACATGGGTGACGCCCTCAGGAAAGGAAAGGGGCTTACATACATGTATGGCATCGCCACCGTCGACCTGGAGTCCCGCTTCTACGTCGTAGACTCTAGGCATCCATCTCGTATCCACTACTTCCCATCTCGTCGTATCTCATACCAAGGAGAGCCACTGGAGTTCAAGGAAGACAAATGGAACATTGACCAGCTGCTAGTGGAGCTTGAGCAGGTCACATCCTGACCGTGAATGTGGCGATCCAGCGTGAACGGTTGCATGCAGACTGGGGGAGTGGTATATGCTGAAAAAAGTATGCACGTGAATACGTGAAGGCAGGAGATAGCCCCACCCACTCCTTCATAGCTTTATAAAAGTCCCGTTGTATCCCCCTCTGACTTTTTGATTCACGCATAGAACATTCAACGTTCCCCGCTACGTCGAATTTCTCAATGTTCTCTATGCTTCTGGCCGGGATAATGGTACTCAATACACAACATCACATCTCACATCTACCTCTAGTATGAAAGCCGACGGCTAACTGATTGTGTCACAGACAATGTCACAGGCAAACACCAGTGTCAGCGTCCCGGATTCGAGGCTAGCAGAGCAGCTCTTCCTAGATCTCTCCGTGGACCAAGTCCTCCAGAATGACGGTGTGGAGGTGGTCGAGCCCTGGGCGACCATGTACGTGGACGCCATCCACGATGCGAGATACGGCGACGCAGTCTGGGCGCGATACCACATATCCGGGGAGGTGTCGTCGGATGGACTGTGCGAGGGACTGACCGTCCCCGAGCGCATCACCGAGGATGCGATGGGGTACAAGAAGAATTATCCCGATATTTATGCCGAGGCCATGGATGTTTACAGGAGGACGATCAGTGCAGATGGGCATCCTGATGTCATTGAGATCATTGTGCGTGTCGACGGACAGGATCTCTCGGGGGTGGAGATCCCAGAGGATGGATGAAGAGTAATCGGATGTTTCTTTCTTTGCAAAGTACATGAAGAGGATACGATGAGAGAAAGCTGTGAGACCAAGGATCATTGAAGTTTTACCGGGACTGTCGGTCATGCCTTGCTGTAGTAATCGTACCACTGAGCCCAACACAACCAACACAATCGGCTCGGCACAGCCGGCTTGGCACAAGTCAAGCAACATGGTCAACACGGCCAACAGCGTGAAATGCGGGTTCCCAAGAATTGTAAATGCCATTCGGCCTAGGTGCCTGGGTAAGGGCTAGGGTATAAAACGACGTCACCTTGGCGTCCAAGGTCAAAAGCGTTGAAAACTGAATGTTGGATCTTGGATTTTTCAACGTCATCTATGGAAATGGCACCTCAAGCTTGAAGGTTCATAACGCTGCAGAACATGGTGCATTAAAAAATATAACTCGAAAACCAAAGGAAACACACGATAGGCGATAAAAGAAAGAAAGAAGACCTAGAAAAGACAAAAACATTACTAGACAAAAACATTGTTGATTGCACCTATCCCCGACTCCAGACACCGCGCTCACAAACGCCCCTTTGCTTTCCTTTACTATATACCAGTTTTCCCGGCTCGGGCATGTTCCCTATAACAAAAAGGAAAGAAAAAAAAGAGTGTACAAGAATCCAAAAGAAACAACATAAACAATAAAGAGAGAGAGAGAGAGAGAAGAAACAGTATCACGAAGTCAGCAGATCCCGCACAGAAACGGTCCTCCTGGCGTTAGCACCGTTAACAGGATTGAACCCTCTCCTATCCGTGTTGAGCATGAGCAGGGCGGCGGTAGCTTCCTGGTCCATGTCGGGCTGGGGGTTGAGGGCAGGGCTGGCGAGGGTTGAGCCAGCATTGCTGATCGGGTAGGGACCGGGGCCGAGCTGGGGACCGAGGGCGGGCGACGGACCGGCCGAGGCGGCACTGTAGCTGTAGTGACGCTGGTGGTCTGTCGACGCCGACGAGTACGAGTGCTGGCGACCGCGGGCGTCTATGGCGTGCAAGGCGGGCGACGTCGAGGGCTGGCGGGCCAGGCTGTAGTCGGGCTGGGCGGTGAATGTGGGGGAGACGGCCTCGGAGTCATCCATGTCGACATCGGCGACGGTATCGTCGTCGTTGCGGAATGTGGGGTGAAACTCGCGGATCGAAGGTAGCTGTGCTCGTCCGTGGACGCTCTCGTGCTGGTCCTTGAGCTGGGTAACGCAGTCTTCAAGGTATCGGACATATTCTATCGAAGCCTATTGAGTGCCGAGATACGTGTAAGTCATTTTTCTTCACAAAAAGGGTAACACGACAGCATACCTGCAGAATAGCCAGCTTGTGCATCTCACCGGTGCAAGCAGGAATCATGCTCTTGAGCAGGGCAAACTCCTCATTCATCTTGCTTCTCCTACGCCTCTCGATGAGGCTGTGTGCTGTCTTGCGAGCAATCTTCCTTCCGGCAGCGCTCGTGGCACTGGGCTGCTTCTTCTTTCCCTGCTGGTTGTTGGCAGCCTGGCCCTGGGCGGCCGAGGCAGCGGCGGTCGCCGAGCCCTTAGATCCACCACCGGCACCAGAACCGGCGGTACCTTTCCCAGCACCGCCTTTACCCTTGGACGGGGTGGCGGATGTCGGAGGGGAGAGAGGCTCCGAGACGCTTTGCTGGCGGGGCTTCATCTGTATAATCTTGCGGGAGCGGGTCGGCGGGGGAGGCAGAGCAAAGCTGCTCTCCTTGGCAATGGTCGAGGAGCGACGGCGAGACTTGACCGTCTCGGCGGCCTGGAGGGGGTAAGGAGACGCGGACTGGGCCCCGGGGGCCGGAGGGTCCTGGTAGGCCGGGGGAGGCAGTTCAAAGGCCATGTGTAGCGAGGCGAGGTCCTGAGTGCCGTCCTGAGCCTTCATATCTGTAGAAGAGCCCGGCGTGGGCGGCAGGCCGGAACGAGGCATTGTATAGAGAATTCGTAAAGAGATGGTATGAGGAAGAGGTGGTTGTAGATAAGACGAGAGGTATTGGTGTGTCTCGTGACAGATAAAATGGTGGTGTATATAGTGAGACAGGCGGTCGGATTCACCACGATAGCTGAGCAGTACTCGTATAAGTTGAAGAAGATGGTATTCAGTATGAATGAATGGTAGCAGCGCTTGGGAGAAAGTGTGAAAAGAAGAAGAAGATGTAGAAGAGAGAATGGAGGAAATGACACATCTACTACCGACTTCTGTATCGTTCACATGGGCATGGGGGGGGAGAAGGAACGACCCTGGGGGTGGCCGCACCTGCCAGTTTATTAGACCCTGGGGAGAACCACGGGCGGTAACGTTTCCCCTCCCCCTCCTCCACCTCCACCATTTTACATTTTTCCCTAAACAATACTACTAAGGTCCGTCCATACTAGCTAGCAAAAAAAAAAAGAGTCAATAAAAAAAGACGGCGCTGGCACACACACACACACACTCATAGAGAGAAAGAGACCATTGACCAAGCATCATCGAGAAAATGGTCGCGTGCTCCCTCGTACCTTGTTCAATAACGGACCAATCACGACGTACGATCCGCCCATGTGGTCCATTCGATCCATTGGGGTTCCCCCCCGGTCTTGGGGTCGACGTCTTTTGTTACTGCCAAGTCACCATGATTCTTGCCTCACGTGCTCATTTCCACGACGGCCTTTGGTATTGGTATTTTTTCAGTATGTATGTCATTTTCTGCCTTGGTTTTTTTTGCTAATATTGGTTTGTTGAAAAGGTTATGTGTTCATCTGTTGTGCTTGTGCTTGTGCTTGTGCTTGTCGGCAGATATACTCGTACAGAGTGAGAATAGATCAACCCCACACCACCATCACGACTACATCGGCAGAACCGAATCACATCTCTCTAGCTAGTCGTACTCGTAACTTTTTTTTAACTCCCTGGAATGAAGGCGTTATCTATTTTCTGGTCTTTTCTCAAAAGAGCTCAAATAACTCGAGACGTGTCAGCTACATGCAGCTCGTGATATTGAAAATACCACTACGTTATCATCTCCATGCCCTCATATCCC
Organism: Geosmithia flava; assembly: GCA_900188565.1. Classification (NCBI taxonomy): domain Eukaryota; kingdom Fungi; phylum Ascomycota; class Sordariomycetes; order Hypocreales; family Bionectriaceae; genus Geosmithia; species Geosmithia flava. Next base: position 145,318 of record FYEV01001717.1, on the reverse strand, counting down.
TGTCATCCATCCCAACTCTAGCTCTCAAATTCAGTCTAGGACCCAAAAATACGGTAGTCTTCGGCCTGGGGTCAAAGTGGGTTTGATCTCTACCGCAGGCAACGCCTACTCGTACAAGTACATCAAGACGCACACGTGCTCTACCATCATCCACAGCATCGTAGCACGTGCCATCAACACATCCAATTCAATCACCAGGACTGTTTCCTTTTCGGGAGTAGTAGTTTTAAAAAGGTGTGGTTATATTTTTTGGGGTAAAAATATCCACCTATGTAGATCAATTTTGCATAAACTCGTGAGAGAGGAAAATAAAAGAGACGCCAGTGATATATATAACAAGAAATGACATGATTCAGAAAAGAAACAGACGAAGAGTTGCAAGGTCACATGTACCTTAGACCTCGTTGCTAGGGTAGGCAACCTTGGTGGTAGGCAGGAACTCCTCCTTGATAGCACGGATGTTGACGAAGCGGGTGAGGATGTTGATGCTACCAGCCTTGTCGTCGGTGCCACTGGCGCGGGCACCACCAAAGGCCTGCTGGCCGACGACGGCACCGGTGCTCTTGCAGTTGAGGTAGAAGTTACCGGCGGCGTTGCGGAGGCGCTCCTCGGCGGTGCGAAGGGCGAAGCGGTCCTGGGCGAAGACGGCGCCGGTGAGGCCGTACTCGGAGGTGCGGTCGATGAGGTCGCAGGCGTCCTCGAAGGCGTTGGGGGCGGCGTCGTCGTAGACGTAGGCAGTGACGAGGGGGCCGAAGAACTCGGTGGACAGGTAGGGGTGGGCGGGGTTGGAGGTCTCGTAGATGGTGGGGCGGACAAAGTAGCCCTTGGACTTGTCGTGGGTGCCGCCGGCGACGAGGGTCAGCTCGGGGTCGGACTTGGCGGCGTCGATGGCGCCGGACAGCTTGGCGAAGGAGGCCTCGTGGATGACGGGGCCGGAGAAGTTGGCGTGCTCCCAGGGGACGCCCTGGGATAGGGCCTCGGTCTCGGCGGCCAGCTTCTCCCGGAAGGCGGGCCACACGGACTTGGCGACGTACAGGCGCGAGGTGGCGCTGCACTTCTGGCCCTGGTACTCAAAGGCGCCGCGGACGGTCTGGATGGCGGCGTTGTCCAGGTCGGCCGAGGGGTGGATCAGGTGGAAGTTCTTGCCGCCCGTCTCGCCGACGATGCGCGGGTACGAGCGGTAGCGGCCCTCGGCCACGCCCTCGCCGATGGCGCCGTACAGCTTGCGGAAGACGGCGGTGCTGCCCGTGTAGTGGAGGGCGGCGAACTCGCGGTGGGCGAGCACCTCCTTGGTCACCTCGACCGGGTTGCCGGGGACGAACTGGATGACGTCCTTGGGCAGGCCGGCCTCGAGGAGGATCTGGTACAGCAGCCAGTTGGAGGCCACGGCCGAGTCGCTGGGCTTCCAGACCACCACGTTGCCCATCAGCGCCGGCGCGGCCGTCAGGTTGCCCGCGATGGCGGTGAAGTTGAAGGGGCTGACGGCGTACACGAAGCCCTCGAGAGGGCGGTACTCGAGCCTGTTCCACATGGTCGGCGAGTTCTGCGCCGGCTGCTGCGCGTACAGCTCCTCGGCAAAGGCCACGCTGAAGCGGAGGAAGTCGGCCGTCTCGGCGGCGGCGTCGATCTCGGCCTGCCACGCGTTCTTGCCCTGGCCCAGCATCGTCGTCGCCATGATGTCGTACCGGTACTTGGTCGAGATCAGGTCCGCGGCCTTGAGGAAGACGGCCGCGCGGTCCGCAAAGGGGAGGGAGGCCCACGACTCGCGCGCCGCCAGAGCCGCGTCAATGGCCTTGTTCACGTCCTCGGGCGTCGCCGTGTGGTACGAGGCCACAGTCGTCGAGTGGTCGGACGGGTTCTTCTGCGTAGACAGGGCAGACGTCTTGACTGCCTTGCCGCCCACCACCACGGGAACCTCGAGGGGGAAGAGCTTCTTGTACTTTTCAATCGCTGCGTTGAGACCGGCCCGCTGCTCGCTGCCCTTGGCATAGTGGTGCTATTTTTGGGTGATTGGTTAGCATCTTCCTTCATCTTCATCACCATATTGATAATTCTCAAATCCTGCTCTCTCAAGGAGAAGACAAAACTCACGTTGGGCTCGTTGAAGACCTTGGGGGTCTTGAACGTAGCAAGGTTGGCCACACCCCGACGGTGCTGCCTCTGCCCCGCAATCCTGAGGAGGTTCTGGGGGCGGAGACCAGCCCTGGCGATAGTAACAGACTGCATTATGTGTGTTGGTGGGGAGGAGGGGGGGAGGGGATTGTCTATGCAGAATGGAGACAAGAAAGTTGTTGAAAGGATGAAAAAAAGGATAGAGAAGAAGAAAAAAAAAGGAAGAAGGAAAAGGGAAGAATGTAAAATCTTATGTATGGCGTAGCTCGTTCTGTCACCAGCCGTCTCTAGATTCCGATAGTCATTCTTTGGAGAAAGCCAGCATCGGCTTGTCGCGGCTCAAATCCGAACGCAGATAGGCTTATCCACTGCGGGGGGCGGGGGCAGAGGGACCCGTCCGCAAAGCAGTGTGGCCGATAGTGTACTTCGGATAGGTGTTCCAGTAGGGCGGGGGGGGACGACTACTCCGTATACTCACGTGCATGTATAATCGCTGTATTCACCCGTGCTTGATAGACACTTGATATTGCTGCATATCACTAAATAAGATGGAAATATCAAGTAATACTACCCCATTCACTACCATTGTCTTGACATCAACGGAACTCACATCCGTCTGCTGGTTCGGTGTATATCGGCTACGGATTCCGTGGAGACAACTTGGATGGTGGAGACACCGATACCGGCGGGCCCTCCCAAAGGCACAAGCTCTTCTTCTTACCCTCTTCTGCCAGCCGCGTCTTGCCGCTATCAAATGTGGAGTGTTTTTTTTTTTTAACCATGGAGAGGGAATGACGAGAGAGGATGCTGTCTATTATCTCTTCGGTAATGGGAATTATGCAATTGTCAACGAGAGGCATGCAATTGGGTGGTTCATGACTTTCTCTCTTTTTTCCTTCTTCTTTCGGGTCAAAATGATGGATGCTACCACTACTCCAATCTCCAATTCCAATCCCAATTCCGATTCAAAATGATCCAATTGAGAAAATATTTATTTTCTTTGCATCTAAAAGACCAGTTTTGTCCAATATATATAAAAAAAAGATAAGAAAAAAAACATTTTTTTTGTCCTTGTGGTATCACGGATAAATCAAAAACTTCACACGACTTCCTTAACCCCCCCAAGATCCAACATGGTGCAATCCAGGGAACCATCCCCATCATCAGAGCCGATCATATGGTGAAGCACCCCGACTTCTACCAAGACAGACACCACAACAGATCGACACCCCCTCAGACTCGACCCCGGGGGCAACGAATCCCTATTGCGGTGCCGAAGCAGCAGCCGACGAAGCAGACGGAGGAGGGCGCAGACTAGCACCATAACCACCATCGGCGCCAGCACCGCCAGCACTGCCATCAACACCGGCACCAGCACCGCCAGCGGAACTGACACCCGTCCCTCCCCTACCCTTGTACCGCAACAACGGAACCGTCATACCGTACCCCGTCGTCTTACCCTCCCGATCGCTCTGGTCAATCTCGACATTGACACGGACATCCAGCCCGCCGTCGTTTCCGAGACCATGCGTCTCCTGCGACGCAGCCTTGTGCTTGCTACCCGATCCGACCTCGCCGCTGTGCAAGAAAGCGTGCCCATCCTTGCCTAGGAAGGAGTCATCCTTGCTGTTCCCTTCTGCACCTGCTGCGCTGCCATTGGTAGCGGAAGAAGTGAAAGAGGGGTGGTTGTTGGGTGAATTCTCCGTGAGACTGGCATAGTTGCGACTAGGCATGGTGCAGTGATTCGAGTTGGCCGTCTTCTCCAGCGGACCGGGATCCTGGTCGAAGAAGTCGAGGAGCGTCTCGTCCGTCTGGTGGTTGAGGTGGTGGATCTTGTTGCGTCGGGCGAGCAGGTTGGCCACGGCCTGCGGAGGGGGCTTGTTCACAATGGCCGACGACACCACGTTGGTCACGTAGCGGTGGTCCTCCTCCACCGGCACCTTGAGCTTCGGGTTCGAGTAGAAGCGTCCGATGGCCGAGAGGTGCACGTCGCCGCCGAGGATGGTCACGCGGGCCGAGTACTCGGCCGCGATGGTCTGCAGCGTCTCTACCAGGTGCGCGCGCTCCGCCTTGTGGATCTTGGCCGTGTAGTGGTCGTCTAGGTCGTCGAGCAGGTCCACTGACCCGTCGAACTGGTTGAAGAGGCCGCCGCCGACGCCGAATCTCTTGCCCATGAACTTGACGGGACCGATCAGGGGGCTCCTCAGGATGTTCTCCAACCACGTCAGACGCTAAGTTGCCAATGTCAGTATTGTTGATTCGGAGCTAGGTAAGGCCTAGGTTTTTATGAGAAAGGGAGAGACATACCGGATAGGCAATGGGGATACCCAGCAGCACAATGAGGTGCTTGACTTCCTTGTCGGTTCCCTGGGCGGCACTGAGCTCCTGGCGAAGTCGGTTGAAGACAAGATCGTACGTCTCTGGGTAGTTGATTTGATGACGTGTGCGCTGTTCTCTGTTAGGCCCTTCTTCTTTATCACACTGCGACACTGGCGGCAGTCTGGTGGAGAGGAGAGATTTGTAAACGTACCTCAACACGAGCGTCGAGTCCAACAAGAGCCATACGCGCTCCCAGGCGCGTATAGATGTTGTACGACTTCTCAGCCACGTACGGGCCCGGCCTAGGACCAATAATGTACATGGGGTCATCCTTTGCCGGGGCGACAAAAGTGTTGATCTGCTGGTTAGGATCGTAGCCCTGGGTGTGTTCGCCGGCCGAAGCTTCGTCTGAGGTGTGTTAGCCATTTCATTCTTTATATGTAGTGAGCACAGTGTACAGTGGAGATGCCCTACCCGAGGTGTAAGTCGACGGCGGCGGGGGCAGGTGGTGCTGGAAGAGCATGTAGTACTTGTGAGCAACACCGCCGATACCGCGAAAGACGTCGCAGCGCATAAAGTGGTCATTGTAGGAGCCGAAACCATCGATAATCTATAGGTCAGATTTGTCAGTCTCTTTTCTTTTCCCCTCTTCCCATTGCGACCCCTCCTACTAGCTTGACTGAGGGAGAGGTGGGTTAGAGAAACATACATCGTGATCATCCCAAATGTTAAGCTGGGGTATCTGGCCATTAGCACCGGAGAAGGGCTCAGTGTTGTACCAGCGGATATAGTTCTTGAGATAGTAGTCGTCGCAGTCGGCGCGCATCTTGGAGTTGAAGGGGAACTCGCGGCGCTTATGCGGGTTCGCAATATCCGTCCAGGGCCTCAGCGGGCCATTGACGCGGATGCCGTCATTGTAGATCTGGTCGCCGCCGCCGAGCATGACGTGGTAGGGCCTAGCCTGGTGCTGACGAATGACGTCGTTCCAGAGGCATGCGCCGCTCCAGGCGTCCTCGTCCGTGCCGACGCTGAAGCCGTTGCACGAGTGGAACATGATGCGCATGGACTCGTCCTCTGCGGGGACGAAGAAGGAGTTGACGCGGGGCTTGTGGTCTGTTGAGAAGCGCATCTCGGGCAGGAAGTACTCGTACTTGACCTCGTCCGCCTCGACGGGCACGTCGACGTCGAAGGACCAGAAGGTGTTGCGCGGGTCGGAGTACAGGCGCTGGGCGGCGAAGCGCGACCCGCCCGTCTTGTCGTCGACCGACCCGGCGGCCTGGCCCTCGGCCGAAGGCAGGCTGCCCACGGAGCCGACGCGGCGCACAATCAGCGACGGCTCGAAGAGGACCTGCTCGCCGCCGCCCTTGATGACGACCAGCACGCTGCCGTGCCAGGCGCCGCGCTCCATGCGACGGTAGTTGAGGAGGGGTCCGCAGACGATGTCCCGGCCGTCGACTTCGGAGGCGCGGCCGTCCTCGGGTGCCGCGTGCGGGGGCTCGCCATTCTCGCCGTGCCCGGCCGCCACCATGATGGGCTGGTGGTGACCGCCGTTGGCGGGCGGGTGGCCGTCGCTGGTGCGCGGGGGCTCGACGCGCGACGACTTGTTGATGAAGTTGGCCAGGTCGCTCGTCGTGCCGGCGCCGTCGGCGCTCCCGCCGCGCGCCTCGCCCTGGTGGTGGTGTGAGGCGTACTCGGAGAAGGCGCTCGATTCCTGGTGTCGCCACTTGTTGTGCGACGCGTATGGGTTCCCGCGGTTCTCCTCCCCCGGGTTGGGGACTCCTCCGTTGTTGGAGGACATTTTTTGCCTTGGGTGTTGGACGATGTCTATACCTAAGGAGTCAATATTCCGGGGATTATGGTGGGAATCAGATATGCTAGAGATGGAGAGAAAGAGCGGAAAGCTCAATCGGTGGAGGGTAGGGAGACAATGGAGAGGGGGAGGATGGAGGATATGATGATGAGGAGGCTGGTCAAGGTAGCGGCGGCAGCTAGGTTAAGCTTACTGGTAAACACTGAACCCTGCTATAGGCTGTGTACGGGCACAGGTCACAGTGGCCGGTGAGAGCTGTGGCGCGAGGGGTTGGGTTTATTATCACAGGGCTCCCTCTCAATTGCTTGCACGGAGTACGGAGTACTAGTAAGTAGGTAGTAATAGATGCGATTCAATTGTTTTTTCCCCCACGTGGGATTAAAACGAAAAGAACAGAGGAGGACAGAGAGGAGGAGGCCCGGGGAGGGAGCCTATTCACGATGGCCTGTAATACCTACGAGTAGAGTACAACGTAGCAATTTCATTTCCCAGCTCCGTACTGGTGCTGTATTACTTTGCTGCAAGAGTAGTATGACGAGTAACAGCGTATTACTACAGCGAGCAGTCTATTAGCTATTCCCCCCGTGTGGTTGGGCCTCTTTCTCCAGTGGACAGACGCGCGACCAAAGCGGCCAGTGATGGAAGCGCAGATTCAAAGCAGGGCAGGGGTCTTTGTTTTTTTTTTTTTGGGGGGGGGGGGCTTCCTTCCAACGTCCTGGTCTTTTGTGGCGCGTTCAAACCAGCCTGAGCAAAGGATCATCGCTTTGACCTAACCTTGTAAGCTAAGCTTGCTTTTTTTCTTCTGTGCATGGCATGGCATGACTCGTACGAGTTTCATTGTTCCTGTTACCCAGCGTATATAAGTTTTTTCTCTAAGAGTCTTATATGTATATGCAGTATTACAATATTACAACCTCGTGAATAATCAGGAAATCAGTCATTGACCCCGCTGAACATACGATGCGGGACACATGAGATGTGGCTCAGCTTATACAAGTAATAGTGGTAGGATTGGCCTTGCTTGGGCAGGACTCCCAGCCACACTCTGTCCAACACGTTTCTCTGCCAAGCCCTTGGGGGGCAACCAACTACGCCCCTCATCGAGACCACACGAGGATTGTCAGAGACTGTACGAGTACGAGCGAGTTACTCGCACAACGTTTCGTACAGCGCTGGTTGTTGTTTTTTGCCTCTCTTCACCGGTAAGGATTTTTCCCGTATATGCGCTCGTAACTTTGCATCATGTTGGGTAGTAGGACGTAGATGCGTGGTCGAGTCACAACGTCTGTATGGTTCTCTCTGTCCGGTGCGGCCGGTGCTTTGGCTCCATCTTCTCTCTCTCTCTTTTTTTTCTTTTTTTTTTTCTTCTTTTAAATATCATGACCTCATTCGCTGATTTTTTGGGTCCCACACTGTCTATTTTACCTTTGTCTTTTGGTTGGGGATCCGGAGATCGTAGAGTCTGTCTGATCCACTTACGTCCGGTCTAACGATGTTGATGCAATTGTTTGATGAATATCATGATAGTGTTATACCCGTATTTGGTGCTGATGGATTCACCATTACTACAAGTATGCTTTTTGAATAGAAAAAAAAGAAAAAAAAAATCAACTGACAACATCCAATATGAGAAACAGCTATACAGAACTTGAACCTACCTCTACCACAATCCCATTCTACAGACAATGCAATGTCATGATCCGCTGCCAACATGACGGATTCCAGCCTAGGGTAGCCGAAAGCCAATTTTGACGTCATGGCGTCGACTAGTACTTAGTAGTACTAGTAGCAAAGCATCTTTGTTCTTTCAATTGCTGTAAGGGGTGTGTGTATGAATTGACACTGGTAGTATTTGCTACTGCTACTCGATATTACTACATTTCTAGTCATTTGGCATTCTGATTGTTTGCTGTTCTGGTGTATATCATGAATAAGGTGCACGAATGGATGATCGACTATTTTCCCTGATGGCGGGGACATGAAGGGATTCTGTACGGGATACAACCATGACATCCAGGGGAAATACTACTACTACCACGAGTACGATGGTATCACACCTTCCAACCTCGGCAACCAAAGCAATCAGATCTTTTATGGTGCTCGTACTCGTACAAAAAAAAAAAAAAAAACAATGCCCAGTGTAAAAAAGACACCATCAAAACTCAGGAAAACACTCCTGACCCGTAAGAGTCAAGACCGCACCTACCCGAATCAACGCTAGACCCAATGATACCGATTACATAACCCAACCCCACAATAAATCTCCATCCCGTGGGACGCAGCATTCCTTCGCACTAGAAAAAATAAAAATCCGGTTCGCCTGTTCTCTCTCTCTCTTTCTCTTCCTTCCATCAACAAAACAAGATGAAAATCTTTTTCTTCTTGCAGAAATTGACAGGAAAACCACCACCACCACCACCACCACCACAACCTACAACTGACAGACACGGCTCACATGTTGCAACCTCAATTGCATTTATACCGTGGCAACCATTCTCTTGGACATTCCTAGAAGATTCATGATGGTTGCGTTGCCCCCCCTCTCTACCCACTCCCCCCCCTCTTTCAATGTGTTTGCTGGCATCACGACTCTCTTCACTTGCAAACTTGACAGGATGTTGTCAAAACAAGGAGAGTCAACCAGAGACAATGTCACATTGGAAAGAGGGGGTGTTGGTAGAGAGAATAGGTTGAGTTGAGAGTGTTGCCGGGTGGTATTCTGTCATTTCTGCATATCGTAGATTTCTTTTTTCTTTTCTGTTCTCTTCGCGTGATATCTACGGCATTAGTGTGTACAGCAATGGGCTTCTCTTTTCAGTGCTCTTCTTGCTGAAGGAAAATCTATCGTGCCAAGAGTAATTCTTCTTTTACCCTACTATTACCAAACACCTCTGTACCGCATTTCACGGGCAATGGTGCATGAAGCTAGGGTAACATTTTTTCTTTTCTTTGTGTCTTTTTGTTTTTGTTGATATCCATCTTCTGTCCCTTTCTTGACCGTTACTTTGTTCATTCGTAAACGTCACTTATGGAGACACATGAGTATGGAGACATGCGAATTACAAGACATATACACACTGCCGGTGAGCTTACATGGCAGTACTAGTCGTGCCTTGAGTCTCTAACCCGCACACGTACGTACGCAACTACACGTACACGGCACGTTGTCTCCGTGATGGATCATGAGAATGAGTCTTGCGGCGTACGACGTGCGTACGAATACGTGTATGAGACGGAGACTGTCATCTCCCCGTCCGCGCCAGCTTCCCCTCCCCCCTCCCCCCCGTCTCAATCAGCTGATATGTACGGAAGAGAGACCAGGGTGTGTGTGTGTATGTTGTGTGAGAGAGGAGTTTTATTCAATCATTCAGTCAGACCGGCGCAAATGTGCATTTTCGTAAATGCGCAAGAGCGGCAAGACCTGGCCGATTGCCAAGAATTGGGAAATACATAGTACCTACAGAGTAATACTCCGTACATGTACATGTGAAAGAAAAAGTCAGCCTATGTCGTGTGTCGTCATGTTCACGATGAAGAGTTGGTGATGGTAAACAAAGACTCGGGAACATATCATCAACTCGTACGACTACCCTGGCAGGGGGGCATAAACAGACAAGAAGAGAGAGAAATGTTTTTTTCTCTTATTGAAACATGTTCGAGTGGGGGGTGTTCTCTTGGCGCCCAGTCTGGTTACGGTAGGGTATTATACCTTGTGGTATTATATTCCATGATATTGATGACATGGAGTTACGGTAGATTTGATATCGGGAAATAAAGAAGAAGAGAAAGAATCATGAGTAGAAGGGCCAGACGTTGATGAACAAGGGAATTGGTATCCAGTCTGGTCTCTAGGGTCTGACGGGATGTAGGAATGACCCGAAGAGGAGGGGGGGGGAGCCACATTGCTGGCTGTGCACTCGCTCTTCGGAAAGAAGTTGAGGCGGGCGTAGTGGGGATCAATATACGGACATGGGAGAGTATTACGCCTCTGCGGCTTTGAGAAAAGAAGCGAAAAGAGACCCATAACTCGTTCGTACATTTTCGCATAGTGGATGGTTTCCGCATGTACGGGAATGGGAACTCGTACATGATGGGGACTTGAGAGTCTTGGCTTGGCCACAGAATCCTTGGGTCTTTTTCTGTCTTTGTGTCCCTCCCTCTCCTCTTGCTGGATACATGTGGGCGCTAATTTTGACTTGAGCGGTATGCCAAGGAAATCTAGGAGGATACCCGGAGGAGTCTACTATTTACGGGACTGACGGAGAGTATTTTGTTACGGAGCACGGAGTAATACCACTCGTACACGGGTAGACCTTGTACGAGAACTCCGTATTACTGCTAGTAATAGTTATTGGTTTAATACGGAGTATTAGTCCCTCTCATATGGTGCCATATGGGCTGTCCATGGACCATATGGACCAGGGGCCACGAGATCACGAGGAGAGAGATTTGAATGGTGTTGGAGACTGACCTCTCTGGAGCAGGGGAAATAGCATTACTCTCTACTCGTACAAGTATGAAACCAGACTATCTCGTAAGAAAACGTGTTTTGATTCTACAACTATTGCCTCAAGAGAAAGAACGCCACAACGGTGTCTGAAGCATTCAATCTTGTCAGCACTTGTTGTACTTCTCAACTCCACTTTTTTTTCTTTCTTTTTTGGGCCGTCATGGGCTTTTTCTATCTAAGAAACATGGGCAAAAAAAAGAAGGCGCGATTTGTTCTTATGGAGTAGCAGTACTGACAGTCTGACAATGTATGTAGGGAGAAAAGGAAGAGGGGGGCAGACAACATCAACTGAACGTTGTATCGTCAAGACACGCATATGACAAGACAAATGATCCACCTGGATTTAGTGTCTGCTCGTATCTAGGAGGCAGGGGTTGAAAGATGCGACCGGGTCGATATAACGGAGTACGAGTACTACAGTCTATCAGTAGTACGGAGTAGTACATATTGATGTTTGGTTCATGGTCCATGGAGTTCATCTTCAATCTCTTGTTTAACTTTGGGGGGTGTTGCCGTACAATATTGATATTACTCAGCATGAATGATATAATATCACCATATACAATAACAAATGCTCGGATATGTTTTTCAGTTGAATGTCCTTGACCTTCGGGGGGGTCTGACTCTCCGCATCAAGATCAATGATATCAATTCCAGGGGTCGGTTGCGGTGAATAAAAAAAAAAAAACATGCCAATCGGTGAGAGGGAGGAAGAAAGAAAGTGTGTTGATCGCTACGATATCAGGTATAGTGAAAGGATTGAGAGGGGGGAACGGCAGGGCGAATCTTTTTTGGTGTTTTGTGTGTCTTGGATGATGGAACTGGGATGACTACTACAGTCTACCAGATGGTGGCATTATTATTTAGTGCTACCAGTACGAGCACGACTAGAACTAGGAGGGGTTCATATGTACGACGTACAGTAGCGACATGTGGCCAAGGTAGTAGGAGTAGTACTAGTAGTACGAGTAGTAGCAGTAGTAGGCAATGAACCAAGGCCCTTGAACTAAAGCCCTTGAACTAAGTCTTGGGTCGCATTCTCACCCTGCATGGACTTTGTTTCTCATGACCCTTTGACCCTCTTTGGTGCATTGAGGGGGCTAGTAGAGGGATATATATAACTTTTTACGGTACTAGAAGCGTAGAAGCGTAGAGGAAGGGATATATGTATGATATACGGAGTATAGCCTAGCGTACAGTATTGAATCAGTTGATATAGCGTGCCATATGCCGAATAATAGCATGGCGCTGATAAGAGGTCAAGGGGGATAATACGACGTACGATACAGAACAAGTATGGAGTACAGGTGGGATTAGTGGATGGACACGGGAGTAATATACGATATACACCTGTACTTGTAGTATAATGGATGAAAACAATAGGACAGACTACGGCATTGTTATGTAGTTAGACTAAACTGTACGAGTACATACAGTTGTCAGTTGAACAATTGTCAGAATGGTCAGAATGGCCTCAGAGGCTCAGAGGCTCAGAGGCTAGAGGTTAGAGGCTTAGAGGCTTAGATAGGATAAAATATAGCGCGAGACAAGGCTGATTGTGGATTGCAGGTGCATTTGAGTCGAATGCAGACTGCAAACTGCAGTTGACTTGTAATATCTTCTCTAGACTCTACGAGTAGGTGCATGTACTCGTACGGAGTATGGATACAGATCATCTGTTAAATGTCTATACTTTGGGCTATACATGTACAGGTAAATGTAAGCCTTTTTCATTGTCATACACAGAAATGAAGTAATTACATGTAATTCCATGTCTGTAGAATGACTGATGAGTGTGACACTGAAGGACTACGGAGTACTGAGGCCTGACAAGTAAAAAAAGCCTTGCCAACTTCTCCCTGCGCGCGCCAAGAAAAAGGGTCTTGAGAGAATGTAAATGACGCCGGTGATGTATGATGGACCAGGGCTATCCTTATCCTGTATTAGTACGGAGTACATTGTACAGTGTTGCACAACCATGTATACTACACCCTGCCTGCTCTGACTCTGTATGATGATCGGCTCTTGGTGGCGGGCGGGATAGACAGAGAGAAAAAAGAGTCAAGAGTCAGAGGAGACGAACTGAACCGGGGTTGGGGTCCAATTACGAGCGGGATTCGGCATCGGCGGGTGGTCGGGGTTCTAACGAGTACGAGTACCCGCTGTAGTGAGTACCTGTATGGACCAGACTGGACTTGATGACCTGCCCGTGGACTCGTACATGTTCGTATTGTACAGGCAAAGACCGACCACAAGGCATCATCGTTGATCAGAGAGAATTATGGAAGAATTACACAAAGCAGTTTAGTCCTCTGCACATCGTCTAGCTGTAACTCGTAAGAGTAGAAGTCGTACTCCGTAGATTATTACTACTCCGTAGTATTATCCCTGCTAGACCTGTTGTCCTTGCCCGGTTCCCTCCATCCATCCAGCACATCCTATCAGGGGCCTGTTTCAGTGCACATCATTCTCATCACAACCCCACAGCGCCTAGCACACACACCAAGTCCGGGCCATGCCCAGCCCAGCGCCAGCGTCTGCTCAGCGCCTGGCGCACCATTTGACCTTTTTTTTCCCCCATGGATTCAAATGGATGTTCCAATGGTGTCCCCTGTCAATTTCCCTTGTCCTTGTTTAGACCCTGTAACCTGTAGGCTGTAACCTGTAGGCTGTCCATACGGAGTACGGAGTAGTAGACCAGACCCTGCCAACATACCATGACCAGTCTCCTTTCCAGCTCTATGTACTATGACTGTTTGGTGATGTACAGCTGCACAACTATGACTGATTGGTAACTATCAATTTCTTCCTCTTTCAAAAAAAAAAAAAAAGTCATCAAATGCGCTACGTAACTTGGCATACGTATGTGCACTACGTATTTTCTCTCTCTTAATAGCTGGAGGAGGGTCATGGTGTGGAAGGCTTAGCACTGCACTACGGAGCATACACACTCCGGGCAGCGTAAATCGATACCAAAACCACACACCCCCCCCCCCCTGGGCTTAGTGGCCGCACCAATCAAGTGGGTCAAGAACGACGTCAGTCTTTGCTTTCTGTTTTCATTTCCGTCGTCAGAGGGTGAAGATGGCGGCCAGCCAACAGCCAACAAGCTGCACTAGTAGTAGTGTACGGAGTAGTAGTGCACTACGAGCACTAGCAGCAGTACGGAGTAGTAGCACGGAGTAGTAGCGACCCGAGTATTACTACCGACCTGGAGCCTGTATGGAGTACGGAGTAGAGGTCATAATGGTGAAAGTTGAGAAACCGATAGTACACGAGTAGAGTGCTATGATAATACTCCGTAGGAGGCTGTTACCTGTCGCAGCACAAGCGCTGTGGGGGTGGATTGTGAATGCATAATTGCTCCGTATTATTGCTCTGGTCTTCAGTTCATGAGTCTCTAGTCCTCTCGGGTCAGTTTGCGCCAGTGCGTGTAATAACACTCTATACAAAGGCCGACCGTGACACAATTCTGTGGGATGCACAATTCCCATCATTTCAGACGGGACCTCTTCCTCCAGGGCTCTCTCTCTTCCTGCCCCACTACCGCCACCTATGACCATCTACGGACGAGGTACATTGCCCGTACTAGGATGATTCCGATGAGCCTCTTCCATTTGACTTTGGCTTAGGCCTGACTGTGTCCCAAGCCCCGTAGGACAAACCCCCCCCCGTTCTACTCACATTCAAAATGTTTGTATTGGGACTAGCTGGGAATGCTTGGTTCAGCCTCATGGAAGGTAGGTATTACGGGCTTGTTCTTTCCTTTCTTGTATTGAGTTACTTTCATGTAGTACATGCACATATGCGTACTCTCCGTACACAGACAAGACAGACAGACAGACACACATGACAATGGAATACTAGTACTACTAAGTAATAGTATCTCAACAAAAAAAAATAATCATATGTCAGTCATCAATCACTCTTCTTTGTTCGACTCTAAACTTTCTTTTTTCTTTCTTCTTTTCCTTCTTCCTCTCTTCAACTCGGAACAATGACTTGAGAGTGATTGAACCCTGCGTGTCTGGCCTGCAACACGTACATGCTTGGTGGCTTAGAAGTGGTTCCTACCTGCAGGACCGACCTACAACCTATGGACGAGTACTACCTACAGCCTACAGGTACCTACAGCCTACAGCCCACCTGTATTAGCTGTACAACCTACACTGGAGCCAAAGTGGATATATGCGTCCTCGGCTGTCTTTTGTGGAGAGAGCCCAGAGAGAGAGAGAGAGAGAGGCCCCCTCATGCCCCGTCATAAAAGTCCGAGCACACTGCATCAGTGCATCTTCTCTTACCGCAAGTGTCTCCCTAGGTTCCACGTCTTTTCAGGTCTTTCCAGGTCCTCTTCTCCGGGCCCAGGTTTTCTACCGAGTATGGGCTCGTAGTCTCTAATCGTACGCATGCATGTCCATAGTATTACACTGGAGCCTACAGGCCACAGATAATACGGCAATATCCAGTACTGCTCGTACAACAACCTCCCCCCCCAAGGCAGGTCCAGGTACCCTTTCCAAGACCCTTCTTGCCTTTTTTTCCCAACTGGACACACTCACAGGTCCCCTAACCGACTAGTGCTGCCCCCCCTCCCTCTCTTCCCATCTAATACCACACACACACACAC
>FYEV01001717.1:66103-129874 GCA_900188565.1 Geosmithia flava | reverse complement strand
TCATCCCCCCCGTCCCATCCATTTCTCAGACGGGACTTGGGACTCACCCTGCTCTAGTAGTACTTACTAGTAGTACTACTCGTATATGGAGTACCTCTCGTACCTAGTCTACCTAGTCTCGTACTCTCTCTCTCCCTCTCTACTCCCGTCCCCTACGTTGTATTCCTATCTGGACGTCATTCCCTTCTTTATTTTCTCTTACCAACACCCAACTCCGTTACCAGTCACTCTGACAATTCTACTCCGTACTCCCGTAATACTCCCTCTCCCTCTCTCTCTCCTCCTCTCTCCCTCTCGTTTCCCACACCACCATTACAGACGACACATTCATCTTCCTTCTTCCCTTTCCCTCTCTCTATTATCATCTTCTTTTCCGCCCAACTATTCGGTCAGAGAGAGTCAAAAGAGGCTAACGGATGTCATGTTGAATTGAGTCTCACCTCCTTTTTTTTTTCTCTCTCTTTTTATTTTCTTTCTTTCTTTTTTTCTCACCCTTCCGCTTTTTTTGTACACACACCCCCCCTCCTCCTCATACACCAAGCTTGAGTCCTCTCCTCCTCCTCCCCCACCAACCACCAACCACCACACACACCCACCCCTACCTTCTTATTTTTGGAATTTCTTCTTCTTCTATCCCGCCCGTCGCACCTCCACACGCCGACGACACATTGGGGTTTTACATCTTGGGGAGAGATACAAGGTCATGAGTTGAACCAGACCAAGAGAGAAAAAAACAAAAAGTCACAAAGAGAAAGCAGCTTTACATTCCGACCACTCCGTTTACAGCCCGCCGCCGCCGCCGCAGATTCTTTGTCTTCTCTTCTTATTTTCATTATTCTTCATTCCTCTTTCTTTTTCTTCTTTCTCTCTATATACCATCAAAGAAGAAGTCATCCTTCTCACATTGTTTTTTCTGTCTTTTTTTTTTCTTTCTATTATTGAGCATCTTCTTTTCATCATCGAGCATCGTCAACTTGCTCCTTTTTCGCGTTCTCGCTTTGCCCGGATTGCCATGAAATGAGCGGTCCCACCATCATCATGGCCCCGGCCATGGATTCCTCGCATATCTCTAGATCCCACTCGACGCCCGAGCTCATGTCGATGCATTCTTCCTACCAGTACGGTGCCGACCAGGACACCAAACACCACAACGACCTCGCCCATAATGATTCCCACCACACAGATACCGACCTCGACTTCGACCTTCCCTCGTTTGGCGACCACTTCGAGCTCGACACCTCCCTGACCCTCACACCTCCCTCACCCCAGCAGATGGACGAGCACGCCGAACCCGAGCTCGCCCCCCCTCCCGTGCCTGTCACCATTTCTGCTCCTCCCGAACCCGCTTTCGAATCCAATACCTCCTCCCCATCCGCAGCCGCACTCAGACCCCCTCTCCGCCGCTCACGCACAGGCTCCCTTATGGAGAGGCCGAGGTCGTGGCTCGTCAGCTCCATGTCCTCCAACAAGCTCCCCCCAGGCTCCTCGCCTCTGGCAGATGAGCACCGGCCCCGGACGGCGAATGCCGAGGAGGGAGAAGGCGTAGCAGCAGCAGCGGCAGCAGCAGCAAAATCATCTTCACGCAAACGACAGGGATCTCGACCCCCTTCTTCTACCTCGTCACGCACCTTGTCCGTATCTGAGAGTTTTACTGGCTTCACCAAACGCTCATGGCTATCACCTTCCCGCTCATCATCTCCCAAACGCAAGGCCAGCCCCAGCCCGAGCAAGAGTGAGCATCGCGAACGGGCCGAGGACACGGCCTCCAGCACCGCCAGCACCGATTCTGCCAGCACAGCACCCCAGCCTAGCCAGCCTGCCAAGTCCGAGTCTTCGTCCAAGACCTTTGGCCGCGCCAGCTCTTACTTTAGCCGCATGAAGCCCAAGAAGCAGGCCGTCTCCATGAAGAAGGTCGGCGGCGCCACCATTCCAGTCCCCGTCACCGATTCCGACAACGCCAGCTTCGCCTCGTCCGCCAGCCTGGCCCCTCCCGTCTCCAACACGACCGATACCCGAAACTCCCAATCTACATCACAGGACGGCAGCACCGCCGCTAGCGACGACTCCTCCAGCGACATGTCGAGGCTGTCCCAGAACAGCGACCCGCTGTGGTCCTCGTTCAAGACGCTCGAGGTCGAGCACAAGAACTTTGGCAGCAAGTCGGTGCCCCAGCGCATCGTCCAGATCCAGAACATCGTCTTGCCCTTCCTGCGGAATACCATGGACCACTCCTCCACCAGCCGCCTGGTGCCCACCGACATCGACCGCAGGGCCACCGTCCTCGGCAGCTGGTGGACCAGCCTGCTCGAGATGGTCGACGGTGTCGGCCTGAGCTCCGTCCCCGGCGTCGACCGACCTCTGATGCTCGAGACCCTGACGACGCTCATGCAGCGGTCCGAGTGGCGTCAGGCCACCACCAGCTTCCTGCCCCTCGACCAGCGATCGCACAGAGAGCGCATCAGGCTGAGGAAGCGCCCCACCGGCAGCTCCGACGACTCCTTCCTGGACGACTCGGCCGAGCACAACGTGAGGACCATGTTCATCACCAACATTGCCAAGCAGCTGGTCTTTGCCGTCGACAAGATGGCCATGCGCTACTGCGCCCCGGCCCTCGTGACCTTTGCGGGAAAGACGTGCGCCTACGCCTACTTCTTCCTCCCGGGAGCCGCCGACATGCTGGTCCGGCTCTGGGGTCTGGGCCCGGCCATTATCCGCCGCGCCGCCGACGAGCTGGGTCTGCCCCGCAAGGACGGCGGCGAGAGCGACGACCTGGCCAGCCTCTGCCCCCCTAACCTGGGCCACCTGGGCTGGACGTCGCCCAAGGCCACGTGGGAGATGCTCAAGAGGATACCGCAGCTGCCCATCATCATCTCGAGGGTCGCCTGGACGGGGCCGTGGATGTCGCGGTGGAAGGGCCGGGACACGGACCTGCTCTTTGTCTTCTACAAGCAGTTCCACATCCTGGTCGACGACTTCATCCCCGTGGGCCTGCCCCTCAGGGAGAAGGCCCGATCTCCCGGGTTCGCCCTGGTGCACGCGCAGCTGCTGTCGGTGCTCGACGACACGATCCACCGCCAGGCGGCCATGGGCGGGCCGGCCATGATGGACGCGGCCATGCCTGGTGCCGACGCGTCCGCCATGGCGATGCCGATGCCGCCGACGAACCTGATGAAGGGCATGACGGAGAACAGCCTGGTGCTGCTGCTCAAGGACATGCTCACGGACGAGAACCTCGACAGGGACGGGGCGCAGCACACGTTTGCCGAGGCCTGCTTCGCCATGGTCAAGGCGGCGGTGCGCAAGACGTCGCAGTACGACAACCCGGCCTGCTTCACGCTGTGCGACTTCCTCGAGGAGGCCCTGACCATCTACAGCAACTTTGAGGACCACGTGGGGTCGAGGAAGTACATTGACTGGCCGTTCTGGATCGACGTCTTCCGGAGGATCTTCTCTTCGCTCAACACCATGTCCGAGGTGCGCATGCTGTCCTTCATCTACACCATCTGGGACATGGCGGCCAAGGACCGCGAGAGGAAGGCCAACATCTGCCTCGACTGGCTGCTGACGGAGGAGGTCTTCGCCACCTTCTTCACGCACTGGTGCCCCATGGTGCGCGCCTACTACCACCGCCTCCTGTGCTGGAGGATCTGCCGCTTCGAAGGCGGCACGGACGAGGTGGACACCAAGATATTCCGGGTCGTGGCCGAGCGGCTGAAGACGACGTGGGCCAACTACCTGTACCTCAAGCAGACGGCTGAGGCGGCGGGACGCAGCCCGCCGTCGTCAGCGCCCATGGTGCCGACGCCGGGCAAGAAGTTTATGATTATCCGACATGAGGTGAACCAGCCGCAGCCGGGCCTGTTTGTCAACTTTGACTCGCTGGCGCGCGGCTCGGGAGGCGACGTCATCTCGGCCGACGACATCCCCGGCCTATCGACGGGCAAGTCGGAGTCGAAGAAGAAGACGTCTCTGCTCGGCAAGGTGCTCTCATTCACCAGCGGTGGATCATCGTCGTCCAAGGCGCAGAGCCAGGGCCAGGGCCAAAAGGGCTCATCGGACGACGAATTCGCCACGGCTCGTCGGGAGACGGCAGAGCAGAGGTCTCGCGGCGGCAGCCTGTCGTCGAAGCTATCCGGCACATCGCCCACACCCAGCGAATCGGACTCGACCTGCTCCGAGCCAGTGTACGACGAGCAAAAGTACATTTTCAAATTCTTCCTAGCATGGCACCAGCCCCCTGGTGCACCGCGGGAGCGCATCCTCGCCAGCCCTCGCCTTCCTGCTCCCACGCAGGCCGTGGTGAGCTTGGAACCTTCGGATGCGGAGGCCGAGGGCGAGGCAGACGACGAGAAGTCGAGCGGGAGCAGCGATACCTCGTCGGATGACGAGAGTGGGAACCTGCAAAGCCGCCAGCAGCAGGCTGTGGTGACGGAACCCGTCAAGCCTCTGGGTATCGCGGCGAGAAACGCGGCCTACTGCGGTCGTTCGCTGGCAGAGTGGACGCAGGTGGTCTGGGAGTGCAACAGCTTCGTGGACAGGCGGTGCGACGAGGGTGTGCCGTCGCTTGGGGAGGTTGAGGTTCCTGTTCTCGGGGTGGAGAGTTTCAGGAAGCTGGGCAGCTAGAGGATACTTGGCTGCCGATGACACCGCCACACTCGGCTACCACTGATACCATCACCACATTATATCCACACCTACCTCTTACACCGGTCATCACTCACCTGGCTACCACCTAGCCATTCAACCTCTACTTTACACTCACCAACACCAATATCCCTCGGACCATGGCATCACACCAATGGATCCCGCTCTTTCTTTACCTTTGACTTGTCGGTCGAATGAGGAATAATTGTCACCTCATTCACCTTTGGAGAGGTCTTTTCTTTTCTTTTCTTTGCGTTATTCTCTCACTGTTTGAAAGTGAAATTTTCAGGTCATGGAATGGCGTCGGATGGAGTTTTTCATTTTTTTATTTTGTATTTTTTGTCTTTGTGTGCTTGCGTGTCACGCTGCGCTTGCGTTGTGTCTTGTCATTGAATACTTGGAAAGAGAGAGAAAGAGAAAGCAAAAAATGTATCACTCGTTATTCTCGGTTTTTTTGTCTTGTGTTGTTTGTCGTCTTTTTTTTGTTATACATATATCCCTTATTGATACAGGACTAGTAGTTCTTTTGTGTTTTTTTCTATACATTATGTTTAGAGTGGTGTGTGCTTTATGTCTGCTTTACTTTGGTGTGTGCTGATGTCTGCCTTGGCTTTGCTAGTTTTGTATGAATGGAGAAATGTATGCGTGATGCGTGATGCAGGCAGTGAATTCGGCAGTGGACTTGGGATGCAGAACTAGTACTCCGTAAAGTCGGCAATATCGGCACTTCAACATTGTTACGATCTGATAGATCATAGGACATGGAGAATGCCGTACATGATCTGACAGGGCTCCCGCGATAAGATATACACAGTGTCACAGTGCAAACGTACACAGTCTGCCCCTCTGTCAGCATTACGACGCATGATTTTGTTTTGTTCTTAATGAGTCAAGTTGATTGTTCATTTGAGTATATTTGATTGTTTTTTTTTTTTTTGCTTCATTCAGTACTAATATTCATTGTTTATACGTTTGTATTGTCTGGGATACCTTTGTTCTGTGTCCTCTGATATTCATCCAACATGCCCAACACGGGTAAACCGAGTCAGGACTGTCATTTGTGCAGATCACGAAGAGTCAAGGTACGTGGGATGGGGGGTGGAGGGGAGTTTTTGAAATGACATGTTGGACAGAGAAGGAACAATGGGAGAAGAAAACAGACACACTGCTTTGAAAATACATCTGACTTCAGAACAAAGTGCGACCTCACTCGTCCCCAATGCAAAAGATGCATCAAATACGGCACCACCTGCCCCGGCTACCGTGACCAGCAAGACCTCGTCTTCCGTCACCACACGCCACCAAACAAGAAGACCGGGAAAAAGAAACAGTCCCAGTCCCAATCAGCATCACCATCTTCATCCTCCTCCTCATCCAGTCCCCTGTCAACATGGTCAATCATATCAGACTCCGACGACGAGCAGAAATACCAAGCCTCCCGGGAGAAGGACAGCATCTCGCTAGACATGCAAGTCCAGTTCCTGCAGCTCAACCGTCCGATATACGAGCACTGGACCGTGCACTCCGTGCCCATCCTGCTAGACGCCTACTCGGCCTTCACCTTTGTGGGGAAGCTGTACTCTGCGTCCGACGACGACGGACCCCTCGTGTGGGCGGCACACCTCTTCTCCCGCACGTACACCATCAACGTCAGTCACCCCACGTCCATCGACGGCGGGTCCGTGCCGGAGGCTAGGTCCGAGTTGGCGGGTTACATGGCCAAGACGCTCAGGGCGGTGGGCGCGGCGCTGCAGGAGCCTGATGGCGCTTTTCGCGATGATGTGCTCGCCACGGTGTGGATCTTGGCAAACTACGAGTTGCTCGTCGGGTCGCTGGGCCAGGCGAATGTCTCGAGTCCCTGGCATTTACATGCTAGGGGGCTTTATAATATTCTGCAGAAGAGGGGGACTAGGAATAGGGAGACGCCTATGGGGAGGACGGCATTCTGGTCATCTTTTAACATTGTGGTGGGTTCATTCCCTTATACTCTCTCTATCTTTCTCTTCATTTCTTTGTTTCGTCCTTCTTTTCTTCTGTTCTTTTCTGTTCTTTTTTAAGACACTCTCTTGATGGTGAGGCTAACTCTAACAAAAACACAGCAAATCGACGCCGTCATCACAACGACAGAATGCCCCCCCGAATCAGAAGGATGGTTAGCCTCAGCACTGAACAACTGCACCGTCGACCTGGAGTGGCTCCCCATCGTCACGAGCATATACGTCATGAAGTGCGCCTCCGTGTCGGCCCGCATGCTCCGCCTTCTGCGCAGCGACTCCCCGCGGGCCGTGTGGTCGCAGTACGACGGCCTGGTGGCCGAGCTCGCCGACGCCGAGGTGGAGCTCAAGACCCGGCTGGCGGCTAGGTCGCACCTCGCTCACTTCATGGACGTCTTCTGGATCAGCGTCTACCAGTCTTGCATGATTAAGGCGTACCATATTGCTCAGATGCTGGCCAACTATCTCACTCATTATACCAGTGTTGCTGTTGCTAGCACTTCTACTGCTAGTGCTGCTGGTAGTAGCTCTGCTGCTGCTGGTAGTAGTTCTTCTGGTGCTGCTGCTGCTTCTGGTAGTTCTGGTGGTACAACACTGACTGTGGATGATCTGCAAGCTCATAGGACGGTATACCTGGGCAAAGTGCGAGATGGGTCAACCAAGATCCTACACTCGGCCACCAGGAAACTGAACCCCCTGCGCGACCAGATGTCCAGGGCACCCAGTACGCTTCTCGAAGCTCTGCGGCTCGTGTGGCCTCTCACGGCTGTGTATACGCTTCCGTCGACGCTGGATCACCAAAAGGATAAGGCGTGGGAGTTGCTGACGTTTATAGGGAAGGAGTTGGGTGTAAGGCAGGCCATCATGGTTCATGCTGGTGGGTTTACGGGGATGGTTCCTGTGAAGGCTCATGCTCCGTTGATGTTGGGGGATGCGAAGTGATCTTTTTCATCGTCCTTCTCTTGTCTTTTTTTTTTCATCACCATCATCATCTCCTCTCTTCAGTGGGCTGCACCTCATCTTTGTATATATGCAAGTAAATACCCCTTTCTGTTATTGATATCCAAGTTTTTGTCTTATATCTTACATGATTCATATGACCAAAAAAAAAACCCCCAGACTTGTCAAACTTGTCCACCTACATATATTCACATACCCCAAGTGTGACCAAACACAACATGCACTGCTAGAATCACCGCCCCCACACGCATCATCCACCGTGTATCCCCCCGTGGCGAAGCAATATCAGACTCATCCGTCTCTGAGGGCTGTGCTGTATCGGTCTCGGTCTGGGTTGTACTATCAGCGGTAGTGGAAGTGGAACTGGGAGAATCACTGCTTGTAGAGGTTCTAGTGCTGCTGCTGCTGCTGGGAGAGGAAGATGATGATGATGAGGAACGGCTGGTCGTTGTTGATGTGGACGTTTCCGAGCATTCGGATTCTGTTGATGAACATGCTGTGCTTGATGTGCGTATGCGTGTTCGTGTGCGACTTGTGCTGCTGGCACTGTTTAATGTCAGAGAGGTCTAGGGAGGGGAGGGGGGGTGTTAGGGGAGGGCAGCGACGTACGTGTATGTGACGGAGATTTCTGTAGAAGATGCCGTTTCCTGGATTCTATCAGCCGTTTTCTCCTCTTTTTGTTTCTCTGTCTTCTGCCTCTTCAACTCACAGATATACTCACACCGGCAGTCCCATCGGTAGTCCCCCCCGTCGTAGATGATGGCGGCGGCAGCGGCGGCGGCAGCCAAGGCAGAGTCGTCGTCTGAGTCGTGAAGCCTGGCCCGCCAACGTTGAGAGTCGAAGTCTTGGTCGTAAGGGTCGTCATTCTTGGGGGTGTGCTGTTGCTGCTGCTGATGATGTGTTTGTTGTAGAACTGACGGCGTCAATGCAAAAAGACATAAAGAACATTGATGGACATCCCTAGAGGATCAATGTACAACATGAGGCATGACATCTCGTCACACACTTGGCGAGTGTCGTACATTCTAGTCAGCGGTCACAGGGTTGGATTCAGGGTCTTTTTTTTGTTCGGTAGGAGTTAACCGAGTATACTGGGTGAGAGACAAACTGCACGGTTTCAAGTATACAAACATGCTTCATATACTAATAGTGTTTCTTCTGCTGTATATGCTTCGGATGCTCAAACGCTCAAACGCTCATCTATTACCGCTAATATCATCTACTACCGACTTCATAATTCCGACATGATTATAATAAATACGTATATATATATTCTCGTAAAAATAACGCTGATGCACCCCCATAGATGCACTCCATGAAAATAAACGCCATGCCTCCTTTTTATCCTCTGACGCCAAATATAAAATGGACAATGCAGTATGTCGAAAGAATGTAATCAAAATGTAACCAAAATGCAACTAAGAAACGAAGAAAAGAAGAAGGAATAAGAAGGAAAGGCAATGAAGATAAGAGAGTGTGTGTGTGAACAAGAGAAAACAAATCACATCCTCTCCAAATCCTCCTTTGGTACAGTCCGAACAAATGCATGATCCAAGAAATGCAACCAAGTCTTGTTCTTGTCCTTTTTGTGATGCTTCTTCTTCTTCTTATGCTTCTTGTGCTTCCTGTTATTCTTCTTCAGGGCGTCAACGTCGTCGTCATCGCCACTCTCATCATCGTTCGAGGAATCATCAACATCATCGATATCATCCTCATCAACGTCTTTGTCGACATCAACTTCATCGACTTCGTCAACAGACGTCAAAGACGGTGAAGATTCCCTCATCTTGTACGCCAACTTGAGATAATTCAACACAGTCAAGTCCTTGAGCTTGTATAGCTTGTCGTCGTAGGTGTTGTACTCGACTTCGTACTTGAATTTCCGAGGGGAGGGGTGTTTCTTGCCGGACGATGACGACAAGCTCTCCGATTCCGAGTCTGAGTCTGAACCCTCAAAGGAGAGCTCATCAGGTCCCTTGGCTTCATTGTTGATATGTGTGAGGTTGGCGAAATATTGTGTGTAGCCGTTTAGTGTCAGGGGCTGAGGAAAGTATGCTGGGCCGGGTGTAGATCCCTTGGGAGGGTCTTCAGGGACAATCAGGTTCGGTTGTTTGGGCTTCTTCCCCTTCTTTCCTTTCTTGCCCTTCTTGCCTTTGCCCTTCTTTCCCTTTTTGCCCTTTTTTCCTTTCTTTTTCCTTTCTGTTTCAACCTCATCGTTATCGAGGTCCTCATCCTCGTCGTCATCGTCGTTGTCATCGTCATCCTCAACATTCCTCTTAAGCTCTTGCTGGTAATCGTGCGAGTCTAGCTCTTGCTCTTCCTTTACCAAGACTTCAGGTTCCCGCAAAGTGGAGTCAGAGAGACCAAAGGTATCAGCCCAGACGGGAGTATCCTCCAGACCAGTAGTGTTGTACTCAAAGACGCGCATGGTGGGAAAGTAGTTGGGGACGACGCTGGGGCTGACGAGAGACAGACTGTAGCGCTCGGCGTACTTGCCGCCAATCTTCTTGAGCTTCTTCCCCTTCTTCCCCTTCTTCTTCTTCTTCTTGGAGGCGTCCATGTCGTCGCCCTCGTTCTCATTCTCATCAACTTGGTCATCCTCGTCGTCGGCGAATCCCTCTATGGAGGAAAGAGGAAGGTCAGACCATATCCTTCGCAGATCAAGGAGATAGTCCTCCTTGGACTGGACGGAAATCTCATCATCGTTGTCGTCGGCGTCGAGAGGCTCCCTCTGTCGTGTGGTGGCATCGGTGGAAGTGCCCAGGATATCAATGTCCTTGGTGTCGTGTAGCAAGAAGTGGTCAATGTTCATGTGACCATACAGCGAGGCGACGACGACGTCGCGGTACTGCTTGAGCCAGAGGGTGTGCTTCTGCCAGCAGGTCTCGTCCCAATTCTGCTTGCTGTCGGTCCTGGCGGGGGGCACGTGTCCGACGAGGATAGCCTTCATGCCCCTCTCCCGCAGGCGGAGGAGCCGGATGCGCAGCCACTCCATCTGCTGAAACCCGGGCTGGCCGGGGTCCGCGCAGCCGTCGACGCCGGCGTTGCGGTCAAACAGGTACATTGTGTTGAGACTCAGGACGGCCAGGCGGCCGGGGATGGCCTCGACGAGGAACCAGCCGCCAAAGGCGAAGGCGTGGACCTCGCTCTCGGGGATGAAGCGGCGCCAGATGTCGGTGTAGGCGTCGAGCCAGCGGTTCGGGCCCGGGTAGAAGATGTTGTGGGGCAGGAAGTCGTTGTTGCCCAGGTTGGGGATGATGGGCACCTGCAGGCGGCCCGTGTCGGCGTCGGAAAAGGTCGAGGCCAGCTTGTCGGCCAGGAGGCGGTTCGTGGCCAGCACGTCCTTGGTCGACCGGGGGTGGTTCTCGTCGCTGTCGTGGCGCGCAGAGTCGCCGGTCCACACGACAAAGTCGATGTCGTCCTTGATGTTGTCGACGATCCAGTCGCATGTGGCGTTGATCAGGGCCATGGGGGAGTCGCACTCGGTCGTCTCGGCACCGTACACGCCGGCTGTGCCGTGTCCCCGGTGGCAGGCGGTGCCTTTTCCAGACGATGTGTGCGCCTTGTAGAAGAGATCTGGATGGAAGTCTGCGCATGTCATTGTTAGGATGTCTTGTACTCATTGCGTAAAGTGGCGTTCTCATGCTATACAAGATGGCGAGACGTACCTGTTATGTGTAGAAACTTTCCACTCAGCTTGCGCTGGGTCCCTTGGCCAGACACCTGCTGCTGCTGCTGCTGGTCATGTTGCAAAACATGTTGTTGTTGAGCATAGTCGATTGGCGACGCGACAACAGACGATATGAGAGCTAGCAAGGACACGAGGCGCATAGGTGTATGAGGAGGAAGCATGTCGACGGTTGGTTGCAGAGGTTCTGGCTCCCAGCCAACAACCCCAATGCCTTGTCTTTTTCTCCTTTTCCTTATCCGTGAATTCTCACACAGATATCAAGAGTTGAAGTCGCGCATGTGGGCTATTGAGAGTTGATTGAAGTAAGAAAACAAAAAGTTGAAAGAGTCTTGGCGAACGCGCGTTGATCCTTGACTCCTTAGAGAAGAGAAAATCTTGAACAAGGGTCTGGATGTTGGTGGCGTGAAAGGCCAAGGGATGGAGGGGCGTCTGGAATGTATGTGCTCGTACGAGTATGAAAGATACGTGTATTTTTGAAAATATACACGCACGATGTAATATTGAAACAAATGGAGCAAGAAAATAAAAAAAAAAAATGTGTGAGTAAAAAAGAGAAAGATGTGGATGAAGAGAGAGAGAGAGAGAGAGAGAAAAAAACGGGTGGTGCAACGTCAGGCAAGGCCGCAAGGTACGGAAGGACCCTGATGGTTGGAAAATGTGACGCGCCAACTTCCAAGTGCAAGGTCGATCATAGAAAGTCTGGGTCTGCTTGGCCCCAGTCGGTTCAGCGTGGCGAGAGCTGCCAACTGTCAAGGTCCTTTTTAGCACCTTTCGGGGCCTTTTCAAAATGACTTCAGGGGGGGTTACACCGCTGAGGAAAAAAAATTTGGTGTTTGGGCAGTAATTTTCAATACGTGTAATGACGTATTGATGGCCAGACTCTCGGTATTTGCTGAGAAAGAATGATTATGTAAGATTTTGTCTTGTTGAAAAGGGAACAAGAAAAGAGAGTTGGATGAAATAGAATATCCAACAACCATCAATGTATATATATATATATATCTCTCTCTCTCTCTCTTATATATCAATCACTATTCACTTCTTTCAAATCCCCCCTCCCCTCCCCTCATGACTTACAGCCCCCCATCACCTGCCTCCCATCCCCGCGCACAAACTCACGGACCATCATAACTCTCTCTCCCTCTAACCCGTACTACCTGTCCATCTCCCGCTGCTGCTAAAAAAGTAATACAGCCAATCTGATGGCAGTGTCGACCACACGTGCGGTCAAGAGGGAGCATCACCGGCTGAGCCGTCACTGAGACAACACGCGACACTTTGGGTCTTTTGTAACAACTTGAATAGAGGAGATACAAAAAACCCTGTCGTTCATTGTGAGTACGGAGTACTACTACTGGTAAATACAAGGTGTCCCTTGATGAGTGCGGATACTTCCCTGCGTGAGGAGAGAGAAGAGGGGATGCTCACTTGCATTATATTCGTAGAGTGGATTACAAGTGTAGAGTCGTGATTGATTAGATCCAGGAGAACAAAGAGGGTCTTGAGGCATCCAACTCCTCTTCTTAGAGAAATGACACTCTAATGTTGTAGACCGTTGACCCCATGCCTTTACTCGTAATCCGAGTCTTGTCTCTCCCCTTTTCTGATCAACCGTCAGTGGCGTATCTGCTCGTGACCCTCTGTCATCTTTTAGACTGCTATTACCACCTTCGGTCCTTTGCATTTCATCACCATCCCATCTCAGCTTTTACCAAAGACGCTTCCTGTCAAGCATCTTCCCTCCTGAATACCCCTCGTCTAACCACCCTCTGCTCCCTCCCCACCGGATAAACATGGTAATACGACACAGCATCCCACGTCAGATCTGCACTCCCCTCAGTGACAATGCCCCTTTTCTCCAAAATCGAGATGAGATTGTGTATCCAGTAGCTGCATCCCTCCCACTCAGGTGTAAACTGGTACTTCTGCAGTCCATTATCGGCAATCAGCCCAACAATGATTGCCATCTTTATTTCCTTCTCACTACTGTGAATATCCAGTGAGACTTTATGAATGGTATCACCATCTCCATCTCCATCTGGCCCGAACGATGTGACGATGAGTTTACCCCGCTGTCCATCTGTGCCATATCCTGGTGCCATGTCAAGTAGCACCTTTCGATTTGACGACGTCGACGATGACGGACATGTCACCTCGAGTAGAGTGGACCAGTGGTTGGTAGGTGGTATATCTCCGTCCCCTTCGTTTTTCTCGTTCGTATAGGCCAAGAGGTGAATTTTGGTCACTATCCCATTGAGGTCGGTGTCGTCGAACCCGTCTACATCCCAGTTGCCATCCATGGCTGGTGCATGTGTCAGCTCTGTGACCAACTCGACATCACCATGTCTACTCATCGTTCGTATAAGAGTTTTTGGGTTGAAAATAAAAGAAAAAGTGTGTGTGCTCACATACTGGAGGTTAACCAAGTGTAAAGGCTCGCGTGCTCTTTGCATTGACCATTCTAGGCAGCGTGACTCATGTGCATCATGCCCGAGTACGTAACCAACCACTCACAAGGGCAGTGTAGGGTCGCACATGAAGACACGGGACAAAATGTCAAAGCTCGCTGTATTCGTTTGTCGTGTTCTCTTTTTGCATTCGTCATTCTCATCATCGATCATCTATCAAAGTGAAATTTCCTACCCCCGGGGAGAAGATACGATGTGCGTCAGCCCGGTTGCGAGTGATTCACATGAGTCTGATGTGACGGACCTCGTGCGGCGAATCGCCCGAGGATGCTGAAAGGCGTCTTGGGCATGTATCGTTGAATGGAGAGGTTGACCTTTGAGAAATGGAATATGGAAGAAGATGTGCTGATTCTGTTTGTGCGTTCCCCTTGTTGGCCACTGTATTACCATTGCATCTTCTCAGTGGAAGAAAAGAGCGGGAGTGGTGTTATGGTCGTTCCTGCCTGACAATGATGTCCAGGTCCTGCAATCTATAATGTCCGAGGCGTAGTAACGAAATCTGTCATTCTGATAGTAATTTCAATATAAAAATCCTTCATAAAATGAAATTGAAAGTACTAGACGCAATAATGCAATAGAATAGATATGAAATACGCTCCATCCTGTGTTATTGATGTTGTTGTTCACGTCAAGAGAGAGAAGAAGCCCACTAACACTTCCCAAAGTAGTAATTCACTGCTAGTACCACTACCACTACTACCACTACTGCCGCTGCTGCTGCTGCTGCTGCTGCTGCTGCTGCACAACCCGGACCAGGAAAAACATTCCCCCCCGACCATCAACCAAAATAAAACCAAAATTTCCTTCCCGCCTCTTCTCCTCTCTTTTCTCCTTCTCTCATACAACGCAACCTCGGTCCCTTGTACGCAGGAGGCAACTTTTGTCTTTTACCTGTGCCTCATCTCGTCATACTCCTCTGGGAAGCGAGGGTTTTCGCGGGACCTCGGTTTGCCAGATCAAATGCAAAGCCGTATGTTTGAGGGAGGTCGTACGTTTTTCTTCCGTGACGGCTTCCTATGGTTTTTTAACCGGCACATTTTCTCTTCTTTTCTCCTTTTTTTTTTTTTTGTTTACTTTCATTTGTCCTCTGTTTATTTCACTGTGTGTCCTCGCGTGTGTGTGTGTGTGTGATGTGTGATGTTCATATCGATGATATTGTAGTTTATAACTATCCAATGAATCTTAATCCAACAAAACAAAAATACGCCATAGGTTGAAAACATGTCAAAAAAAAAAACAAGCAGGCAATCCGAAATGCAAGGTACTCTCTAGTAGCACCCTTTTACACATGTTGAAGTGAATTTCTCCTTCTCCTTCCTCTCCTCCCTATCTAAGCCTTGCGCACAAACTTGCTAGGAAGGAAGGGCATCTTGGTAACGATACCAACCCTCTTCTTCCCCCGAATGACAACATCCACCTCGGTACCAGCCTTGTGCAGGCCATCCTTGACGTACCCCATGGCGATGTTGATGCCAAGCGTAGGACTAGGCGACCCGCTCGTGACGATGCCGACCTTCTCCCCATCGACGTGGATCTCGGCGCCCTCACGCGCGGGGGCACCCTTGACCGTGAGACCCACGCGCCTCCTCTGCACGCCGGCACCGCCCTTGGACCGCAGCGTCAGCTGAGGGACGACCACCTCCGCACCATGGAAGCCCGCATCGACGCTCCTGCGCTCCTTGGGGATGACCCATCCCAGCCCCGCCTCGGCAGGCGTGGTCGTGTCATCCAGGTCGTGCCCGTACAGACACATGCCCGCCTCTAGACGGAGGGAGTCGCGGGCCCCCAGACCGGAGAGCTGCAGACGCTCCGGGCCAGCGAGGTCGAGCAGGGTCTGCGTGGCCTTGGGTGTGGACTCGAGAGCGGGGTACTGGTCGCCCTGGAAGGAGAGCTCGAAGCCGTCCTCGCCCGTGTAGCCTCCCCTGCTGATGAGGACGGGGTGGCTGGTAGAACCGTCGGCGAGCTTGAGCTTCGCCCAGAACGACGTGCCAAAGTACACCTGCGACAGGTCGGGGCCGTCGACCAGCACGGAGCGGAGGATGTCGGCGCTGTCCGGGCCCTGCAGGGCCACGAGACCGGAGTTGTCGATGCGCGTCCACGACACGTCACCGCCGAACTGGCCCAGCTGCTCGTCAATGTACGCCGTGTCCTTGTCCAGGCACGCACCGTTGGTCACGACGTAGAACTCGTCCTCGCCCGTGCGCGCAATCACCGTGTCGTCCACGATGCCGCCCGTCCCCGGCCACAGCAGCGTCGTCAGCTTGCCCTGCATGGCCGCCTGGTCGGACCAGGAAGAGGGTGTCACACGCTCCAGGAAGGCCGCTGCCGCCGCACCCTTGAACCGGTGCTGCACCATGTGGCTCACGTCGAAGAGAGAGGCGTGCTCCCGGGTGAACTTGTGCGACTGGGCTAGCGGCGCCGTGGAGTACTGCACTGGCATCGAGTGGCCCGCGAACGGGACCATCTTGCCACCGTTGGCGATGTGCAGGTCGTATAGCGGCGTCTTCTTCAGCTCGTCTGATCCTGATGCCCATCGACGCTGGGTGTACTGTGTGGTCGTCGTCGTCCGCTTTGCCGTCGCCAGCCGAGTGGCGGGGCTAGCCCGAGCTGTCACTGTCTGTCTGAGCATTGTCGGTTCTGCCTACTTTTTTGTTCCGGTTCAAAATCAATAGAAAAGAAAACAGGTAGATGGGTCAATACTATGATGAGAATTGGCTCCCAGACAGAATAGTTTGAGGAGAGAAGACGGTCAGGTCAGTCTGACTTTCCCGTTTCCTTCGTCCTGGTTGATCAATGGCAAAAGGTGGGGCTCAGGCCACTATTGTTGTGTGTGAAGGCTAAAAGAGTGAACGGATACGTCCCGACCTCGGCCGCCCTGCCGAACGCAATACCCCCAAGGCGCCTAGGGCCACAGTGCAGCCACTTCGGCATCAGCTTATCTCTCCGGCCGTCCTTGTCCCTCTTCCCGGCTTCCAAAACGTAATCCGCCGATACTTTTAGTCTTGACAATCAGTATTATCGTTATACGATTATTATCGTCCCCTTTTCAATTAAGCTAAATAGATTTTCAATTCATCTTGCCAAATACAGTATCAAGATTACACATGATGCATACTACTGATACTAGTAGTAGTATTTGGTGGTATACCTCGTATGAAATATATTCAACATGTACCCTCGGGTGCATCTCCGCCAATTGAGCTATGATGATGAGACAAGAGCAAAAAAGTTGTACAAAGCTAGAACCAAAAAATACCAACAACAAACAAACTGACATGAAAAACAAACTTAAGACAAGAAAAAAAAAAAATACCATGGACCTTCTACAATTGCTTCCTCCTCCTCGCCAACCAAAAAAAAAGATGAACCAAAAAATAAAACAATCCTCACACACCTGTAGGGTAATAGTAATTAATTCTTTTTTGAATCACATCACCCACCCTAGATTGTATACTTGAGCCAAGCCCCCAGCGCCCTGAGACTCTCCCATCGCACATTCTCATCATCAGACTGCATAAGCTCCATGACCCTGCGCTTGAGACCGACCTTTTCGAGCTGCTGCCTCCTCTCGGGCACCTCCTTGACCAGGTTGCCGACGTCGTTGCACGCAATCGCCAGCACCTGCTTGTCGTTGTCCCAGGGCTTGGACATGATGTCGGCCAGCTGCCGGGACAGCTCGCCGTTCTCGTACTCGAGGATCTTGCGCGCGTTCTCGGCCCAGAAGACCGTGTTGCGGTGGGGAGGCGACCAGCGGAGGTGGCCCGACTGCACCTCCACCACGTACTCGTCAAACGTCGTCTTGGTCTTGGTGTACTCCTCCAGCATGTCCTTGATGGTCTCGAGGTCGTCCAGCAGGTCCGGGTCCGTCAGGTGTCGGCTGGCAAGGTTCTCCAGCACGCTGGGGAGGCGGGCCAGCACTGCCGTGGGCAGAAGGGACCGCTGGTTCTTGTCCAGAAGGTTGAACAGCGTCGACAGAATCAGCCGCGTCGTCTTTTCCTTGGGCGACAGGCGCAGAAGCTGCGTGTAGAGAATGATGATGTCGTATTCGCTGTTTTTGGTGAATTCAGTCAGCACATGCACTACGAACACACGCACACACACATATATAGAACTGTAAAGGAATACTCACTTGTTCAGGTCGTCGCCGATAGACTCCGACTCGAAGCTCATCTGCCAGACAACAAGGAGGACGTGGTACAGAAGCTGCAGTCCGATACCACCAGCCAGGGTGCCTTCGAAGCCCGTGGCGCTGCCGTTGCCGCTCCATATGCTGGCCGACGAGGTGCCGCCGGCACCTATGCCGGCGGCCGTCTGGAGGATGGTGATGAGGGGCTCGACTGTCTCGCTGCGCTGGTCCCAGAACTGGTCGCGCGACGTCTTGCCAAACAGGAGCGACGAGTACTCCTGGACGGCAATGTCCTGGAGGCCGGCATCGGTGCTCTTGGCCAGGCCGGACAGGTAGCTCAGGATGACGGGGAGGGCCTTCTGGGTCGAGTCGGAGTCGTTGCGCGCCTTGGCCAGGAGGGTGGCGAGGGCGTGCGCCGTCAGCAGGGGAATGGGGTCTTCGGGGTTGGTCGACTTGACTAGGGGCAGGAAGTGCTTGTAAGGGTCGGACGTCTTGAAGAGGGCCTTGGCGAGAGAGGGGACATCTGTGGGAGTAAGAGTTAGTATCTGTGTTCCTTCTCTTCTTCTTCTGCTTCTTCTCTTGGCGGCTCTTCCAACAAAAGCAGGCAGTTCTTGATGTTGTCTCTATCTCTTCACAGCCAGGGGGGGAAAGCGAGGGGGTAAAAACACATACCCTCAAGAAGATCAGACAGGAGGACTAGAATGTACTGAATGACATTGGCATGCTGAGCAGCCGACTCCACGACGCTGGGCTTCCCCTCGGCGCCGACAAACAGCAAGCGGTAACCATCGAGGTCGGCCTCGACAGTCTCCTTCCTCTGCTCAGGCTTCTTGGTCTTGTCAATGGCGCGAATCTTGGCATAGTGCTCATCCGTCAGGGTACCCGCGCGCACGGCGCCATCCCAAGGAATGGGTCGCTGGCGGATGTTGCCCTGCAGCGAGGCCAGGTAGGTAGGCGGGTCGAGCGACATAATGGAGACGACGAGAGGAGGGGGGGGGCTCGACTAGGCTGAGGGGAGGGGGGTTAAGAAGGATACGGTCGTCGTCGTTATCGTCGTCGTCGCGATAGACCGAGGGAGGGAGGAGTCGACGTCCGGGACGGGAGGGGAGAGAGAGATGAAAGGCGGAGATGTGGGATGAGGTTTTTGAGATTGCCAGTGATGGCGGCACAGGCGTCACTCAAAGGATGGCGTAGTAGCTCTCTCATTGAACTCCTCTGTGCCACGGGCCACGGCAGCAGTATCAGACAAGCCACAGGGATCTCACACGGGTGGGTTTATTACTAGCCACATGTTGCACTAGCCACAGAGCATCAGCTCAGCTCAGCCATTGCGCACTAGCCACAGTGAACAAGACACTAGCCACAGAAGCTACTAGCCACCAAGAACTAGCCACACCTCAAAAACCGGAGGTGAGGAAATATGGGTCGACACCGACACACACCAGCGGTCCAGCGCACCACACGCACACACCGCCCAGCCACCCAGTCCTGGGCAGCCCACCACGAAATTTGGGGTCGATGTGCATTCGGACGGAGCATACGGAGCTCACGGGGGCTTGGGAGGCCTGGCGGGAAGGGGACATACAGTACCTGTGCACAGCTCCACTCCGAGCCGACGGTACCTGACGGAGCATTAACGCTTATGACGCACACTGGCAGGCCTTGACGAGGTTAATTTTGTTTCTATTTCCTTGTTTTATCGTCTAGAAGTCAAGGTTATCTCATCTGTCTAATATTCAATAGTACCACTTTGGCTGTGCTACTAATAATACAAATACTCGTATTCCGTATCTGCGCCGTACTGATAGTACCAACATTAGTACCAATCTTTTATCGATAGCAGCCAAACCCCGCTACATAACCCCTATGATTGGTCCATCAATGGCTGACCCATTGGCACCTGCCCGATGAGTTGGCAGGCTTCGATGTGGCCGCTGCCCCCGCCTTCTAAAGTCCGTTCCATCACACAACACACACACATACACAGCGCGGTGAGAGAATGGTGAGGAGTCATTGATGATTTGGCGGAGAAGAAAAAGAAAGGAACAAATAAGTTTAAAAAAAAAAAAAAAATAAATTAATAATGGTGTATTTTCTTGTGCGCCTCATTTCCCGTTACTGCACGTTAGGCGCTGAACTGACAAAGACCCCTGGGCACCAGTGTTTGATGAAATCAAGAGGCTGGAGAATAATGAGGCCCGTCTAAGTCGGAGGCTGGGAACACCACCACCACATAAACGTCACCCACCCGACCCGACGTGCAGACACCTGCATGATTTTCCCTCTCATTATTTTTTTTTGTTCCTCTTCCCTCTCTTTTTTTCTCCCTTTCCTTCACTCACCTTTATCGTTGACATTTTCCACACAAGTCGCCTTTCAAAGTCAACATTCTCTACCTCTTAGTCAAGAAACCCATCGTTCAAAAAGAGAGAGAGAGAAGAATACGAGATATACAATTCAACCGAAAAGGTGACAATCGGGTTGACTCCAAACCCCATTGGGCTCTCCCGCATTCCAGTCATCCTCCTCCACCACCTCCGAGACATCGCATACCACAGACAAGCAGCACCATGGGTTCATCATCATTACGACTCACGGTCCTCCTCTTGAGCACCTTGGCCACTGCCACTCCGTTCCCCAAGGATGACCTCCACGACGCGGGATACTCGTACCTCCAGCTGCGAGACTGCGACTCGTACTGCGGCGCAGACAACCAGCTCTGCTGCTCGAGCGGGTCGAAGTGCACCACGCTGTCGGGCGACATAGCGACGTGCGTGGGCGGCCGCGGCGCCGTCACCACCACCTGGACCGAGACGAAGACGTACACGAGCACCATGGTGACGGACTGGGACCCTGCGCCCGAGCCCACCGCCGGCGTCGACTGCGTCCCCAAGAACGACCTCCAGGAGGCCTGCGGCAACATCTGCTGCGCCGGCTGGCAGACGTGCGCCTACAAGGGCCAGTGCTCCGCCAAGCCTGGCTACGAGGCCCCCTCGACCATAGTCGTCACCTCGGACGGCAAGACGACAACCCAGTACTCTGCTCCTTACCGTGTCACCGGTACCACCACCGTCGTCAACAGCGGGGCCCCCGAGGAGTCTGGCACCGGCGGCGGTGACGCCACGGCCACCGCCACGGGCAGCGATGCCACCGGCACTGGCGACGCCTTCGGCGCAGACGGCGACAGCACCAGCGGCACCGGTGGCAGCGGCTCCAGCAACGGCCTCAGCGGCGGTGAGATTGCCGGCATCGTCATCGGCTCCCTCGCTGGCGCCGCCCTCATCCTGCTCATCATGTTCTGCTGCATCGCCCGCGGCATCTGGGGCGCTCTCTTCGGCGGCGACAAGAAGAAGCACAGCAACGACTCCCAGAGCTACTTCTCCTCGGGCTACTCCAGCCGCAGGCAGCACTCTGGCTGGTTCGGCGGCCTCTTTGGCAGGGGCGGCGGCGACAGCGGCAGGACCAGCGAGAAGAGGCACTCGGGTGGTGGGAAGTGGCTTGGCCTCGCTGGCATGGCCGCTGCCCTTTTCGCTCTGCTCAACCTCAGAAAGGACAAGAAGCCGGCTAGGAGGGGTCCTTCTCGCTCCTCGCGCTCCCGTTCTCGCTACACCGATTCGTCTTATTACTCTTACTCGGATGCTTCGAGTCCTAGTATGTTCTACCCCCTTTTATGCTCATTCAACCCAGACCTGCGAGGAACACAAGTACTGACATTTTCATAGTGAGCTCGAGTTCTGGTAGGAGAACGTACCAAAGCCGCCGTACGCGCGACAGCCGCGTCCCTCGCTCGTACAAGTCGAGATCTACTCGCTCGTAGTACCCTGCGACACATACACAAGTATATGGCGTACAACACACACACACACACACATTTATTTTTGATTGCACATATGGGTACAACATTAGGCGTTTGAGGGAGATTTGGAAACTTTACCATTTCTCTGGCGTTGATTTCTTGCTTTTACTTTTTTTTTTTTTGCTTTGCTACCAGGCCGGGATATATTGCCTTCCCCTCAAGCCATGTTTATTGAATTTCTTCATGATGCGAAATGCATGACACAAAGAAAGAAGAAATGAGTTTATTGTTATGCGGATATGAGAAATAAGTCAAAGAAGAAGGATGGAAATACACGCAGACGAAAGAAAGGACTACGATGGAAGGAAGAAAGATGCTTTCAGGAAGATAATACGATCATGACATAGCTTCATTGCACATATCACATAGTACATACATAGTACTGTTCTTTTGAAAGAAAAGAGAATTCGTTTACTTCGTTTTTTATTTCCCCTTGAAAATCATCATCTAAAAACTTTTCAAATCCTTTTCCACATATGAAAGAAGAATGGAAGAGGAGGAAAGGGAGGGGGACAGCACAAGCTATTATGCCCTTTTCTTTCACTGCTGAACAGGTGAACAGGCACACCGCATGGTCTGCTCCAGAAAGGCACAACAGGTCTTGTGTGTGTATATATGTATCCCTTCCCTTCCTCATATCTCCCATTCGAGACCTTGAACTGATGTTTTGGTTTCTTTCTTTTTGCTTCCGCCTTCGAGGTCTCGGGCCATGCTCAGCTCACTCGACTTTCTTCCCCTCCTTTTAGTTTTTCTTCTTCTCCGATATCGCTGAAGACAAAAACTGAAAGGAATGGAGACTTAATAAAAGGAAAAACCCAAGAGAAAAGGACAGGAGGGAAGAGAGTGAGAAGTTTTTTGTTGTTGTTCATGTTGCAAATGCGACATTTATGACATGGCTTTTTTTTTGTTTGACTTTTTTGTGACGTGAAGAGAAAACTGATGCATCCCTCTTTAGACTTTTAAATTTGGTGATTTTTTTTTTGTAGCGGCCGTGCTACTTGACATGCATTGATGACCCTTCGCCACTCCGAGACCCAGAAACGAAAAAGAAACAAAACAATCCGTTAAGTCCCTAGTTGTCCTCCACGATGTGACCCTTCTCGGACACGTACAGACCGTCCAGGAACTATTGAACAATGGTTGTTAGTATGGGTGTTGTTTGAGAGTAAATGCTGGGGCTAGGAGAGGGGAGGGTAAAGACAGAGGGTAGTGCTGTGTGTCCCACATGGTATACATAGGTTGGCTGTAGCCTCGGATATATATCTGAGGATAAAAGAGCCGAACCCATACCATGTGTATATATACACTGCTCTCTCATTTCCCCTCCTCTCTCCTTCATGCCCCTCCATTGGGCAGCCAGGAAAAGAAGAAAATCGTACCTTTCGGATATCCTTGTTGCGCACGCGGCAGGCCTGCTGGATGTCGGCAGCGCTTTGCGAGACGTGCTCGAGCGAGTTACCGAGCAGGATAAGCTCGTCCTTCTGGTTCTTGGAGACCTCGACGTCGACGCCGGTCTGCATCATGACCCGGCGGACGTACTTCTCGCCGATGAAGTTGCGGATCTCAACCTCCCAAAGGCCGCTCTCGGCCTTCTTGTCGAGGATGACGTTGATGGGGAAATGGGCGTAGACGTAGCGCATCTTGTACTTGAAGCCCTTGGTGACACCGGTGATCATGTTGTTGATGATCGAGCGGACGGTGCGGAGAGAGGCGACATTCTTGCGGTTGCCGTGGTGGAGCTCGATGGAGATCGTGTTCTTCTGGGGCTGACCGAAGACGACGGCAAGGTGGGAAAGGTCCTTGACGAGCTTGCCTGTAGTAAGGGAAAAAAAAACCACATGTTAGAGAGAAGACCTTGGTGGTAAAAAAGAGTGTAAACCATCTCTTGGCCAACTACTGCCCCTCCTCTACATGAGGGGAGAAGCGTTCGTATGGTCGATGGGAGGAGGGGGGAAGAAAAAAGTTTCGTACCTCGGGGGCCCTCGACAGTGATGACGCGGGTCTTGATGCTGACCTTGACTGTACAGAGGAAGAAATGTCAGTCCCAATTTCCAATGGCAAAGTGTTCCCCTCGTCGAACTGGTTTGATGGATCCTCCTCTTTTCGGTTTTTTTTTTCTATGTCGAATCGTTTTTTCCAAGCCCTTCCCTTTCTTCGAAAAGGAGAGATTTTGCTTTCATGTCCTCGCATCAGGCCTCAGGAGAGGAGAGAGAGAGGAGAGGGCCCTTCCCTTCCTTTTCCTTGGGCCCGGCCAGTCGAACATGTTGTATCGCAAAATCCTCTTCGAGGTCAAGGGTCGAGGCGCATTCCGAAACCAGGACGACGAGAGAACAGGAATATGAAAAGAATGTTCACGTACCACCCTCAGGGATGTCAAGGGTCTCCTGGGAATGAATGTACTTCATCCTGCCGGCTGTGTGGTGATTGTCGTCGTCGGGGGGGTCGGAGGACGGTTTGAGGGTATCCTTGGTATCGGGACGCGGGCGATCACGAAAGTGGTTTGACGAATTTCCTGTGGGCGGAAAAGTTCTAGGGCTGGTGGCGCACGTGAGGGCACAAGAGGGACCTCGTCTTTAGGCTTGAGTAATAATTTTTACCCCGCCGAGGTTCAACCGGTGGGTTTTTCTTTCGATGTGGGTTTCTACAGAATCCGCTCAAAAATAACGTGACCTCGCACGTGATCAATATTCCAGACTCCACATGACGGTTTACATGAATATCATGTTATGCAGTTAAAGTGGGGTCCCAATCAAGAGCTAGAGGGGACAGTCTCGGAGAAACAGAAGAAACGGGGAGCGAGAGAGAGAGAGAGGAAAGGCTGGAGCTCGGGAATCCCCTGGAGACAAAAGCAAGAGAGAGGTACAATATCAGATGTACCTGAGAAAGCAACTGCAGCCAGTAATGTACGTCAGCGTCCCAACGCTTCCAGCCTCCCCTCCAACTACCATTGTACGAGTACGCTCAATCGCCTCAGCCACCCCGGATCTCGCCGACCATCGTCAATCAATTTGACGACTTTGGTTCCTTCTACCGTGTCTAGCTTCAAGTTGCGCATAGGTGCGACTAGCTGATACTCTACGCACACGCGCCACCTTCCCCTCCTCCCTCACCCTCCGCAACAAGCTACACACGCGGCGCGCGCGGTTGGTTCACACCCGCTCTTCTACCGCCCATCATGTCGTACTTCTTCTCGACACCTGTCGACATCGACATTGTCCTCGAGGACACGGACAACCGGTCCATGGTGGATGTCAAGCTGGACAAGAACCGGCGCGAAAAGGCGCCTCTATTCATGGATGGCGAGTCAGTCAAGGGAGCTGTGACGGTGCGACCCAAGGATGGGAAGCGTCTGGAGCACACGGGCATCAAGGTGCAATTTATCGGCACTATAGGTAAGAAATGACTCTAGGGATTGCCCGGGTTTTAACGGGTGGAGGAAGAGAGAGAGAGAGAGAGACAGGGATGTACAAGTACTGACATCACAACGTCACAGAAATGTTCTTTGATCGCGGCAACCACTACGAGTTCCTCTGCCTGAATCAGGAGCTAGCCGCGCCGGGGGAGCTCCAGCACCCGCAGACGTTCGACTTCAACTTCAAGAACGTGGAGAAGCAGTACGAGTCGTACAACGGCATCAACGTCAAGCTGCGCTACTTCACGCGCGTCACCGTCTCGCGGCGCATGGCCGACGTCATCCGCGAGAAGGACATCTGGGTCTACAGCTACCGCATCCCCCCCGAGATCAACAGCAGCATCAAGATGGACGTCGGCATAGAGGACTGCCTGCACATCGAGTTCGAGTACTCCAAGTCAAAGTACCACCTCAAGGACGTCATCGTCGGCCGCATCTACTTCCTCCTCGTCCGCCTCAAGATCAAGCACATGGAGCTGTCCATCATCCGCCGCGAGACCACCGGCGCCGCCCCCAACCAGTACAACGAGAGCGAGACCCTCGTCCGCTTCGAGATCATGGACGGCTCCCCCTCCAGGGGCGAGACCATCCCCATCCGCCTCTTCCTCGGCGGCTTCGACCTCACACCCACCTTCCGCGACGTCAACAAGAAGTTTTCCACCAGGTACTATCTCAGTCTGGTCCTGATAGATGAGGGTATGTTTTCTTTTTTTGTCACTTCCCTTTCCCTTTCCCTTTGCTTCTCTCTCCATCCCCACATGTACTAACTTCCCACAGACGCCCGCCGTTACTTTAAGCAGTCGGAAATCATCCTCTACCGTCAGCCCCCGGACGCACCTCAACTCGAGAACCCAGGCACACATTCTCTCCCCGCACCTCCCGAGAACAAATTGGCCCCTGCAGCAGCGGCCCAGGCATAATCTGCGTTTCCCTCTCTCGTCCTTCTTCTTTTCGTATATTCCCACATTCACATGTGTCTTCCCCCCCCTTGTTTTGGGACTGTTTTCGTCTTTTTTTTTTTCAATATTTTTCTTTCTTTTTTAACATGGTACCCTTGTTTTGTTTTTTTACCCTCTTCAAAGCATAGAAACAGGCGTTGCGGATTCTTAATCAAAGACGGAAAGCCAGTTTATATAAGTTCTTTTTTCCACGTCCCTTCTTATATACTACAAGTATTTCTATCCCGTGTGTAAACTCGTGCGTGTGTAACGAAGACACAAGAGAACTCTTGTGTATTTCTCTCTTTGTGATGCATAAAAAAAATCCCTTTGGTATTATTTCAAACCTTTTTTTTGCAAAAAAAGAAAACTAACATACAATGTAAAAAACACCCACTCCCTCCCTCCCTTTCATGACTCCACTTGCTTCAACTACAGTATCTCCATGGCATCATCAGGCTGGAAACCAAACTGGTTATTCTGAATGGCCGCAATCCTATCAAGTTCCTCCTGGTACTGCTTCCTGATGTCAGCAAGGGAGACGACGGTCCTCTTCGCCTCGGCGGGCAGCCCGCCGTTGCGCTGGACGGGGACGCCTCCCTCGTCGTAGATCCAGGCCTGCTTCGCGTCGACGCAGCTGAGCGCGTTGATGAGGAGGAGGTACTGCCTCGTGACTGGGGTGTCGAGGTCGTCTTCGCCCGAGAACTTGTCGCCCTCGCCGGCCAGACGGAGCTTCTGGATGCGGTCGAGGATGACGGACGCCGCGCCACGCAGGTTCGAGTGTCGCACCCTCCACGAGTACAGGACCTGGTGGTAGGGGAATCCGTGGACCACGTCCATAGAGTTGCGGCACCGGTCCGCCAGGAGGTCGTCCACATCCTGCTGCATCCCCGGGAAGGGAAGGGCCACCAACTCCGTGTTGTGGTACGTCTCGCACATCTTGTCCACCAGCTTGCGCAGGCTCGAGTGCCGCAGAGCGCTGTCCTGCTGCGACAGCGACAGGAGCGTCGTGTGCGCCAGCTGAAACTGGCACGTCTGCACCGCCGCGTTGAACAGCCGGCTCAGCAGGTCGATCCGGGTCAGGTTGTTGTTGCCGTCGTCGCTGCTGCCCAGGAACTGCACCGCTAGCCGCGAGAACTCAATCACGTAGGAGAAGGCCCTGGACCGCTCGAACAGCGCCACCACGTGCGAGTAGTACTTGCCCACTCCCTTGTTCAGCATGTTCCACTCTGTATCGTCGAGTAGGCCGCTACTATGCCGGTCCATTCGGAAAGTTTCGGTGCCTGCGAGTAGGTTAGAATATTGTTTTCGTTGTTATGCCATGAATGAAGAATGAAGGAAAGAAGCAACATACCCATGCCAATGGCTGCCTTTCTAAAGTGATCCGCAGCTGATCCAAAGTCCTTGAGGGCCAGGAAGACCCGGCCCTGCACGTAGACAGAAAAGGGTTCCTG
The DNA here is from genome assembly GCA_900188565.1 of Geosmithia flava. Classification (NCBI taxonomy): domain Eukaryota; kingdom Fungi; phylum Ascomycota; class Sordariomycetes; order Hypocreales; family Bionectriaceae; genus Geosmithia; species Geosmithia flava. Next base: position 102,331 of record FYEV01001717.1, on the reverse strand, counting down.
GTCGCAAAACAGGGACAGCTCCAGCGCCAGGTCGGCCCTCTCCTGCCTCAGCAGGTTGCACTGGATTAGCGGGGCCGAGATCTCGATATCGCTGTCCGGAGCGCACAGGTTGGCCACCAGGTCCGTCAGGGCCGTGGAGAGGGAGGCGTCCTGGAAGATGTCACCGCCGAAGCCGAGCAGGTGACCCAGGTTGGCCTCGAGAGCCGTGACGACCTGGTAGTCGTCACCACCGGCGGCTCCGCTCGACTTCTTGTTGTTGCTGATGCTGCCGCTTGTGGGGCCGGCGGGACTAGACTCTGACGGAAGCGACTTGTTGGTCTGGGGGTTGGTCAGGGAGACGGACGTCTCTGTCCTGGCGAGCCACCTGAGGAGCTCGAGGCGGCGGAGGGCGTCGACGAGCTGGCGGTAGGCGGAGCCAATGTCGACGCGGTTGTGCAGGGCGTCTTCCTCGTTGTCAAACTCAAACTCCATGTGGACGAGGAGGATGAGCTGGCTGAAGCACACCTTCCAGTACAGGTCGATGGTCTCCTGGACGGCCTTGATGGTGAGCCTGCGGCCAAAGTCGCTGAGGGGGTGTCGCAGGTCCTGGCGCTTGGTCTCCAGCGGGGCTGCCACCAGGTCGAGCAGCTCGGCGTACAGCTCGTCGGTGACGACGGAGAAGTTGTCGCCCAGGTACTTGACGACCTGGGCGCAGTCGTCGTCGGTGATTCCCCGCCAGAAGCCAGACTTGTCCGAGAAGTACTGGATGCGCTCGAGGTCCGTCTTGGACGACTCCTCGAAGATCTCGGGCCGCAGCACCGCCTCGCACATGTGCACGAAGCTGTCGGAGAAGCCGTCGACAAACGCCATGGCCGACTGGATCAGCGCCGCCTGCTGCACCTGGTCCTCGGCCGGCGACGACAGGTTGTAGTACAGCGTCTCCAGGCCGCTGCAGTCCCGGATGGCCGAGACGAGGTCGGTGCACACCACCCACGCCAGGTCCGTCGTCGGGTCCACGGCCAACCCGATGGCCTCGCCCCTCTGCTTGTCGAGCTCGAGGAGTAGGCGGTAGAAGCGGCGCCACTGCGTCTCGCCCGACGCACGGAACTGCTCGTAGTCGGCCGAGCCCGAGGCCCCACGCTCCAGCGACGCCGTGGCACCCAGGACGGTGCAGATGGCCTCGGCGATGCCGCGTCCCTTGGTGGCATCCCTCGAGGCACCCAGGCCCTGCTCGTAGATGGACAGCGCCGTGGTGAGGGTGGCCTTTGTGAAGCGGCCGGGCTGGAGGATGGCCTGCAGCCACTTCTCCGTGACATCGGTGGGCTCGCAGGTGCCCGACGAAGCGGGGGCCCAGTCGCGGGTCTCGGCGAAGACACCCTCCCAGCTCTCGGCCCACGACTTGGCCATGTCACGGCGGTCGAGGGGCAGCCTCTGCACCTGGTACGTCATGTTGTTCTTCCACAGCGTCCACAGGTTGATGTTGCCCTCCTCGGGGTTGGACAGGACGAAGTCGGCGAGGGTCCAGACATCCGAGGTCGAGGGCGTCTTGGGCGAGAGCTTGATGCGCGGGAACAGGTCTTCGACCGCCACCGAGTGCGTGTCCTTGGCGGTGATCTTCCAGAACTTGAACTCGCCGGCTCCGACGGGCGAGTACGTCGCGCAGATCCTCTGCCCGCGCGTGCGGCCCACGACCTGCACCAGGTTGGACTGGAAGGGGTCGATGGCCCACCTCCCCACCTCCTGCGGGGGGCGGTCGACGTCGAGGATGTCGCCTGTGTGCAGGATCTGCCCGTCCTCGAGGTTCCAGATGCGCATCCGGTGGTCCAGGCACACCGTCACGGCGTACAGGCAGTCGTCCACGCCGAGGGACGTGACCTGCACCGACGTCGCGGCGCTGTACTCCATGTTGATCTTCCCGTAGCGAATGGTGTGGTTGCCCTGGAAGGGGAGGAGGCTGCGCAGGTTCTGCTTCCACCCCTGGACATTGAAGAAGGAATCCTTCCAAGGGCCTTGCGAGGCTACTTTTTTTCACGGTCAGCCAACAGCCTCTCATACAGTCTATCTCTTTTCCACAATCTAAAAAAAAAAAAAAAAAGTGTTTCAACTTACCATCATCCGGCGTTGTCCTGTCAAGACGCATCAATCCACCGTCATTAACCGTGACGAGCAGCGTGTTGGCCGACACAGCCACCATGCGGTGAGGGTGCTTAAACGACAGGCCCGTAGGCGCATACCGCTTGGCGAGGTCGGACAGGCCCGCATCGATGGCGGCCCTCTTCCTGAACAGGTCGGGACGCAGGGTGAATGTCCAGAGGACGTGCGACTGGTCGAGCGCGAAGACGCACAGGGCGTCGTGCTCGCGGGGGTCGGCCAGGGCCACGCACCCGGGCAGAAGGGGCGTCTCGAAGTGGAAGTTGAGTACGAGGGGTGCGTCGGCGGAAGCCCTGTCCCTGCGACAGACGTCGACGGCGCGGACACTCAGGGTCGTGCCATCGTCCAGCACGCGCCAGAGGAAGCTGCGAGGTGTGTCGTGGTGCTGGCGGTGGTATATCGACGACGCGGACGCGAGGTTCTGCGATCGGAACGTCGTCTCGTCCTCGACGCCGAAGCCACCGCCGTTGCCGTTTGCCGTGAGTCTCCTCTTGTTCGGGGCTACTGTCGAAGAGGAGCCGGGAACTCGGACCGTCACTACCGATGACGCTGACGGAGGCTCGAGGTTCAAGCCGGTCTCTTTGAAGAGGTACTGAATCCCGCCTGAGGCCATCTCGCCTCCATTCAGCAGCCAGAGAGGCGCGGCAAGAGTGAAAAAATAATATCGCTTGTGTTCGATGAGGGGTTTTGGTACCAATCGACGAGATAAGGGAGAAGAGAAAGAGAGAAGATTGGAGCTTCTTGTCGTCGAGACGGGTTTGTCGTCGTGGGTTGAATTGGAGGTTCGTCGTTTGTCGTGGATCGTGGTCGTCGCGTTTGTTGCAGGGCAGAATTTCTGAGCCTTCTGATTGGGCGCTAACCCAAAAGGGAAACGAGCTTCATTAGTACATTTCACGTTGTTTTTTCATCACTTTATTTATGAGTAGAATTCTTTCTTATTTTACTCGTACACTATTCATATCATAATTAGATTCATTCATTCTTCATCTTTCATATTCTCATTGTTTATTTTAAGTCTAATTTTATCGACTCGAAAGAAAGGGAAAGAAAACATCTACCCCACCAGTTATAAACACAACAATGCACAAGAAAATAACAGTAAAAAGAAGGCCTAGTACAGATAACGCCTCATCCCATGCATGCAAACATAATATCAACCCATGTCATCTTGATCCTCGACACCCATGATACCCCAGTGAGTGTAAGTATCTGTAGTCTCATGTGAGTTTACAGAGTAGGGACAGTCAAGGCAATGGTGAAACCCAGACTCAACCCAATTACTCCTTCTCGACATCCTTGGGTGCTGGGTCCGAAATACCCTCCTCAGAAATGGCAAACAGAGTATCCGCCTCAGGAAGACACGGGCTGTCGTAGATCTTGGCGATACGCGTCTCGCCCCTACCCTTCTTGAGGCTGATTCTCGTAGTACTGGCGTGGGCAATGATGTTACCGCCAATAGGCTTCTTGGGGTCCGGGTTGAACATTGCGCTGGGGCCACCGTCGACCTGCGCAACGACCTGGTTGGTGAGGACGACGGCGATGCCGAACTCGTCAGCCAGGCGCTGGAGGGTGCGCATGAACTTGGCCAGATGCGTCTGTCGATTGGACAGCTCACCGCGGCCGCAGAAATCCGTACGGTACAGCGACGTGGCACTATCGACGATGAGCAGGGAGAAGCGCGTCTCGCACATCATGGCAGCAGCCTGGTTGAGCAGCTGAAGCTGGTGGTCAGAGTTGTAGGCCCTCGCGTACGCCACGTTATCCAGCACCTCCTCGCCCGACAGGCCGAAGCGGTTGGCCACGGCTAGCAGGCGCACAGGACGAAAGGTACCCTCCGTGTCGATGTACAGACATTTCCCCTCGCCACCGCCCATGTCAAAGGGCAGCTGGCACGTCACGGCCAGGGTGTGACAGATCTGACTCTTTCCCGTACGGAACTCGCCAAACAGCTCCGTCAGGGAACCGGTCTCGACACCGCCGGCCAACAGGGTATCTAGGTTCTTGGATCCCGTCGTGATGGAGATGAGCTCGCTGCGTCGTTGGTGCATCTCTGTTGCTGTTGTGAATCCCATAGGGACAAGCTTGGAGGCTATCCTCTGCGTTAGCGGAAGGCAAGGGAGGATAAAGAGACCATATCGGTCAACCCTTATTCAAAAGAGAAGCAGACACTGTCAAAGGCAGGGGAATGAGGACAGACACACCTTCTCCCAATATCTTGGCAGCCTTCTGCTCCGAAATACCCTTGATCTGCTCCAGAACTCTTCGAGGCGTATACGCCACAGCCTCTACCGTGTTGAACCCTCCATCAACGACGAGTTGAAGATCACGTTTTGTCAAACCAGCGATGCCCTTGCGAGGTGTCAGCCTTCCTCCATTCCTTTCCTTCTATCCATCATCTCTCATCTCATATATTGTCCTTTTGTCTTCTTTCCCCCCCTTTTGCTCTGAACCAGGAAAGATGAACGTACCTCCAACGCAGTCAAAGGAGTAGGCGCTCCAGGTCCAGCAGACCCAGACTCCTCAATCTGAGCCTCATCATATTCCTGACTCATGGTGTCGTGTTGACGTGTATCTACACACAAAGAAGCAGAAGAAGAAAAGGCAAGAGGGAAAAGCCCAAAATATAAACCGACGTGCACACACAGGACCGAAAAAACGCGGAAAAGAATGGTGTGTTTAAAAAACGAGGACCTGTCGAAAATTCACGCTGATGCCTGATGACAGATAGAGAGTCAGAGAGAGTCAGAGAGACAATGTTGACGCGGGGCGACGCGTCGAGGGGGAAATCGAAATCATGTCAGCAATCGCCACTGGGAGAAACGCCAACTCACGTGATCTAATTGAATGTCAACAACACCCTGTACTTCAATTCTGTATTATTACTACTATTAGGATTGTTCAATGATGACAAATTATATTTCCAGTACTATTTATTATAGTTAAATATTAATTATACGGCATACTATTAATGGCAATAGAAAACGAATTCGAGAATGACAAGAAAAATGTGGAAAAAGAAATGTGAGATTTAACCAGTGCAAACTGTTTATAGTAGGTAGGATATGCACTCTGTACTTCACAATTCAATATATCAGCCTCGAGGACATGTAATCAGTTGTGTTGTGTGGTTTTGCTGTACTAAGCAAGTTCAATATCAATACATGCAGCAATGAATCAAGACTGAGAAGAAACAGAGGGAAAGCACCAGAAGAACGAAGTATTCACAGTTGATTCACGCAGTGCCAGTTATTTACATACTAATACTACTTCACAGTTAAATGGATAATCTCAAGTTATCAATCGTATTATATATTCTCAGAAAAAGCAAGCTATAAGAGCAAAGAAAAAAAAAAAAAATACAGGACCAGAAAAGAAAAAGAAAAAGGAAAAAAGTAAGAAAAGGAAACAAAAGAAACAATAAAAGTTCAAGCCCTTGCATCCTCATTAATCCCCATCTGATTTCTCAAAACCAAACGCCCAATTCCATGCAAATGTCATGTATGCGTATGCAATCCGAATTACCCGGCAGTCAACCTAGTAGTTGATAGTGATGCGACGAGCCTCATGCTTCTTGGCCTTGGGGATAGTGACGCTGAGGACACCATCCTTAAGACTGGCCGTCACGCCCTCCTGGTCGACCCTGGTAGGGAAGGTGAAGGACCTGGAGAACTCGCCAATGCTGCGCTCACTGACCCAGTACTTGGCCTTGTCGGCATTCTGCTGCTGCTGCTGCAACTGCAACTGCTGCTGCTGCTGGTGCTTCCTGAGAAGAGCCGTGGCAATGTCGCTGGGAGAGGGAACACCGGACTCGTGGGCGTTGGACTCCTCCTCATCCTCGACGGTAGCTTGGTGAGGGCTGCGACGACCACCATCGCTGGCGTTGTCGTCACCTCCGGCCTCGATGGCCTTGTTGCTCTTGTCCTGAGGGGAGGAGTCGGAGGAGGAGGAGCCAGAGGTGTAGTTGCGCTCCGTCTTTCCGCGGATGAACAGGCTCTGAGGGTCGGTGAACTCAATCGTCACATTGTCCCTCGAGATGCCGGGGAGTTCACCGTGGAGCTCGTAGGCGTCGACTGTCTCGCGGACGTCAAACTTGGGCTGCCATGTGGGAAGGCTGGACAGGCGGCCGTTGTGGACGCTGTGGTTGTGGCTGTCGACAGCCCGGTTGTTGCTGTTGTTGTTGTTTCCGCCCTTGGAGCCGTTGTCCTTGGAGTAGGCGTCAAAGTCCTCTAGGAGACGGAAGAGGGGGGTGAAGGAGGTGTCGTTGTAAGTGGAGCGAGGGAAGAAGGCCATTTTGGTGGTGGGTGGTCTTGAGTGGAAAGACGTGATGATTTGAATGATGATTGTGTTGTGTCTTGTAGACAAAAAAAAAAGAGGTTGTTGATGAATGTGGCGGTTGAGGAGTGTGGTGGTTGAAGAGTGTGGTGACTGCTTAAAAGCTTGAAGTTTGAAGAGTGGTGATGATTGTTCAATTGAGTGATGGATGATTGATGATTGATGAGTGTGTTCTGATGAGGAAAAGAAATCCAACAAGACGGACCATCACAACCCTTTAATACCCCAAAAAACCCAAGAACCCTCCATCATGATCGCACCTTCCGGAACCAACGGGCATCCTCTTCTTGCCCGTATTGCACCATCATCACTAACATCTCCAGACGTCCCGAGAATCTTCTGGTTGATACTCGTATGTTTTTGTAAGTGAGTTGGGGGGGGAAAGCCCGGGCTTACACCAGCGGGTTGTGGCGGTTACCAGAACCGTCTAGGTGGTTGTGGAACCTTCCAGCGGTTTTTTTTCTTCCCTTGTTCCCGCCTGTTCCCGCCTGTTCCCTGCCAATGGCCTGGACGCTCACTTTACATCGCACTGTCCATTCACACAGTGTAACACAGATTCGCCCGTGCCAGACTGGATGGACAGTGTGTATGAATAATGGGGCAAATACGCGTATCAGTCTATGTTACATGTTGGCTCACTTAGTGAGGGTTTCTTTGATTTACGAAGGATTGACACTACGGAGGATTCACTTTGGAACATTGACAATAATCACTCTGGACAAAGGTATAGTATAGACTGAAAATTGCAAGACTAAAAAACAAAATCCTTGACGCTACTACTACCATACAAACGAGTAGCGACATCTGATACACGGAAGAAAATCTATGTGTAACATCATCAATCCTGCTTTTGTTCCTTATTCCAAAACCCCCACCGTCATATCATCATACCTCGTACTTCATCTGGTGCTCAATTAGAAAGAGAGAAGATGGAAAGAGATAGGTGAGAGTAAAAAACACTCAGTGTCCATACGGTTTCATCCGAGAATGTCCTAGAGTATTGCCACCAGGTGGGCCAGGAGGGGATCGCATAGTCTGGACAAACGGCTGCTGCTGCTGCTGCTGTCCTGCGCTACCCCCCTGTCGATTAAACAGTCCGACGAGCTTCCGTCCTACCGTCGTCTCGAGTTCCGTACCGTCCCTAGCGACCTTCACCTCACGGTTCGAGTTCCACGGGTTCCGGAGTCCTCTAGTCCTGTAGAACGGGAGCCTGCTTGTCGAAAGCCACTCTAGCTTGAGTGGCTTGCCCCACGTCTGTGGCTTGTCTTCCTCGTCCCCTTCTCCACTGTCCTTGGTGTTTGTGGCCGGTGGTGCGTCGTCCTCGCTCTCAGACATGATGCCGTCGACGGCATCGCCGCCGGCACCACCAGCGTTGCCAGCGCCGCCCTCCTTCTCCAGCTCCCAGAAGATGGTGCCTCTGGCAGAATCATCAGTGATCCGTCCTTTTGGCACGTGTTCGCTCGCTTCGGTCGGGATCGCTTTCGGGAGGTCTACGTCTGTCACGGCCTGCGATGTCGGCGCAAACTCAATGGCCGCCGTAGGGTCTTCGTTGATCTCCGAGACCATGCGTGCGTATCCAAAGTACTCTCCAGACTTATTGGCCGAGAAGATGAGGTATACGTTCTCTGCGTTCTATACGAATGCACAAACACATGTCAGCTAATCGAACCACACAGACAACCTCACTCTCCTAACACCGCTCTAACTCACCTTGAATGCACTGTTCAGTGACTCTTCGTTGTGGGATTGCGTTGCCCATATCCCCGTGCCAACGCTGAGCTCCAGGTCCTCGACTGTAAGGCTCTTGAGGATGAAGAATCTATCCTTGGGACCTGCAGCATCCGTCGGTGCAGGGCTCTGCGGCTGCGATGGCTGCTCTGAAGTCGTGACCGGGCTTGCGCTTCCGCTCTCTTGAGGAGGAGACAAGCTCGAGGACTCTTCGCTCGATTCAGGCACCACCGGCGTGGCTGCTGCTGCTGCTGCTGCTGCCGATGACGGGCCTGTCGGCGCCGTTGCCCCGCTCGCCCCTTCGACTGTGCTCTTTCGGAGTCGACTGACCAGCCGCACCGTATAAAACTTTGAGTCGTGCAGCTTCTGCTGTGCTTCGACACACGCTGCCTCGTCCTTGTAGTTGGCAAAGGCGCAGTTACTCTTGGAGATCAAGAAGAGGGACTCGAGCCCCGGAGCTTCCTTGCACACATGTTGCACAAGACTCATCAGCTCAGTCTGCGGAGGAAGGTTTCCGATCCAAATTGCATGACCTGAATGTCTGTCGTGTCAGCCAATAAAAGGACCCTTTTACTAGTCCGGAAGGGGAGGGAAAAAGGAAGCTCACCACTCTGCCGAGGCTTGCGTGGTGGACCACGTACTGCACTCTGTTTCCTGTCGCTGGCATCTGTCACCGTGTTAGCTCCATCCGAGCTTTGTTGACTGTAGAAAAGGGAAACACCCTCGTCTGTCTTACCTGAGGACTGCCGCTGCCGATCAGACGGAGGTGGAGCCGGAACAGGCGCTTGACCTGGTGGTCGAGCGTTGCTCGCCAGGGCCGCACCACCAGCCATATACTGGGAGGGATGATGCACCACGGGCGTCATCCCAGGAATACCAGCACCGTAAGGAGCCGCTTGCGGGTAGTAATAGGCCGGTTGGGCGTGGGCCATGACCATATGGTTCGGGTAGTATGGCATATTCTGTCTCGGAGGGATCGAAGGTTGGGTCTGGCCAGCTCCATAGAACTGCCCCATGGGTGGCGGAGGAGGTGGTTGTTGAGCATAATATCCGTGGTTCATCATGGGAATCGGCGGCGGTGCTGCCCCATATGGCGGCATCTGAGGCCCGTGTCGCATCCCCGACGCTGGAGGGGACGGGCTGTAGTGATGGTGACCTCCTGAGGGGTAGTGACCCCCTCCTCGGTACGGATCATGCGGGAGAGCGTTGGCCATGGGCATCATGTTATAAGGGCCTGACCGGGGAGTCGACTGAGGCGGAGACATGGTGTCGGGGTGAGAGGGGAACGCATTTTGCGACGGAACCCTTGGTTGGCTTGCCGTTGACGAGACGGCCAGCTCGGGCGCCTTCTGTCGCTCCTGGACGGGTGCTGAAGCTGGAGGCATGCCAGGAGTCTCGAGACCGCTCTGGGTTGGCTTGCCGCCTTGGTCAGAGACGGGCGGTGGTTGCTGCTGGATCTCGCCCATTGTGAGGCAGAGAATAATATCGACAGCAAAATCGTCTGATGGAAATTGCGAAATTGCTGGGAATAAGGATCGTGATCGTTCCGCCTCAAAACCGGTTTAGGTGTGGGCTCGGGCGCCTTAATGGCCGAGATGAGAGAAAAGGTTAGGGAGTGCCTAAAGAGGGGGGGACAACAAGACTCCCAAGCCTTTTGAGGAAGAGCAACCACGGTCCCCAGAACACAGCGTTCCACGGGTATCAATGGCAGGGCTGCCCTCGGGAGGAAAGAGGCAGTTGTCAAGGGAATAATATAGTCCAAGATCAGAGAGCAAGTTGCCACTTGGGATTACGGAGCTGACGCCACACGGGATAGAGAGCTTGTTACAAGCTTGAACAGCTGTGTGGGCTTGGACCGGGAAAAGGTGTAGGCGACTGTGGCTGGCGGGACAGAGGGTCCTGCGGGGAGTTTTGCTGGGAAGCGGGTCGCGCAGCCCTGACAATGGAGAGAAGTGCCTGGCACCTGGCTGATTGTGGCCAAAGTCGGGATGGAGCGTTGTCCTCGTGTCGTCTTGGGGGGGTTGTCTGCAGGGTTTTCCATGTACCTCAGCGTCTTCCCGTTGGCGTACTAACGAAGAAGGTAAGTCCCAGGTGCTATGAACCAATGCAAGGACACAGTGAGGATCTGTGCAGGGATCGATACCTAGAGTAACTTCGTACTCGAGAGGTACTCGTACAGGCGCTGGAGACTGGAGAATGAGGATAGAAGTGGACAGGGGGGCGTGAGGTGATTGGGTGCTATGTTTGACGTTGTGTATGACACGCAATGGCAGCTGCCAGAAGACGAGTTGGTGGCAGCGTCAACGAACGACGGCGTCTCCTAGGTCGTGACGGATGATGGATCTGAGGACTAGTATCCCGTAGAGGCAAGATGTATGTGTGTGCCCAGGCGTAAGATGGGAACCACGAGGGTTATGACGAGTCGATTCTCCGGGAATATAGGAACTTTGGGGGGAGAGAGAGATGTACAAGCCCTTGTGTTCTGTGGCTCGAGTGAGGGTGTCTGAGTAGTAGCGATGTTGTTGCAGTAGTGGTAGTAGAAGTGTACATGTAGGTAGACTAGTAGTAGTAGTACCACAGGTAGAAAGAGAGGTGATAATGTGCCAGCAGTCTGGTTGTTCAACTTGACCATAAAGTGACAAACGTCAATTAAGAGAAAGGTAAATCAGGGAAACCGAGAGAAGGACAGTGTCTGGGGAAGATGGGCCATGAGGCAAACAAAAGTACAAGGGTAGTCGTAGTATTACCACGTCGTCAGGTACTCGTCGTACTAGAGGTCGGTCTAGAGTATTACTACTGGTACGAGTAGTACTCCGTAGTAGTACTCCGTAGTAGTAGTAGTAGTAGTAGTAGTAGTAGAGAGCAGGTCGAGCAGGGGGTCCCGATACGGCTCCGAGGGAGCAACAAGTGACGGGGTTCAGCAGAAAAAGAGAACCGAGGACCCACCACCAGCTCACTGAGAAGACAAGCAAGGCAGGATATGATATCCACAAAGCTCGGCGACTGGGCTCATGGGGTCATTTGAATCAATATGGGGTGGGGGGTGTGTGTATGTGGTGTATGTGGTGTGTGGTGTGTGGTGTGTATGTACAAGATGGCGACTAATAACAGTAGTACTACTCGTAGTACTCATGGTAGCAGGAGTCCGTGCAGTTCAGGCTGAACCGGGGCCCGCCGCCGAGGTTGGTGGTTGGTTTGCTGTCGATGCGTGCACGTCTACTCGTAAGTACAGTATGGAGTACTATTGGGGATGATCTGGGAAATGGGCCATGGTAAGGAAATGGGAGGATCGAGCTTACAGGTACTCGCTGTAGAAGCGAGTGGAAAAGCCATGGCGTCACAGGGCACGGCGACGCGCCTCGAAATGGTGGCGTACAGGTATGTACAGAGAGTATGCGTGTGCGTGTGCCTGGGTTACGGTAGCAGTGACAGAGTAGCAGTGGTAAAAGATGGGATTTTTGTTGTACTCTGGATCGGGATCCGGTAAGTGTAAGCTTTCCACAACGGGTCTCCCACAAACGGGCTTTCCACAACGGCAGGTCGACACGGTGGAGGAGGCCGTGTACTCGTACTCCTACCGACTACTCCGTACCGTACCCATACCCATACCCATACCCATACTGCTACTAGTAGCAGTGCGGCGTCAGTCGTGTGTGCTACTCCGTACATGAATACTCGTACATGTACTCCGTGCTCCGTAATAGTCAGGGATCAAGGTGTGGGCCCCGAGTGGAGGAGGGCATATGGAGCAGCGGCAGCATGAGCAGCAGCAACGACTCCAAGGAGGGACAGGCGGCGGCCTTGGTGCGTGGGTGCATTGCGTTTGAGACGGTGTACCGGGCTTCATTCATGGGGATGGGTCTGTGGCGTTGGCGCCGGCGCCGATAAACCTGTCAAAGCATCAACCGCCGCCAGATTCGCCACCCGCCCCAAGGGTCTCCATATACGCAGTCATAAACTTTGAGGCTGTACTCGTACGTCCTCTCCTCAATTTATTTTTGTTTTAGCCATAATTTTATATGAAGCACGCAGAACATACGGAGTACTTACTGTACGACACAGTTCCGAGAGGCACGTCGTTGCTTCACTTGTGAATGCATGTACCAGTTGGTGGCTGAGGACATGGAAATTGCCCCTCCGCTCCATGTGCGTCAATTGAGTCTAGCACCGGCCAAAGGCAATAGTACCAATAACAAAAAGTCCCCGTCAGCCACAGCCGAATCTGGTACCTCGAATAATGGGATCGGTCGTTGAGACCCAAAAAAACCAAATTGTCCATGAGCTTATTGTGGCAATTTGCTTCGTAAAGGCAGAATGGTGAATGTTGGAGTTGGAGATGGAGGTGGGAGATGGAGAGAAATGCGGATTCTGGCAAGAAGCGCGATATGGAGGCACCAGGACATGATGCAAAATCTACGGTACGGAAAGAGCAACCCAGGAGTTACTGACGGCAGGAACACAGCCAAGTTCACAATTACGGCAGGAACGACATAGACGCCGTATTCCCTCTAAGAACACCCTTCTTCGAGAGACGCACGCTCAGTTAGAGAAGGTGCAACCCGACAATTCCTTCCGCGCCTAAATGTTGTCTGACTGCACGTTGAATGAGAGGGAAGATCGAGCGTGTGACTGACTTACACGGGGGGGCTCTGGTGACGTATCCCCTCCCCCCTAGTAGTAGACCAAGTGGTGCTGCAGTCCCTTTTTTTCTCTCTCTTTAGTGGTGGCGTATTTATCACCCACATATGGTCAGATTGGGTCCCAAATGGCCTCCAGTCCTGGAGACGGAATCCGTGCGAAACCCATGGGGGATGACCATGTTCATCATATGTACTCTGTGTGGGAGAGGGCCACCTATTTAATACTACGTGTCCAGGCACGAATACACGTAGGGGATACCGTGTATGAGTTTTGGACGAATAACACGTCCAGGTGACAGCCCGCGGGACCTCTCTGTCCACAGTTGCCACTGAGCATAGACTGTGAGAATCCATAACTCGTAGATAGTAAATAACATGGTACGTACTGCAATGCGTAATTGCTACTAAGTAGTAGCAGTAGTAGTAACAGCAGTAGTACTAGTAGGGTACTAACTAATACCACTACTGCCTATTCTGTCGAACTGCTCCATACAGAATCGCTGTAAAGGCATATGCGGGTTTATTACTCGTGTGCCCGTGCTCGTGCTCGTGCTTTTAACAAAAGAAACAGAGAGAAGAAAGAAAAAAAAGCCAATTCATCGAAACTGACGTCACTGGGTCCCCTCCCCCACGGTACATGGGTCCGAACATGGGAACGTACGAGGTTGCTTGTAGGCTTGTCATCTTTGGAGAGAAAAAAATAATGCGAGAGAGAAAAAAAACGACGTAATCATCTCATAGTAAATGGATCTCAACCCTGGTCATGGCCCTGGTTCCGTCTGCAAGCCCCTTCTTTGTCTAGCTGCACGGCACAAGCAACTCCTCCCAACCCGCCTTCTCTTTTGCTCATAAGCAACGACGTGTTACTCGTACGAGTTACTGTAGATTACACTCTCGTCTCGTACACTTGTTAAAAAGGCAGTGATAAAATTAGAAGCAGCATATTTGTCCTTCCCTCCCCCCCAGTCGTGATCCGCACCCGTCCCACCAACTTGCCAATTGCGATACGTCGTACCCTGATGACGGCGTCCTTGTAAACAGTGTCCCCAACTTGCAAAGAGGTTTTTTGTCATTACCACCGTACACAATTTACCACGTACAATGCAGTAGCAATTAGCCTCATTGAGTTGTTGGTCCGCACAGGCAAATTCCGGTGGCTTGCTTCTTACCCCCTCTCAGTCCCCACATTGACTCTCACCGTTGTGCACTGGCTCACCTCAAGAGGGTTCATAGTGTTCAATGCTGCAACCCCAGGCAATCACCAATGATCGTCCTTTTTTTTCTCTCTTTCCACACTAGCATCATCGTAGAAATCGAAGGGCTGAGACTTTGGAGAAGGGGAGAGAAGAAAGAAGGGGACAAGAAAAGAAGAAGAAAAAAAGATTAGTAGCTTCCTCCATGCCAAGCCGGTAACGATTTATTACGTTTGAATCTGGAGTCTCGGATGCGTTCAAAGATCCACCATGACAGGCGTCTACGAGTCTACGACTAACAGGTAGTAATGGTAAGTTACATTACGACTCTACTCTGTACAAGGTCAACGGGAAGAGAAACAAGAGCTGCCGATCTCGAGGGGTTTCAAGAGGTCTAGCGTCACTTGATCCACCATCGCCCGCAAGACCCCTGGCCCTCCCTGGCTGCCTTATGACGACATATCCTGGGAGGAACTACGTCAGAGCTCCTCCTTCTCTGCGAGCTTCAATTGACATTGCACAGTGACGAACACTTACTCGTACATTCAAGTTGGTACTACTACTAGACTTTACGGATACTAGACTCGGCCTTTGCATGAGGAGGAGATGAAATGACTTGCGACCGTTTCAATTCAGTTTTCTGCGCATGATGCTCGATCATTGGGACGGACTAGGGCGCCACTGTACGAGTAAAAACGGGAGCCCATAGCACTCATAGTGATGTACCTAACCTAGTAGGGCTATGAACCATCATCACCAACACCACCACACACTATCGCTACTACCACTACTACTACTCCGTACTGCTACTGAATATGAATGCCTACTTGAGTAGAAGCTAGTGGCAATAACAGTATATTACATAACCCTATACGCCATATTTCCATACCCAACTCTGATGGCCTCTAAACGTAGCCTAGTGCATTGTTAGGTATTCTTCCCTGAGTTTCTTTCAACGACTGCTACTATCACTACGGAGTACTACCGCTACTACCACGCATATGTATGTACTCATACAAAAAAGACTTAGTACAGAAAAGAAAAGAAAAAAACTACTACTACTACTACAAACGTTCTCCGTATTGTATAGAGTGGCAAATTACACTGCGGGTTTCTCTGCTGTTGTCTTCCCAAAGTGCCAGGGGGAGGAGATCCAGAGCGACACAAATCCGCAGTAATTGACACTGTTGGTTTTGGACGTGGGGCAGAAGCGGATGGAATAGAAGCTTGAGTGAGGGTCTTCCTCATACAAAGTACGGAGTACGAACCAGGGTCAGAGGGCAAGTCAAGTACGGAGTACGAGTACTCGTAATACTCTGTAATACCACTCGTGCATTCGCGCATATTACCTGCATTGCAGTTGAGGTGTCTTTACATCCAAGGTCTCCTCCCTCTTTACTACTAGTACTCCGTTCTGCTGGTACTATCTTACAGGACAAATGTACCTTCTTCCCACTTCCATGACCTTGTATACAATGCCATGTCAGACTACTACTACTACTACTACTACTATTACTGCTACTACTACGGAGTACTACACCGGCTTAAGCCACCTTGTATATGCCGGTTAGGCGAGTAAGACTGTCTCCTCTTTTCTCAGCCACCGGTCCATACCTATCTGTACTCGTACTACTCAACCACTCTCTAGTACTACTACTACTAGTAGTACTAGAAGTAGTACTAGAGGTAGTCATAGTCGGCCATGCGTACGCGTACTCTACACCAAGTTGATTACAATCGACCACCCCGTACACATCTGCAAGCCACATTACTACTCTACTCGTCCCTCTCTCCAATAGCATCAACGACATTGGGGATACCGGTAAAATACTACGAAAATGCGCCTCCTCTCTACCCCCCTCGGTATTGACAACTCGTACATCTTCGGGTATACAGAATAGAAGAAAGTCAAGTCGTAATTCATTCATTCGTACCCAGTACTACATACCTGTACTGCCACAACCAGGCATCAACTTTTACCGATCCAAAAACCCTGCTTTAATTTCATTTCCCCCCCTCTCTCTCTCTTTCTCTCCCAGTGTTGATGAGAAATACTTGCATTTGGCCACCGCCTCTTACGGAGATGCCGTTCCCCCAAACTTCGCCTTCAGGTGTGTAAGTGTGGTTCCTTGGAAACTGAAGGGGGATAGCTGCATGGGCATGTGAGAGATGGAGAGCAAGTGATTTGAGTTGTGGCGACTTTCTCTCTCTTCACTTTCCTTGATTCTCATCCTGACTGTACTATTACCACTACTACTCGTAAACGAGAATGAGACTCTTTTTTTTTCTTCTTCTCCAGGGAATAGTCATCCGGGAATACCAAAGGACCCTTGAAAAAAGTCCAATTCGCGTATAACAACTTACACTTTCAACATTTACCCTGACATTTTGCCACCCCATAAGAGTCAGACCCCAATTCCCGTCAGTCTGGCACGCTACGATACCCTTCAGTAGTTTACTAGTAGTACGGAGTACTGCTAGTAGTATTCAAATTCATCAATTGAGTTTTTTTCATCAGAAAATCCAGGGTCCAATTTCCAAGGGTCTCGCCTCTCGTATTGCCGCCAAGGAAAATCTCCTATAACACCTCCGTAGATCATCATGTGGTAAAAACGTACATCACCAACAAGAACGGTTAAAACCAGCAGAGTAAAAAAAGAAAAAAAAGGAAAAGAACCGAAAAAATCTGCATTGATCCGGCAGGGGAGACCCTCCCCTCCCCACCTCCATCAACTTCATTGCAATACTCACAATAAGGCTGTGTGTGGATGATGTGGCGGCTACAGATGTCGGCATCTTCGATTTCGTCTTTTTCGCCTCTTTGAGAAACTGGGAATTTGCCAAAATTCCCATCCTTTTTTTTTCATGTCCCCAGATTTTCCCATACAAGTACTAACACGAGGGGAGGGGGAAAAAAAACAAGCAAATTGCCACCTCACGATCGCCACATCTCAGGGGTCCCCGTCGAGGATCAAGAATCAAGGTCGAAGCTTAGCCTTGGGATACACACACAGAAAACCATACAGCTTACACGCCCCCCTCCTCCCTTCTGGAACTCATGCGGACAATACTTTCCGCACTTGTGGGTACAGCCCATGTCTTCTCCATCTTGTCCCTTGGGAACAAGATGTTCAAAAAAAAGGATTTTGACAATTGAAAAAAATAGTAACAGGTGGGTGAACCACGTTTTCTCGCGTGTGTCATGTTAGTTGGATAACTAGAGTAGTTGTCAAAACACTTTCCCATGTGCCGGGTTTCCCGTTCCTGGGTGGTTTTGCCACACACACACACCCATTCTCTACGGATGAGAATTCCCCATGTTGATTTGGAGCTTTTTTTCCCATCCTCTGGTTCATGGGAATTTCCTCGTATTAGTGCCCCCGATGTTGATCTTTCATGTATGTTGGTCAGAGAGGGGGGGTGTGTGCACATGTATCGTAATGCTCTTGGTGACTATTCAGCTATCTATATACTAGTAGTATTCATCATGAGTCGCTTCATACCTTACTCTTATAGATGCGGGTATTTGAGGGGTTGGTGCCTCAACAAAAGGACATAGCAAGTGGATAGTTGTTGGATTATGGCTAAAGAAATAGAGTAGACCGGGTAATCAGATCGAGGCCAATCTTGTTGTTGTTGTTGCTGCTGTCGTGTGGTTGTTGAAGTCGAGGTATAGGTTATGTCAAACCTTGATGCTGAGATATCGTGACGTCCACAAGGGATGCCATACATACATGTATGTCACTTCACGATATAGTCCAATCGGGTAAAGAAAAGAAAAGAAAAGAAAAGAAAACATACTTGGTTTTTGTTCCTAAACTCGGAGACGTGGAAAGAGCCGAGACATACATTGTCCAAAGTACTTGTACTCAAAACCCAAGTGGCAAGAATACTGCCTTTGACAAGACACCCCCTCCACGACAAACAGAGAAACATGGCCACATGATATCCCAAAGTCAATGTTACGTACAATCTACAAGTCGACACATGGGGGAGATATTGGATATGAAGAACTCTCCAGAGATGAAGAGGCAAATCTTGTCTTGTAACTCTCCTGTGACAGGGATCAGGAACGGGCAGTTGACGAATCGGAAGCATCATTCACATCAAATCAGGCAAGTATGAAAAAAGGTCATCGTAAAAGGTCATTCATCTTTTTTTTCGTTTGTTTGTTTGCATTAACTTATGTAAAAGCCCATCACTAGTCCCCCTTCACAGGAACTTCTTAATCCTTCTTGAGGGGCAGGAAAGTCTCCTCGATACCATCCTTTGTTATGATGAGCATCTGGAGGTTGTCACCGACCTCGATGTGACGCTCGACGGCGCCGTCAAAGGCGTCCTTGACGAGGGTCTCGACCTGGGGGCGGGACAGGGGGTAGCGCTCCTTCTCCTTGAGCTCGTGGCCGGTGCCGCTGCCGGGGATGTACTGGTTCTTGAAGTTGACCTGGTTGTCGAGGAAGGGCATGATGAGGCTGGCGGCGGCGCCGCCGGCGCGGCACTGCTCGCGCTCGTAGCTCCCCACGGGGTCGTACGAGTAGACGGCGCCCTGGCCCTCCTCGTCGAGCCCGCCGATCATGGCGTGCGTGTAGTAGGGGAAGAAGCGCTTGTTGTACAGGATCGTCGACAGCCGCTTGGCGCAGGCGTTGACCGACATGGGCTTGTTGTGGCGGTAGCGGTAGATCTTGCACACCGTGTCGAGCTGGTCGCGCAGGGCCGCGCCGTCGGCCGCGAAGCCGCACACCGACAGCACCAGCGTCGCGTCCGACTGGTCCGCCGTCGTACCGCCAATCTTGAACACCTTGGGAGACATGCGAGAGTTGATGCTGTACCCGCTCGTGTGGCGGGTGTCGCCTGCCATGATGGTGAAGCCGTCGCCAGAGATGGCTAGCGTAGAACCGCCATTGTCAGAGTACCTTGATTTTTCCATCCGTCAGTAATCACATACACCTATCCACCCCCCATGGCTTCCCTTTCCGCCGAGTCTTAGAGAACTCCTTCTCTGAAGCATAGTAACTCACGGGTTGAAACGGTGCTGTCGGGGCTCGCCGTGGTTGGCCTTGGGCACGTCCGAGTACGAGTAGTTGGCCCCGTTCAGAACCGGGTTCTGGCTAAACATGGACATTCTGATGTTGTGTGTCGTCGACCCTTGCAGATGCAGAGTCCTTGTTTTGATGTTCGTAGTTGGCGATGCTGGATGGAGGAGTGGGGGGAGAGGTTTCGTGATGTCGTCGGTTTGGAGTTGAGGTGGGAAGGTGGCGGTTGAAGCTCCTCCCACGTCAGTCAAGCTGCAGCCTTGAGCTGGCTGTCTGATTGGGGTAAAACGGTGGCTGACTCATCACGCCCAACCACCACTGCCCCACCACGCATCGTTGCGTAGCCTCCCTATTACCTATTAGCTGCGAGTTGCCAACAATACGGGGGAGAGAGAGAGAGAGTACGTACTTTGGTGTAATTAATTACTGCCAGTGCTACTACTAGCCTCCTGGATCGTCAATTCCAACAAAGGAGGAGACAACAACTCTGTACCTCGGCATTGCCAACATCCTCCCCGTAGTACCGCGAGGTATTGAGGGTTTCATTGCACCTCGCCTAACCATCTTGCTGCGGCTTCGTCCTTCCGAATCGAACGAATAACAAGGCCCGCCCCCCGAAATCCAAGATGGCGCGCGACATTCGGGCCCTGGCCCTCCAGAAGATTGCCTCGCTGTCCGCAGCTGGCTCATCGTCTGCGGACCGGTCCGACCTCGACAGACTATGCCGAGCGTGTCATGCCGCCGGAAAGGCGAGGGACTACTCGTATGGTGTCAGGACCCAGGGCGGTTCCCTGGGCAAGGTCCCTATGGTTAGTCCAGTCCCGAAAGAGAGAGAGAGAGAGAGAGAGATGCATACGCCACCCCCCGCGGTCATGGGTCATTCGCTAATAACTCCCGGTACGGCTATAGTCAATTCGCGAGTTCGAAGTTCTGCTCGCCCTGTGCAAGACGGCTCCCAGCGTCCAGCCCGGCCAGAGCGCCCAGAGGCTCTCCTACCAGCTCACCCCTTATATGCTCGAGGCGCCTGTCCAGACCTTTGCCCACTCGCCCTTCTTCCGCCAGATGGACCCGTCGCCCACCGAGACCCTGACCTTCCACGTCACCGCGGCTCTGCTCTCCCTCGGACTCAACTACACCGACCTCCAGGAAACGGTGCTGGACAGCATCTGGGCCTTCCTCAACACGTGCACCAAGGCCGTTGATGTTGTCATTGCTGCTCCCGCAGAGGACGGCGACCTGGAGGATGCGGTCCGCACCGCCACCATTGTCATCGCCCTGCTCGGATTCCTCGAGGCGGCTGCTGCCCAGACCGACTTCTGGAGGGCTGCGGGCAGACTCGCTCTCGTCCAAAAGGTCCGCCACCTGCTCTCCGAGCGCTTCCTCGTTGCCGTCGAGACGGCCCTCTCCACCATCCGCAACTCCCACAGCCACGACCGAGAGGTCAAGGAGTGGAAGCGGATTGTCCGCCACTATGCGCACTCTGGGAGACCCCTCGGCGCCATGCTCCTACAGCGAAACTTCATGCGCCTGGTCGTGTCCAGCACGTCTCTGATGGTCGCTGATGTCGCAGACCTCAGGAAGACGCATATCCTGGACCTGCACATGGCCCGCGACGCCAAGATCCAGGGCGGCTCTCTGAGCGGCCCCGAGGCCGACACACAGTCGGTCGAGGCCCTTGCTGGCCTGGCCGCCGAGCAGATGGACTACATCGAGGCCGGTGCCGACTTTGTCAGCATGGGCACGCCGTCCCAGCAGATGCTGGCATGTGACACCAAGGGCGCTGCTCTCATCGCCTTCCTCAACTGCGCCATCATCGACGAGGACGCTGCCGACCCCGAGGCCCTTCTGTCCTGGCTGCAGGAGACCATCGAGGACCCCGCCCAGATGGCCGACGAGGGACTGGCCGCTGTTGTCCTCAAGTCCCTGGCCCTGGTGTGCCACGTCTCGCCCTCATTTACCCCGACTGTCAGCAGGCTGTTCCCCCAGTTCCTGGTCCAGAACGCGCCCCAGGGAGACACCACCAACATTGCCTCCAAGTGCCTGGCTTTCATCCTTAAACTACTCTCCAAGGATTCCATCATCAGCACGCTGTACTCTCTTGGAAATGTTCTCAGCCCCGAACCCGAGCCTCTGAACAACGGTCAGTCTAATGGAGATGACAGCGAGCAGGGTTTGGATTCGGTCTACGCCGGTCGCCAGTCTATCGGGAGCTCAATGTCCCTCAAGCTCAGCGCCGACGGAGAGAGCACCATTGTCTACGAGAACATTCTGCAGGCAGTGTTTGCCATTTCCGCGGCTGCTCACGACGAAAAGATTACGGCCCTGGCTGTATCCATGCTTCTGCAGAAGTTTGGCAAGATCAGCCCTAGCGCCGACGACCAGATCCTCATTGGTGCTGCCAATCTTGCGCTTGACAGCGGTCCCCTCGAGTTCCGTTCCCTGCTCAAGATGTTCACCAGGACTTCCCTGACAGGCCTGACCGAACACAAGGATCATCTGTCGATGGCGGCTATGAAGGCCCGCACCCACATCTCCACCAACTTGAAGCGCGACTCCCCCCTCTTCAACATCTACCTGGAGCACCTGCTGGAGACCATCATCTCATTTGGTGACGACCCGCCAAGCGGCCACACCAAGGAGATTGACGTCCAGCTGGCTGCCAGGAAGATTGCCCAGCTCCTTCGTCCTCTTGGAGTGTTCATGGCCCAGAACGACCTGGCTGCCAACCCCATTGAGAATGATGAGATGGCCCAGCTCCTGCGTGATGCCTGGTTCAACATTGTCGTCCACGGCTTCACCGCGTCCACCGAAAATGGCAAGAAGTACATGAACGACCTCCGCAGGATCGCCGTGCACTCCCCGCCGCTGGTCTCTGAGCAGCGCAGCGAGCAGGTCGAGAGTGACATTGAGCTCAACACGGTCCTGAGGCGCGGCAACAGTCACGAGCGCGAGGCGGCCCAGAAGAAGCAGCTGGTTGAGCTCATCCCAGCCAAGGCAGCCGATATCAAGGGACTCAGCTACCGCAAGGTCATTTTCCTGCAGTCGGCCTACCTCGTCGAGAGTCTGCGCTCTGACGTGGGCGACTGCACCAAGGTGTTGCCCTACTTCTTGGAGCCTAGCATGCACAAGAGCGACGTCAGCAGTGTCATGGAGGGCATCGCCGGTACCGTCATCGAGAAGTATCTTAGAAAGACTCTCGGCGGTAACGACATGGCCTTCTCCGCCCAGTATGCCGCCAAGCAGCTGGCCTCGATCCTCTGCAGCTGCTGCCATCGCATCGAGAGGGTTCAGGAGGCTGCCTTCACCTGCGCCGACCGCATCATCCGCGATGTCCCCTCTGCCCTGTGCAGCAGAACATCGCTCTTTGCCCTGCTGGAGCTCCTCTCTCTGATGTGGACCAGCTGCCTTGAGGCCGAGACGGACATGTACTCCCCCCGTTCCGTCTTCGAGTCAGAGCTGGGCAAGGTCAGGGTAGAGCTCTCGGACGACTACGAGTTCCGCCGCTGGACGCTTGACATCCTGAACCGCAAGGCCAAGGTCTGGGTGCACACAGCCATCAACCTCGCTCCGCTGGACGTCAAGGGCCTGCTCCAAACCTACCTGTCCGAGTTCGGAGATGATGGCGCCTACGGCCACATCTCCCTCGGAAGGTCATTCGCTCTGGAGATGGGCTCCATCATCCCCTCGACCGACCACCGTCTCCAGTCACTTCAGCCGACCGGAGAGGCTGGTATCAACACCGCCTCCGACCTTATCGCGCAGTACACGACGCGCCAGGAGTACCGGTACGGCGAGGCGCTGCCAGACAGGAGCCACAACCTGACGAACCTGATCCAGGGCGGCGGTGCAGGAGGTAGAGCCTCCATGCAGCTCGCGCTGAAGGAGAGCGCCAACGCGTCTACGGCGCTGGCGCACGTCGAAGCCCGCATCCTCAGCAAGAAGCCCACGCCCCTCAACGAGATCCGGGACATCCTCCGGAGGGCGGCGGCGCTCCTGTGCCGCAGCCAGAGCGACGAGTCCGCGGTGGCGCGCTACCTGGTCAGCATCCCGTTTGCGCTCTTCACCAAGGACTCGATCAAGCTGGGCGTGTCGCTGTGGCTGGGCGTGATCCACGAGAACCCGCTGCTGGAGCCCAAGCTTGTCAACGAGATTGCGCAGCAGTGGGAGCTCACCATCACGCGACGTGTCGGGCTGTTCAACCCGGCCCTGGAGCACCCGGACCCCTTCTTCCTCAAGGAGGAGTTCGCGCCCAGCGAGCTGGAGGCCATGGCCAAGCAGAGGCAGATGGTGCACGACATGCTGTCCCCGCACACGCGGCTGCTGCAGTTTTTCACGAGCCACTTCAACGCCACCCGCCTGGGCAGCCTCGACACGAGGCGCAGCTTCCTGCGCATGCTTGACGTGACGCTGAGCGCCATGCGCGGCGCCGCCCCTCACCCCATGGCCCGCGAACTGCGCCTGCAGATCATCCTCTTCGGCCTGCGCGTCCTGCGCTGGAGCACCATGATCAGCGCCACGGCCCAGTGGCGCCTCAAGGACAAGATCCTGTCCGCCGGCCTCGGCTGGTTCCGCAACTCGCCCAAGTGGTCCTTCGGTAGCAACCTCCTCCAACTCAAGACGGAGATCCGCCTCATGTCCGACGTCCTCCTGGCCCTCCAGATGGTCAACCTCATTGGTGGTGGCGGCAGCAGCAGCAACGGTCCCGGTGTCGTTGGTCCCGCTACGAAGTCCCTCCAGGCTAAGGAGCAGCTCCTCCAGCTCCTCATCGAGAGCGAGCAGACCCGCCTGTCCGTCTGGGCTAACCCGCTCAACGGCCCGCTGTCGCAGCAGCTGTCTATCCCTACGACGCCCAAGTCGTCCATGGAGGCTGCCCTGGCGCCCCTCGTCCGCACGGCGTGGGCTCTCGACCCGGCTATTGCTGTCGAGCTCGTCACCAGGTTCCAGTCTGCCAGGCTGCACAAGGATGTTCGCTTCCTTCTCATGACTATGCCTGAGAAGGCTATTGCCTTGCCTGAGGCTCTGCCCATCATCTTTGCTGGTGGACAGTTGCCTAGTGATGCTACTCCTATGCTCAAGGTATGTGATTTGATCCTAAAATGAAAGCATAAAACAAAAAACAAGAGAAACCCCCAAAAAGAAAGGAAGAGAAAAGTGTATAAGAATATACAAAGAAATCTTTGGCTAACACATTCATTATAGTACCTGTTGTACTGGTCTCCGGTCAACCCAGTCTCTGCGGTGACCATGTTCTCACCAGCATACAAGCACCACCCACTGATTCTGCAGTTCGCGATGCGAGCTCTAGAGTCTCACCCGGTGGACGTGACCTTCTTCTACGTGCCGCAGATTGTGCAGACGCTCCGGTACGACGCGCTGGGCTACGTGAAGCGGTACATCCTGGAGACGGCGCAGTTCTCGCAGCTGTTCGCGCACCAGATCATCTGGAACATGAAGGCCAACTCGTACAAGGACGACGACGCGCAGGTTCCGGACGAGATCAAGCCTACGCTAGACACGGTCATGGGCGGCATGGTGGACAGCTTCGCTGCCGAGGACCGCAGCTTCTACGAGCGCGAGTTCGCCTTCTTCGACGAGGTGACGAGCATCTCTGGCAAGCTGCGCCCGATCCGCGACCGACCCAAGGACGAGAAGAAGCAGAAGATCGAAGAGGAGCTGCGTGCCATCAACGTCGACGTCGGGGTGTACCTCCCCTCGAACCCGGAGGGCTCCGTCATTGGCATCGACCGCACATCCGGCAAGCCGCTGCAGAGTCACGCCAAATGCCCCTTCATGGCGACGTTCCGCATCAAGAAGACCAAGACGGCAGACCAGATCAAGCTGATTCAGGACGCCAAGGCGCAGAACGGCGAGAGCACGAGCGAAAGCGACGAGGACGAGTACACCGTCGAAGCGTGGCAGTCGGCCATCTTCAAGGTGGGCGACGACTGTCGTCAGGACGTGCTAGCCCTGCAGATGATTGCCGCCTTCCGCGGCATCTTCCACAACGTCGGGCTAGACGTGTACGTCTTCCCCTACCGCGTGACAGCCACGGGACCCGGATGCGGTGTCATCGACGTGCTCCCCAACTCCATCTCGCGCGACATGCTGGGCCGCGAGGCCGTCAACAAGCTATACGACTACTTCGTGAGCAAGTACGGCAACGAGAACTCGCTCCGGTTCCAGCGCGCCCGCGCCAACTTTGTCAAGTCCATGGCGGCCTACTCCGTCATCTCGTTCCTGCTGCAGTTCAAGGACCGTCACAACGGCAACATCATGATTGACGACGCGGGACACATCCTGCACATCGACTTCGGCTTCTGCTTCGACATCGCCCCGGGAGGCATCAAGTTTGAGCGCGCGCCCTTCAAGCTCACGCAGGAGATGCTCGCCGTCATGGGCGGGACCACGGATCACCAGTCCTTCAAGTGGTTCGAGGAGCTCTGCGTCAAGGCCTTCCTCGCCGCCAGGCAGTACTGCGACAAGCTGTGCCACATGGTTCAGCTCATGATGGACAGCGGTCTTCCCTGCTTCAAGCCGGAGAGTGTCACCCATTTCAGGCAGAGGTTCGTTCTGGACAAGACGGACCGTGAGGCTGCAGAGTTTATGAAGTTTCTCATTCGCAAGAGTTACTCTTCGTATAGTACTGGTATCTATGATCAGTTCCAGCTCATGACCAATGGTATTCCTTACTAGGGGGGGGGTCTTAAGCAGTTTTTCTTTCTCCCTCAAAAGATTTTTTTTTTTTTTTTGCGTTCCGTCTTTTTTTTCGAACGACAGGGTCTTGTTCTCGAGGCTTTTATTTGTTTTGTCAAGCCATGTCTTTATCGGGGTCGGTCATCAAGTCTGTTCTTTCTTGTCCAGCCATCTTCTTGTCAGAGGACATTTATATACATTCCATTTTTTGTTCCGTGGATACACTGTTGGAAACATATTTTTATAATAGCAACAAATCTTATAATCGACATCACTTTTCTACACTTGGCTTTTGTTTCGTTCTCTTTTTGGAATAGGTCAACAAGAATACATTTGAATAAGTTTTTCGATTTTTTTTTTTTTAATATCTGATTTTATATCTGTCGCTCAAACCTGACCAACAAATTGCGTTTTTCCTTTGACTTAGAATTGTTTTTCTCTTTTCCTTGGAAGCAACATGCTACGCAACTCTTGTTTTTTTTTCTTCTTCCATCTTTTTGATTAATAAAAACACAAACATTGAAAGGAGGGGTGATGATGTAAAAGAGGGTAGACGATGGAAACAAAAGGGCTGAAAGTGTAGAAGTGAGATGTGATGTGGTGTTGGTAGCAAGTGGTGTGTGATGTTGATAAGTGTGGTGTAGTGTGACTAGTTGGATGATGCCTGCTTCAGCATATGAGTAGGCGCATTATAACTGGTATAGTCAACATGGACAAAAGCCCTGTCGACAATGGGGACAGACTCGAGGAAGTACGTCAGCACCTCGGACAGGTCGTGGCTGTCCTTGAGGGGCATGCTGGCGTCGAGGACAATGTCTACCTCCACGAACAGCCTGTCGCCGGCGTGGTAGGCCCGCAGGTTCTGGATGTTGCGGATCGACGTGGCGAAGCGCATCGTCAGGTACAGGAGGAGGTTGCGCTCGTCGGGGGAGGCCGAGAAGCCCGTCAGGTTGCGCACGTGGTGGGCAGACGTGTCGCTCCACTGGAAGACGACGTAGGCTGAGAGGAGGAGACCGCCTAGGGCGTCGAGCCACCAGATTCGACCGTACCATCCGACTGGGAGGTGTTAGCACTTTGCTCTTCCTGTCTTCTTGTCTCTCGTGTCTTTCGTTTTGCCAAAATCTCAATGGTATACTTGGAAAGGGACAGGAGGTCAACTTACTAATAGGGAAAAGAATAGAACCAGTGTTGAAAATAACATCCGTCTTGCAATCCTCGGCCCTACAGTCAAGTTAGCAAACCAAAAAAAAGAAAGGTCACACGAAAAGAGGCAGGGAAGGGAAAACACACAGTGCCCTGACACTCGAGTTGCGGACAAGACGACACCAGATCCAGACAACACCCTTGATGACAATGGTACCTCCCATGATGGCAATAGCCGGGACACCCAGCTCGACAATGGTGTGCTCGGGGCCCATGAGCTTGTTGACACACTGCATGCCGACCTGGAAGAAGCAGGTGATCATGATGATGGAGAAGACGAGGACGCCGACGGGCTCGAGACGACGCCTGCCGACGGGGTAGCTGTACTGGTCCGACTGGCTGTGGGAGATGAGGCGGGTCGTGGTCCAGACGATGGCCGTGGAGAGGAAGTCGAGGACGGCGTCGACCAGACTGGCCAGGACGGACATGGACGGCACACTGAGCACGACGACCAGCTTGCCCAGGAGCAGGACCGTGTTGGCAATCAGATTGACCCAGATGGCCAGGGTGACGATGGGGCTGTCGCTGTCGAGCTCGGCGTCCTCGAGCCAGGGGAGGTTGGGCTGGGGGCCCGATCCCGAGGCGTTGCTCGACGAGCCGGCCCTGTGGTGCGCGTCATCCTCGTGGTCGTCCTCGTCGTCCTCGTCATCACGCTGCAGAAGGGGGAGAGCCTCGGACGATCGGAAGATGTCCTTCGGGGTGCGGTTCTGCTTGGGAGGACGGCTGCCGGGGCTGCTGGCGTTGTTGGAGCTCCCGTTGGTGTCGGGGCTGGGCGCGATGCTGCCGTAGTTGCCGTTGCTGCTGGAGACGTTGTTGGCGCTGCCGTTGGGGTTGGCGCTGCCGGCGTTGTCCTTGAAGGACAGAGGCGAGTTGGACAGCTGGGAGTTCGCGTCATCCTCGGGGATCGTGGCGGGCACGTCGACGGGTCGGTAGGCAGATGCCTCGAGCTCGGTCGAGTACTCGGACAGAATCTCGTGGGGGATCGTCGAGTCGAGAAGTCTGTCGATGTAGAGGTACTGCTCTATGAGTTCGTTGGTACGCTCGTAGTAGTTGCGGCTATTAGCGGTTAGCTTTTTGTTTCTTTCTTTCTGCGGCTGTTGTCTTTGGGTGCGTTTTTTCTCTCTCGCAATTGCTGCATAGAAGCAACGGGCGCAGTTGAAGAAAAAAAGAAAGGGGGGGGGGGGAGGGGGGAAGACTCACAGAGGCCTGTTCATAGCATCGAGCTGCTCCTCATCCTTCCAATACCTCTCCCACCGATAGCGCGGGTTACTCTTCCCGATGAGAATCTTGCTACGCGTCTGAGAACCGTGAAGCAGCTGGTTGAGGCGGTGCTCATCGTGGATCAGACGCTCTATGTCGTCCTCGGCAGCGCAGGCCTCCTCATCAGAGGGCGGGTGACGACGCCCCGCGCTCGAGAGGCTAGAGACCGACCTCGTCCTGATGAGGGATGCGAGGGCGCCGCTCCTCGTCGGCAGAGGGTAGTTGTAGTCCTCTGTCACGGAGACGAGGGACGGCGTGGCCGATGGCCTTCGGCTGTGATGGCGCGGTGCCGGTGACGTCATGTCGATGGTTTGTTTTGGAGAGAGAGAGGAAGAGGAGGAGAATAGCTAAAAGAAAAGGAGGGGGGAGGAGAAGAAGGAGAGGAAAGAAAAAAGGAAGCCGTTGAAGCAGATACTTATTGCGATGAGCTACCTTACTACTCAAATGGAGTGAGTAGTAGGACTAGCACCAGCAGCAAAAGAAAGCTGCAGGGACAACAAAAAAAAATAAAAAGTGACAAAGGGGATCGAAGGACCCTCTCCCAGACGTGGTGGACCTGGTCAATCTGGTTGGTCCGTCTCCCCAGGGTTTCATACAGGTAGGGGAACAAGGGAAAGAAAATGAACAATGGAAGGGGGAAAAAAAGTTCATCTCTGTCAGTAGTACCTGCACGTGTGTACTCGTAGCCATGTACTCATAGCAATACCAGCCAGTATTTCGTAGCAAGCAGACAAAGATACTTGTCCGTTTCAAGGTTAGTCTCTTGCTGCAGCTTTTGCAGGGGAATCAGTCCCAGACTCCTCCCAGACTCTGCCAGTGCGCTAATATCAATTCTTTAAATCGGAAAAAGGCTCGGGCTCCGCTTCTCACAGCCGACGGTCCCCGCAACCAATTGCCAATTGTGCATGTGCGAAAGGAGCAACAACAAGAGCCATTTCTCGAGTCGGAGTAAGCGCCGTCTCTATTTTTTGAGCCTTACTATAGTACTCTCTGTACTCCGTGGACCGTATGTCATAGTATTGGCAATTGTACGGTAAGCACCTTGTACGTCGTCGTCGTCGCCGTAATTAAGGATCTGATAAGCTCGTACCCAATATACCGAGTATTACGAGGACTCCATACTCCGTATTAAATCCTCTTGGAATTTCTTTTCCTCGACCATTGGGAGGCGAGACCCGCAGTGACACGAAACAATAGACCAGTTAGACTTAAGCATAAGTCTCTTGCAGCCCATCTTCTAGTACCGAGTAATATTCCGTACAAATAGTAGAGCTGGGAATAGCAATAACTCATTAGTCAGTGTTTATTGGCTTTTCTTATCGAGGAGGCATCCAAGGGATCCATTACGAGTACTCGCAATACCTGTACGAGTACACAGATGTACCGAGCAATACAGAACGTCGCAAGTACACCTCTCGTCTCAACTTACCTTGTCCTTCCTTCTTCTCCCTTCTCGCCTCTCCTGCCGGCGGTTACCCACATCCCACATCCTTTCCTCCCCAAGTGCCGAATGTGAAGCGAGGAGGAACACCTGTTGCAGCAGCCTGCACTCTCCCATGCACGTCGTAATACGGGTCATAGCGGAGGGGGTCACCGGGTATTCTCACTCGCAGCAGCAGCAGTCAACTTGCAGCTCCTGCTACCAATGCCACCCAAGGGTCACCCCCCCCCCGGTTCTGCAAGCAGATGCTTCCAAACAGTGGGTCACTTGATACCTGCTGCGTCTCAAGTTGATTGCCCCGAATCGAAGATCCCAATCATGACTGCAGTCTATTACCTGCAGTGACCTTGAGTCGTCTTGGTTTCAAGCCGTTCGTCCTCGGGGGGGGGGGAGGGCGGGGAAGCACGACATGGTCAGCAGTATGGCGAGGCAAATGGCTGGTATTAGATATTGACGCTGTATCACCTGTACCTGTACTCTCGTATTAGCTGCTGGTCCTGTCCTGGGGCGTTTCTCGTTTCCCTCGTAACTCGTATGTGGAGAGAGAGAGAGGGGGCCTGTCGAGTCAAAAGGCCACCATTTTCTCTCCATCCATCACACTCAAGACGTGTTGAAATCATTCAGCTCTTGTTTGACAACCAGCGAAAACGACGTAATACCCCAACATTGTAAACGCTGATGCGAGACTGTCGAGACGACATCGGTCGCGACCCCTGCCAAGAAGGTGAGACGGCCCAACCCACAGGGGACCACAGGGGGGGTAGAAGCAGCCATTGACCAATCCCCACCATCAATTGCCGTGATAGCTTTTGAGATCAGATTGCGGCTCTTTGGGGGGGCAACAGTGTGAAAGATGGTTCTAGTCCATCAATGCAATGGACAGTCGAGGGTCTCTCTTTTCAAGTAGAAGGTTTTCTTGTTTTGTTTTGCACAGATTGCTTGGCTTGCGTGGACAAGGTCTGATGTCATTATATCCGTGGGATGATATTCGGACCTCGAAGTTGCTGCCCGTGTAGTTGTTGCACAGTTTTGGTCATTGTAAGTCGGACTGTTTCTTTCTGCTTTGCTTTCAATTCTGTCTCCCCTTCTTTTTAGACAAGGCTCTCTTGAAAGGTGGCGTGATAGAAGAAGAAAGAAGAGGCACAGATGGTACTGCCGTCAGAAGTGTTTGGATGCAGATTAAAAGGAGCTCAGAAGGAAGGAACGACTGGCCTCTGCCCCCTCCATGATATTTGTCTTGACAAGAACACAAGCTTGTAAATAAACAACAAGGTCAGCCTTTGTCCGATTGGAGACATATCATGTTCCTTATGAGTAGTGCTACAGACAGCAGCAGTGTTACCAGAGAATAGCACCATCGTACGAGTACGCACACAATCATACGAACCTTGTCCCGAATACGCTATTGCTGTCGTACCTGTCAATACCACCGGGTCACACCATCAACTGACAGCATGGACCAGTAGACCGGCGACCAATGTCTAGTAGGACACCGCCAACCTGCATCGTCCAACGCGGAATGAGCCTTTTATTCACGAGGTCTACACTCTGTTCATCGTGTCTGATATCTTTTTTTCCACGTCTTCTGGTCTCAGATGTAGATGACTGGACAGTTTCGGTGATGTCGAGATGCCGGGTAGGTAGGTTGCCAAGAAGATTGACGAGAGTATCTGGTCATCGTCAAGAGCTTCATACAGCCACCACAACTAGATAATGGAAAGAGGGTGAGCACTGATAGAAATTCCAAGAAAAGGCGCTTTATTTGGTATACTACACAATGCATATTGAACATGGGAATAACATGTCCCATTTCGACCTCTCGATGTCGTCCTCGGACTCTTGTGTTTTTGATTACCCTATACCTGGACAGTGTCGGATCTTGTTCCCAAGCTGTCTTCATGCGCTGGGCTGTTTTGATTTACAATGCCGCGATGCACAACAAGCCACCATATATTTCCCAGTGCAACCTCGGGGACTCACGCATACGACTAGAATTTACATTTCAAGGTTGTATCACCCGGCGGCCGAACGAATGCTAGAATGAACCTGCACCTGTATTTGCCAGCTTACACGACTTGTAGTACAAGACAACCGAACTACACTCTTGTTGGCAATAGCTGTACATGTCACACATACGGCCGACCTGTCGTGATGACCGGGCAGTAGTAGCACTGCACATTGTAGCCGTACTCGTTACTACTACTCTAACCATGCTAACAAATGATGGTACATGCCATACCATGGTTTGCTTTCTCTAAAGATGGATCAACAAAGGACCAAAAAAAGAATGTCCCACTAAGAAGAAGAAGAAACGCTTGGGTTCAAACGGCGTCTACCGTGGGCGCGCGCGCGCCAAGCTTCATGCCCTTTACTCCATCTTTTTTTTTCCCTTGTCCCTTTTTTTCTATGTATAGAACTGCCGTTCCAGGTTTGGTCCTTGGCCATTGGGTTGGTCCTTGGGGCCAAGAATTGAAAAACCCCCCCCACCTAATGGTCAGAAACTATTCGAGTATGTATGACTTAGTCTATACTTAACAGACTGCTATTATTATATAGCCTTTTTCTTCTCCTTCTATACATGTCCTTTCTATATATATATATGTAATTATACATGATACGGAGCATTATCGCAAAGAAGAAAAAGTCAGGCTATTGGGCACAAGGGAATAAATGGTAAAACGACACGGCAGATGTCAGAGAGCAGCCACACAGACCATATATTGGGCGTCTTTTTTTGTTTGTTCTCACCTTTACCGTCTTTCTTTTGAGTTGTCTACTACCCAATACTAGTCACTCTGTAGTAGTCAAAAGCTATCAATGTTTGAAAAAAAAAAAACTACCCGTGGACAGCTATGCACTGCAGCCAAGATCGAGATCAGGTACAAGGTCAGGCTGGTCAGCTAAAACTAAGGTTCACACGACAAGCCACTCCACCAGCCTCTTGTCTCCATTGAATTCAACAGAATCCCAAAGGTTAAAAAAAGTGCGCATAAGGTTCTCTTTCTCCTCTCCTCTGACAGTTCTTCTCTGACTGTCGTGGCCACTCCTACACATGCATCATATGTATCAAGTGCCACTGCCACTGCCACTGCTACTGTATCAGTAGATAGATGATGACACAGCTCTCATACTTCCCACGGACCTCTCCATGACCTCTCCACGTGTTACCCAAGTTTCCCACCCGACCCCGGTGTGGATAATTATCTCTGCTGCTACTACTCCGTACGAGTGCCACCTTGTAACGCTGTACCAATGAATCGTCAAAGTGACGTATTGCTGCTAATTGGCCTCATGGGTCCATGGATAACAAGAAAAACAAAAACCAACCGAATTCGTCACTCACCGTGGGTCGTGGAGAAGAAAAAACACGGAAGCATCGGGCGCTTGTATCGGGACCATGTTTTATATCACATTCACTTTCCAAGGATACTTTTCAAAGGTCGCTTTTCTAACGAGGGAATTCATTCTTCCTCTCTCTCGCCTCTCATGTCTCTCACTTTCCTAGTTTGACAAGACACACAGACAGACACGTACTCGTACACGAAAGAAAACCTGCATTGGACCAAATTGCTGACATGTTATACCCCGGGTCCGTGCTGGCATTTACGAGTTTTGGAACCTGAACCTGGAGTAAAGGAGACTGCAGGGCTCACTGGAGAGGGAGAGAGAGACAGAAGAGAGAAAGAGAGAGAGAGAGAGAGCTGCTGGCATAAAGAAGGAAAAAAAGAGAGTGCCCCACAATTAAATACGTAGTGCCATGATCCATGAACGGATACGAGCATTGGGGGTGGGTCCATGTCGGCGCCGTCTTCCCTCCCCCCCCCACCACCCTTACCAACCCTCCAGTTCACTAAGGTGTGGGTGGATGGATGGAGATTTTGGGTTAGTAGTAGTATTCTGGAGGAGGGAGGAATTCTTTACAGGTAAGAGAAAGAGAATTGCATCATTAGAATCAACAAGTTGCTTGTCTACGAGTTAGGTTGGGATGAGAATATTCTTGTGTGTGCTACTATAGTACTAGTACTGCTATCAGCTCATCAAGTCTTTTATTACGAGCTACGAGGATTACAATAGAGGTAGTATACGTACCGTATCTACTACCCAAGTAAACAAATGTACGGAGTACACACACACGGAGTGCTGTGGCGCGCGCGGGGGATTTGATATGGTTGGCCGGGGACCGCTGAATAGGAGAATGACGGAATTAAGAGCCGGAGGAATGAAGACCATGGAGATTGGCAACATTCACTCATGACAATCTTTGTGTGTCTGACTTGACTCTTTTATTTTATTGTACACACCTTGTAGATTTCCCGAGCAACCCACGTTTTATTGTTCGTTACTACTACTTCGTACATCCCATAGATCAACGCCTTCTAGGTGTGATTCATTGACGTCAAGGACTGTTCGTTACTACAGGAGTGTTAGCGTCCGAGGAAGGAGCAGCCAAGGGGAAAAGGAAGAGGCAGGTGCGAATGGAATGTACTCGTACACAGCAGCAACATCAGCTCTCTCTCCATCTGCTTGTATCCGTGCTCGGGCTGCGATCGACGTGCCACGGCAGATATGGGCGTAGTCATACAAGAAGCAGCGGTAGAGCAAATAGTCTGGTCTGGTCTGCCAGTACGAGACAGGGTACTAGTATAGCTAATAATGCTAACACCAACCATCCCAAACAAGCACAATGACAAACATTTCCATTGTTGGCAGGGGAAAGAAGAAGGATAGGAAAGGAAAAAAAAAGGAGATGATAATGATGATGCTAGTAGCTTAGCGCCGGAGCTGAAGAATCTACTTTAGCTGCGGGTCCCACTAGCCCATCTACTCGTACTATTTGCGGTTTACCTGTACTAGCACTACACGGTGGGAAGAATGATAGATGTTGTCCGAGAGGGAAAATGAGAGAGAGAGAGAGGAGCCGCTGTATACTGTAATATGGATGATTACGTCGTACCTCTCTCTCTCTACTCCATACTATTGCAGTGTTATTGCAGAGAAAACAGTAAAGGACTCTGACAAAGACTCCGCCACGCTGCACTGTCGACGGTCACCACCGCATTACACACACGGCGTGATCCGTATATATTGATATTATGGGACACATATTATGCCCATTACTCGGTAAGAGAATACGATGTGTGTGTGCCCAGGGAGTTACTGCAAGTACTACTCGTACAGAGTACAGGCTATTACTCTTTATTCCTTTTATTTCATACTACGACTAGTACCTACTACACTCGTAGACTGTATTAATATCCGTAGTAATACAGCAGGTTCATATACCAACAGTCATTTTTTTTGCCCGCTCATGCCGGATCCAATCAAGGAGCGTCAACATGGCACACACACACACACACACGCACCAACCCCTGCGTCCATCTTTCATTTTTTTTCCCCTTTGCTTCTGTTCATTCTACTACCCCTTTCTGAAAAAAAAAAAAAAAAATGTTTAGTTTGTTTACATACTTGCTAGTGCAGCTAGTCCACCGCTGCTGTCCAGTCGTAAAATATTCATCTTGGCGTATTTGTTATGTACTAGGTAGTAGCAAGTCGCAAGCAGCCTTAGGTCTCCTCCCCCCCCTCTACCCTTGGGCTTGGCGTATTGACAGCATTGTTGTGGGTTACCCGAGAATATGGAAAGAGGGAAAATATCCGAGAGAAAAGCCATGATTCGTACACGAGAGAGGGCTTGCATGTATTCAGGGAGAGAGTGAGTGAGTGAGTGATTGATGAGGTCTCTGATCACAGTGGCTTTACTCGTAGTGACTTCAAGTAGCTACGAGTACACACATACATGTACTATTATTACCTGCACTCGTACTCCGTACAGTGACCACCTCCCGTCACATCGGGTTCGTTCATCCTCGTAATGGATCGGAATGCGGAAAGGGGAAAAGTGTATAGACGATCATCATGGGTTAGTGCGTTTTGGGTCCGTGCTCGGTGGCTCGGTGGCTCGGGGGGGAGGGGGAGGAAGGGGGCATGGAGAGACGATCTCTATTACTCTCTCAGAAGAAGCACGGACAGAATGACGAAGGCTTGACGGAGGGAGAGAGAGAGAAAGAAGAAGGAGAGAATGATGATCCCGAAAACACGGAGTGGCAGTAGTATTAAAAGCATCCATACAGTACATCAATACACTAGGAGTAATACAGGTACACACACACACACATACGCATGATGAAAATACAGCCACTGTTACTCCGTATCCATATAATGCATTACTACTTCTAGTGTGTATGTGCACTGCATACGAGAAGAGAAAGAATGGAAAGACAAAAAAAACTTGTCCTGTACGATAGTTATACTCGGTTCCTTTGTTACGAGGACATTGCCAGCTGAGACCTACTTGGGGGCGGGGCGGCCGCATATTTTTTTCTCTTCTATTTCTTTCATTTTTTACTTGCCTTGGGTACTACGGAGTAGACCTGGACTACTACTCGTACATGTATTCATACGAGTACTAGACAGGTAAGTCTTAGGTAGTAGAGAGAGAGAGAGAGAGCCAAGAGACACCTGCATAAGAACTCACGGGTTCCATTGAAATGTACATTCTCAGGGACCGACAGGGGGGG
>FYEV01001717.1:4654-66090 GCA_900188565.1 Geosmithia flava | reverse complement strand
ATGGTCTACGGAGTAGATACCTAGTGTTCCGGGGGGGAGGTAGTGCTGTAATAGCCTGTCCATGTCCTGTGGTGGAGCGCTGCAAGTATGGACAGCTGTAGGTAGGTAGGTAGGTCCACTATGTGGTAGATGTACTACAGGCATTAATGGTCCCCTGCGCTTTTGAAAGTGGAGAAGAAAGCACGAGCACGAGCATTTCAGGGTTCATTTTCCATATTCCTAGTGCCTTTGCCGACCATACGGAGTACCCCATTTAGCCTCTTTTACGGAGTACAGGTGGTACTCGTAGAAGAAGAAGAGAGACACACACAGTCAAATGGTCAGTGATCAGTGGTCACAGAGACAGAGAGACAGAGAGGGACAAGGTCAGAGAGAGATACCCGGACCCTCTCTATTGACCTCTGATCCTGATGACCTTTCAACTAAACAGCTCCAGTACAGATACTACCTCCATCCACTCACTGTAGGAACATAGGTACAGCTACTACTACCGAGTAGTTACCTACCTACTAGCCTACTAGTACTCCGTACTCCGTACAGCTACTAGCACCATGTAATCCTCGTACGACCATGTAGTACATCCTTGTCCTTGCCTTGTCCAACAGCCGCAAATCGTAGCCCAGGCACCACCAAGTGATGGAGTCCACTGAGAGAGCACTCCACATCAGTGAGTGCAGCACCACCAGTACTACGTATTAGTGAATGCACTAATACCACCACCACCACCATCATCCGCCTCCATCGCTCCTTCCGCCACCATCAACTTTCCCTCTCTTAGCTGCCCACCACCAGCTCAACCCAACCATCTCTATTCTACTACTCCTACTACTCTCACCTCCAGTACTGAGAGTCTACGACTAAACTACTTCGTAATACTTCCTTCCTCTTGTCATTACGAGTACCGAACCCTTTATCCCCCTCCCCCCCTAACGAGCCTTACCAAAGCCCGTCCGTCATCTTTTCTTTCTTCCACCAACCTCCACTACCCGTCCCTCTCTTTTCTTCTTCTTCCCTTTTTTCCCTTTCTCTCCCACATCCCATTTCCTCATCGCCGTTTCTCTCTTTCGGTTGTTTCCTTTCTTCTCTCGTTTCTTTCTCTCTTTCTTCATCTTTCCAGCGGCCCATGGCATAATCTTCTCTCTCTCTCTACCACCCCGGCAAATACCCTTTTGACTGTGTGCGTGTGTGTTGTGTCTGTCTGTTGTATTCCCCATCTCACGACTCTCGCTCCCGTGTCTTTCTCTTTTTTACCTGCGCCACGTTGTCCGTTCTCGTCCTCGTGTGTCTCTCCCTCTCAAACCCGACCGCAGCAAACAAAAACTCTCCCATTTCCGACAAGACTCTTTTTTTCCCTTTTAATCGACGACGACGAAATACATACCTCCATCCTCCTCCCCCCCCTGGTTCTGCACAGACGAAATAGCTGGTCAGCTCATAATACTCATCCGCTGTCCTGGGTCATCGCCCTCCCCTCTTCTTCCATCGAAACCGTTTTGACCCGACCGTCCGAAACGCCACCGATTTTCTCACACCATTCGCTTTTTTATCCCTTAACCGTCCGCCACTTCAGCCAGACCGTTGAGAGTTTCTTTTACTCTTCTTCTTCTTCTTCTACTGTCATCGGGTACTCATTCTCCCATATACTGGAAATACCGGCCATCCCGCAGCTTTCCTTTCCTTTCTTTGCATTGCCCCCGTTGGGCCGGTGACCGCTTGGGGATCTGGATCACCACTTCTCCTCTTCCTCCCGTGTCTGGCCTGTCATACTCTTTTTTCTTGTCACAGGGCCCACACTACTGTCTCTGGATATCAATGTGAGTCTTACTCTTCTTTCCCTCTCTCCCAGACATATACACTCTTTGCATCCTTCGGCTTTCGGAGCCCGTAGCCCAGTAGACTCTGGTCCAGCCCACGAGTCTCTGGCACACACACGCCCCCCATGTCTTGCATCCGGTCACGGCCGTACTAGCAGGATCGAACGCACCTGTCACCCAAACAAGAAAGAAGAAGCAGAAGAAGAAGGAAAGAAAGAAAGAATGTGCCATTTTTGGCCATGATTGGCATGGAGGCCTTAGCCTTGGCTGCAAACGTGCAAACGTGCAAACGTGCTTTCCCTCTGCTGGGATTTCTTCTCCCCTAGCTTGTGCCCCTAACCGCTTTCTCTTCTTTTTCCTTCTCTTTTTTCCCCCTTCACAACCATAGACTTCACATGCTTGCCGCTTGCTTTTTGGGGAAGAAAAAAAAAAACAATATCTGACCAGCGTCTTTGTCATGCACTAGTCCGTTGCTCGAAACTCCAGGCATCGAATCATTTGACGACAACAACAACCACGATACCATTCATATCTCATTCTGCCTCAAGCTTGGCTTTCTAAGCCATCTTGGATCATCCGATCGAACATCATAACGGCCTTCTCTTCTCGACTCCCGACCACCAACCGCCATCATGCCGAGCCGATTCTCTGCTGCCTTTAGGCGGAAATCTGCCACCAACCCCGACGAGTTCCAAAGCCACCAGTCCTTCCCCAGCGAGTCGTCCACTTCGTCTTTTCGAGTACTCGAGCGAAACCCCGGGCCACCCGGCGGCCCGTCGTTTGACGGCGGAGCACGCATGGCTCATTCTTCTCCCTCCTCTCACAAACCCACAAACTCCGACCCCCAGATGCAGGATAACATCTTTTCCGGATTGAACACATACAGGTAAGTCTTCATGACCCCCCCACGCTGGATTAAAAGCGCCTCCTCCCTCCCCCTACGTCTTTCCGTACGTCACATCCGCGTAGCCTTTTTCTTCATCATCATCATTCTTGAAAATGAAGAATGAAACCGAGGAAAACGAGGTGAAGCGGAGTGACAAACCACCGCCAAGCCCTGCACAAGACGGCGGCTGACTGGTTCAAGGGGCAGCGGGGGATCCAACACTACAAAGGGTACTTCGACCGACACATCATCCAGGCACAGCAACGTCTCGACTGCGCCCTCATCCGCCGACATGGCAGCACAGAATCACGAAGATGGGCGGGGCGCCCCGCGGAATACGAGCAGGGCCCAGGACCCACCCGCCCGCCAAGCACAAAAGGGGGGCGCCAGTGGTTTTTTCGACCGTGCAGGCAGGTCCCTCTCATTTGGCATACAAAAGAAGGGCCATGCCGCCCAAACACCATCGGACGACAACATCCCCGACATGCCTCCTCTGCCTACTCTTCAGCGCGAGGACGAGAATGGCCGAACCAGGGCCATGACGGCCTCCACTGCCAGCACCGCCACGCCCCCCAAGATCGAGCAGCAGCACAAGAGTGACATGGACCTCGGCGGCGACTTCAGCACCATGTTCAACAGGTTTGGCAAGAGGGCCAGCGGCATCACCCTCGGCAGCGACAAGAAGACCCCCTCCCCCGAGCTTCACTCCAACCCCTGGCAGGGCCGCATCTCTCCCAGCGCCAGCGGCGCCAGCGCTGCCAGTTCAGGCGCCCTCTCGCCGCAAGACTCGTCGTCCACACCCCGACACCAGGCATCCTTTGAATACGGTTCGGGCAGCCCCGAT
Source organism: Geosmithia flava (assembly GCA_900188565.1). Classification (NCBI taxonomy): domain Eukaryota; kingdom Fungi; phylum Ascomycota; class Sordariomycetes; order Hypocreales; family Bionectriaceae; genus Geosmithia; species Geosmithia flava. Next base: position 62,546 of record FYEV01001717.1, on the reverse strand, counting down.
GGCGGCGCTCCGTCCGACGAGGACGCCAAGTTCCTCGCCGACTCTGTCGCCGCCACCCGGTTCCTCTCGGATGACGGCGGCAACCGCCGCAAGTCCCGTTCCAGCACAGTCCTGCTGCACGACGACACCAGCTTCATGAGGAAGCCCGACCCCGTCTACTCCCCTGTCGAGAATGACGAGAACATGTTTGCCGGCACCAGTGCGGGCTTCTCCCGACCCACCGCCCTCCACCCTGCCGCTGCCGCCGACCACCCCGCCGAGCGATCCTCCAGCCCGCCACGCAACAGCAAGGTCATGACGACGGCCGAGTTTGAGAAGTTCCAGAAGGAGAAGGAGCGCAAGCACCTTGAGAAGGCCGTCTACGGACCCTCGGCCAGCGACGACGAGGACGAGGACGAGGACGAGATCAACTACGATGACGACGAAGACGAGGAGGAAAAGGCCAAGGAGCAGGTCAGGGTGAAGCGCAACAAGCAGGCCCAGATGCTGGCCTACCGCCAGAAGAACATGAAGACGACGGGTAACCTCAACGCCCTCGGCGGTCGCGAGTCGCCTGCCTTTGGCAGCCGGCCAAACCTCCCGCAGTCCCTCAGCGCGCCCCACCTCAGCTTAGCCAAGACTCCCTCGCCCGAGCTCGGCCCCATGCAGGAGGACGACGAGGACGAGGAGGTGCCCCTGGCCATACTCCAGGCTCACGGATTCCCCACCAAGAACCGCTCATCGAGCCGCCTGAGCCACTTTGGCTCTGCCTCCAACCTTCACGCCGCGGCCCACCACCAGGCCCAGCTCCAGGCTCAGATGGGCCGTCCGGCCTCGGCGGCCGGCGAGCACGCCTCGGTCAACATGAGGCGCGCCTCTGCCCTGCCCGCCTTTGCCCGGAACCTGCCCACGGACCCCTTTGTTGGTGCCGGCGTCTCGCGGCCAGCCATGCGGGAGTCGCTCTCGTTTGGCAGCGGCATCGGGACGCCCCAGCCACAGGCCATGCACCCTGGAGGCCTCGTCGGCGTCATCGTCAATGAGGAGCGCTCCAAGGCCATGCGCCGCGGCAGCCCCAACGTTGACGCTCAGCGCTTCGGCGCCAGCTCCAGCATGGGCATGAACATGCCCGTGGACCCCATGGCCACCATGAACCCGGGTTCCATGTACCCTGGCGGCGTGCCTAGGATGCCCCAGGCGCCCGCCATGGGTCCTGCCGAGCAGGCTCAGATGCAGATGAACCAGCAGATGACACAGTTTATGCAGATGCAGATGCAGTTTATGCAGATGATGGCCGAGGGCAACCGCGGTGGCCAGATGCCTCAGATGCCCCAGATGCCGATGGGTATGATGGGCATGAACGGCATGAACATGCAGCAGCAGCAGCAGCAGCAGCAGGGAGGAAACCTGCCGATGAACCAGTCGTACGCGGACCTCGGAGCGACCCAGCAGATGGGCACACCGCTCATGCAGCCCCGCCGCATGGACGCTGGCAACAGGACCATGAGCATGGTCCAGCCGCAGACGTCATCGTTCCTCCCCCAGTTCAACGCGCCGGGACCCATGGGCGGCCCCGGTGCGGGATACACACCATCGATTGCTCCGTCTGAGCGCAGCAACGTTGGCCTCCCTGGACGCTACAGGCCCGTATCGCAGGCTGGCGGCGCCGGCGCCCCCCAGGGTCACGGTCACACGCCCAGCGGTCTGGGCAGCGGTCTCAACGGCAGCACGAGCTTCAGCGGCGGACTCGGCGCCCCACCCACGAGCAGCCACGTACGGGGGCCGTCTCTGCCGACGCTGTCGCTCTCGTCATATGACGACAACAACAGCAAGTCTACGATTCGGGTGACGAGCCAGGTTGCCCCCAAGACTTCGTCGGACGAGGACGACGACGAAGGCTGGGAGGCTATGCAGGCGAAGAAGGAGGCGCGAAAGTCTCGGTGGAGGATGAAGAAGGTCGGCGAGATGATTTGATTTTCCTGTCATCTGATCTGATTTTGAACATTTAATTGCGTCCACGATACAATATGTATGATGCCACAACAAAAAAAGGGCAGTCTAATTTTTCTTCACCATTTTGATCTATATAATTTTCTTGTCATTTCTATGTTTTTTGTCTACATTCTTTTTTTGTTTCTTCTTCTCATCTGTTTGTTATTTGGTCATGAATGGGTTGTCTTTTTTTCTTCTTTTTTCTTTCATATCTCTTGTCGTTTTACACAAAGTTGTTTATACATTTGAAGGAGAATATTGGAAAAAAACATGTGAAGAATCATGGTTGTGCATTCGGAAAATTTGTTCTTTTTATATTCGTTTATTTGCGTGTGGCATATCATCCTTTTTCTGCTTGTTTGTTGCTTTTGAACGGGCTAGAAAGAAAAGAGAGATGATGGGATGGATATTGGATATAAGGATAGACTGCAGGATATGAATCTGTTAATTGAGGAAAAAAAATAATATGTGATACTATCTACATTTGCACAAGCGATCAAGTGAATTATATCTACGAGTATATTTACACAAGCGATCAAGTGATAAAGTGATAAAAAAGTCGGAATGAATACAGTGAGATATATGTCCGCAGACGTCAAGTGATACAATGATTGACGATGATCAAAGTACATTGATGTGGGGTCAGTCGCACGAGACAAACGAACCCCCGCCGCCGCACGCGGAATCGCACCCCTTCTATTCTGAACCCTTTTTACCCCACCATGATTACATACAGGTGTTCTTCTCGGTGTGCTTCTGTTTCCATAATCGCAAGCTATCCTTTTCTTCATCATCTCGACATTTAACATTATCCTCTACCAAGACTACACCACCTTGCCAACTACACCAACTTCTGAAAATACAACCAACTACAAACAAACACAAACCAACTTCTCAAACAACGACCGCACTACAGCAACCATGTCTCTCAAAGGTCCTACCCCTCAACAGCACGACGGATCAAGTCTCCGCGTAGCCATCGTGCACGCCCGGTGGAACTCCACCGTCATCGAGCCCCTTGTCACAGGAGCAAAGGAGAAGCTCCTTGCCGCTGGAGTCAAGGAGTCCAACATTGTTGTCCAGTCCTGTCCTGGATCGTGGGAGCTTCCCACAGCTGTTCAGCGGTTCGTTTCACCACCACCACCACCACCTCCTCCTCCCCACCCCCACACAATTTCCATGGTAGAAGCAGCACACATAACTTAACTGATTCTGACTCTCGACCCGAACAGCCTCATCTCTGCATCAACCATCCAGTCAAACGCATCGGGTGCCCCCTCGGCGACCGACCTCCTAGCCTCATCTACGACGGACCTGACGGCCACGGCCGGCACGGCCGCAGCCGACAGCACGACCACGGCCAAGTTCGACGCCGTCATCGCCGTGGGCGTCCTGATCAAGGGCGAGACCATGCACTTTGAGTACATCTCCGAGGCGGCCGTGCACGGTCTCATGCGCGTCGGGCTCGACACGGGCGTCCCCGTCATCCTCGGCATCCTGACTGTTCTGACGGAGGAGCAGGCCAAGGCCCGGGCTGGCGTTGATGGAAAGGGGCACAACCATGGTGAGGATTGGGGGTCTGCTGCTGTCGAGATGGGTGTCAAGAGGCAGGAGTGGGCTGCTGGGAAGATTGAGGGTTAGGGATGGTCAGAGTCGGATATACCAGACAGGATTGTCCGAGTTAGAAACAGAGCCAGGATATCAGATGAGGAACGCAGTCAGAATGAGCAGTCTGAATAAATGAATAAGTAAAAAGTGATGGTAGTAAAGTCTCTGTTGCTGTACTTGACTGCTTAGAGTGGTGGGTGGTGGGCGGCTCCTTCCTTGCGTTGCACCTTCCGCTGTAATGTACACGACATACACGACATTCAGAAAAGAAGAAACGAAAATGACACACACAGAAAACACACACAGAAAAAACATACTCGATGACGTCTTGACACAGAAGACCCCAAAATGCCAATATCACCACTCCCACCAGAGACGATCCGTCTCCTCGGCTCATCAGCAGCCATATCCACCCCGTTGTCCCTGGTAAAGGAGCTCATAGACAATGCTGTCGACGCCGACGCCACGACAATAGAGGTGCTCATCGCCGCCAACACGGTCGACAGGATCCAGGTGCGAGACAATGGACACGGCATAGCCACGCAGGACTTTGAGGCTGTAGCTCGTCGGGGCCATACGAGCAAGCTGCGAAGCTTTGATGAGTTGACGACCAGGATGCGTCGTGGCAACAGCAACAGCAACAGCAGCACCTTGGGGTTCAGAGGAGACGCACTAGCCAGCATCAACTGCGTTGCGGGACACCCTTTGATCATCACCACGAGAACAAACGAGGACCCCGTGGCCACGCACATCAGGGTGAGACCATCTGTCGGCGGGGTGGGGAGCAGGAGACCAGTCTCGGGACCGCGGGGGACTACGATTGTCGTGGAGGATTTGTTCGCGGGGATACCTGTTCGGAGAAGACATTCTGTCAAGGAGAGCCGGAAGACGCTCGGTGTCATGAAAGATCTCATGGTTGCGTATGCAATGGCTAGACCGCATATCAGGTTCGCCCTCAAGGTGGTCGGGGAACATGCCCTCTCGTGGATGTACGCACCGCCTGTGGCTGGGGGATGTATGCGTGACGTGGCCTTGAAGACGTTTGGCAACGCGCTGGCGTCGCAGACTGCCGTGGTGGAAACGACCTTGCCGCTGGGTGGGACAGGAGAGTCGATTGCGATGAGCTGTCTGCTTCCTGTTGCTGAGTGTGGTGCTGAGATCGTCAGGGGAAAAGGGTGCTATATATCTGTCGATGGGAGACCGGTCACTGTGTCCAGGGGCACGGGGAAGAAGATTGCCTCGGTGTTCAAGGCGCGGCTGAACGGAGTGCGGGGAGAGGAGAGAACGTTGTCGAACCCGTTCATGTGTCTGGTCATTGTTTGTCCGGTTGGAACGTATGATCCGAATGTGGCACCGCTAAAGGATGAGGTTCTATTTTTCGATGAGAAGAGTGTCCTTGACTGCTTTGAGGAGCTGTGTGGAAGGGCGTATGATGTTGGAGCAGAGAGACGTGGTCAAGATCAGGGGCATGGCCGACTTTCTCATATGGAGTATCGGGTGCGAGATGAGGAGATGGCCATTCCCGATGATGATTTTGATGCCGAGTTTCTGGACAATCTGTCGGATGTTTTTCAACTTGACCAGCCTGACAGACCTGAAAGACTGCAGCATACCACTCATACGCCTTATAACGAAGGCAGGGTGGTGTCTAACGAAATGGTCACTAGCTCGCAGCACGTCACTTACACACCTTGCAGAGGAAAAGACACGGATTCTGATACAAAACCAACCGCTGAGAAACCAACTTATCGTTCTGCAGACATGCGCACAAGGATAAGAGTCAACATGGCTCGCAATCTTAGCAATAAAACCGACGAAGACAGCACTGCCGATACGGTTACTGTTCAAATCCCTGAAGCCTCCATGTCAGAGACTCCGGAGAAGCCTGCACAAAGAAAGGATGATATCCGCCAGTTCTTCCCTACAACAAGCCCACCAGACATTCGGATTGCCACTGACGAGACTGCGACCCCGGAAAGCACACCGGCGCAGCAGAGGCGTCTGACCAACAGTGACCGGAATGGTGATTTGAATCCACTCACTCCCGTCCGGGAATTCGTTCTCAACCAGGCAAGTGAACCCTTTGAAGGTGGAAGCAGTGTGTCAGGCTCGACCAACAACCGACACGGTCTTCCTGAGAGAACCTTATCAAGAGTAGGACAGAGGAGATTCCAAGACAGCCAGCGACGGTCTCCTCGCATCACTCCTCAAGCTTCGTCAAGATTAGGACTGAGGAGACCCCGAAACAGTCAACGTGGACACACTGAGTCCGTCTACTCCCGGGAAAGCTCGCCCGCTCGCAATCCCCTGGAGATCGGTCACCTCGGGATTGATTTGGAACCTGTCCCTGAGACGCCACGTCCAAGTTTCTTGCAAACGCCTCCGCAGTCAGCCCTGCGGAGACCTATGGGGGTACGAGCCCCATTCACGCCGCCGCTTCCGAGGGTCAATGGTGGAAACGGCCATACGAATGTACGAAACAATAATGCTACCAGTAATTCTAGAGGAGGTTCTTTTCGCGTGGAGACGAAGAATCGAGTGTCACTCAAGCCACGGCTTCGAAACTCAAATGCCAAGCCAACGGCTCCAGGGGTTCCAACGGCGCCGTTGGACCGGATAGGGGGGATAGAGTCAAATGACCTCGCGACCAGCCCCTACAACACGCTGGCGACACCACAGCTGGACTATCCCAGGCTTGTACACCCTACTGACGGAGGCAATGTCCTGCCCTGGACCCGGGAAACGCCCCTATCAAGCTCCCAGATCCAAGATGTGCCCCAAGGTGGTATGCAGTGGTCGCACGCCCTACAAACGCTGTTGATGCGAAGCCGATCACCCAGCCCGACGGAGGGCGAGGCAAGGCCAAACAGGATATCGGAACGGGAGAAACCACATGGCGAGCTGAAGGGGGGCCACCTGCCGGTTCCCGAAATGGGGATGGCCGAAGATGGTGGGGAACACAAGCGGATGATTTCACAAGTCAGCACGGGCGATTACGAGGATCCCAGACAGTACTATCTCAGGCACAAGCGATTGAAGCAGAGGGGCATGACGGGAAGGAGGGTGCACTCGAGGAAACTTCCGCTGGAGATGCCGCTGAATGGTGGGGTGGGTACGAGTCTGCTCACGACGACAATGGACGTGTCGGTGGGTGATGTGGCCAGGGAGATGGGGATGATGGAGACTATCAATGAGGAAGATGTGTCGGGTTCGCTCTCGTATGAAACACTGGCGGATGTTGATGGACGGTTGAGGGATGTAGTTGGTCAGTGGGTTGGAGATGTATGTGCATGGGGATGCGCGGGTTGATTATGTGTTTGAGGATGGAGGGTAGGAGAATGTAGTGAGAGATTTGATGTGATGTGTGATGAGAGAGATGGTTTGAGAAAATGGTTGCTACATGGGCTATGTTTTTGTTCGTTGAAGAAGTTGTGCATAAGTATCATGTTCGGCGCTTAGGGATTACAGTCATGTTGTTCTTTTTTCACAGAGTACGCAGTATGGAGTGAAGGGATAGTAAAAAGAACAAGAAGAATACTACTACTACTTACTAATACTACTTACTCGTAGAAGGAATAAAAGTCGTGATGATCGGCACAGTCGGTGACGGCGCATACACGACACGACACACGAAGGTCTTTCTTGCATTAGATGCTTCTCCTGCATTTGAGTGGTGGCCTCTGCGGTCTCTGTGGCCTCTGTGCCCCAACCTGTCAGTTTTACTACCAATGAGGAGGATTCGTATAAAAGATGTATGTATTAAAAAAAAAAAAATGACTACCCAATGAAATGACTGTCGAATCGACGACATACACGTCATGGGTGTTGGGGGTCAGTAACACGGGGGGGAGGGTTTGTGCGGCGACCACCACCCACTACAGTCTTCATGTACGTTCTGACCAAGCCTTTTTTTCATAATTATTTCCATATATAGATTGATACCTAGCACACACACGTTAGAGTGAGTATTAATACAGTTAGAGAGAGTAGACGTGATAACTGCATATTCTTATATATGCACATCGAATATGTACATTACTCCGTATACAAGGTTTTACTGGTGTATGCTGTAGAAAGAAAAAAAAAAGCAGCCCACAGTGGCGCAGCGCAGCGTCTCTTTTGGTTGCATGTCGGTTTTTTCCTGTCTCAGCCTCTGGGGGATCCGCCAAGAGGGGGGAGGGGGGACAAGGTGGTAGTGGAACAAGGGATAGCAGTGAACACAATGAGAAGTCGCAGAAATAACATGGAAGGGGAGGGGCGCGTCTTGAAGCCCGAGCTTTTTCTCATGTGCTTACCTGTACGGAGTACGGAGTACGAGTAGGATTTAAAGCAGGGGAGGAGAGGAGGAGGGTGAGAATGACAACAAACTACGTAATACGCAGAGCACGCAGAGTACTCGTATATCCCCCCCGGGCCAGAATTGAATTGAGAATACAGGTACTCTTACAGTAGCAGGTAGAAACTGTTTAGTTGCTGCTAGAGGTTAAAAAGAAGTAGAACTAGTAGAGCCCCGAGATCCATACTCTCAGCCCAGTCATGGATGGCGCCAGTTCTTGGGTTTGAATCCTCGTATTCCAACTCTTGTCCCTCCCTTTCCTTTGTAGTAGCGCGTGTTTCTTATTTTGTCTACTACTACGGAGTACTGTTACTACTGTTATTACTGTTGTTACTACTACTACTAGTACTACTCGTACTACTACCACCTGTAATACCCGTATACCTACTCTGCCTGTCTGTCTCGTACTGCCTGTATTGTACTGCCTGCGCCTCCAGTGCCTGCACCTCACACCTGCCAAGCTTATACTGACCAACTTTGGTACCCAGACACTTGAACCCAAGTCCAAGACTCCAAAAGTAATAAGCTCCGCCCCTTTCTCTGAGTCTCTCTCTCTCTCTCTCTCTTGGACTTCCTTTCCCCGCCACCATCAAATCGACCGACCGACCGAATCTTGTGTTTTCTTCTTTTTCTCTCTCTCTCTCTCTCTCTCTCTTAATTTTCTTTCCCCTCTTCCACCCTTTCATTCATTTTATTTTCTTCCAATTCTTATCATTATAATACTATTCCCTCTCTGTCTCTTAATATCACCCATCATCCACCGACGATCCCCATCTCCACTTACTTTGCAGGGATCCCGCGTCCCATCCTTCGTATCCGACCTTGACCAGCCATTCTCATCATAACGGGGGAGGGAAGAGACAGACAGTCCTTGAAGGAACACACCACACAGTCTTGCTATCACGAAGAGGAAAAGAGCTTGACTTGACACCAATAACCCCACGATGCTTGGTCTGTTCTGAGAAGAAAAAAAAAAGAGGAAATATCGCTTTCCTTTTTTTTGAACTGATCCAAAAGGCAGGCATTCAGTTCCTTGCCTCGAGCAAATGCGCTTTCCATCATCTCGTTTGCCTGCTCCGCTGGCCCCCCGTGCCTGTGATGACGACGTCGTCGCGTCCCCAACCCTCGAAGCTTCCACGTCGATTCCTACCGAGCTATCCTCCACGTATGTTGATGACTACGACGACGACAACGACATGATGACAATCACAATGTTGGCTCGACGCACCAGCAGACAGCCGCGACAACGACAACGACTACGACAACCACTGGGCGGCATCATCGCCGGCTCCCCGGATACATCGACAATGTTCATAGTCCTGGCCCTTATCCTCGCCCTCCTCGCACCGACCGTCGCAGCCGTCCAGATCCCCGTCTCAAACTGCCTATCGGACGAGTACCGCTTCAATGACCCCCGTCCGCTGCAGTGGGAGCCTCTGTACGCAGACGCCGTCTTCGACACCAATGCCAGCAGCCACAACCTCCGCGTCACCGTCTGGGGCAACGTGAGCGGCTCCGTCAGCGACACCACCCTCCCGGCCGCCAACAGCCCTTACTGGCAGAACGACAACGAAACCGAGGGCAAGATTGTCCGTTCCCCCGACCCCGACGCCTCCAATGCCAAGGCTACCACGCTCTACCGCAAGGTCGACGTCCTCACCTACCAGACCTGGAGTCAGGCTGTCGACTTTTGCACAGAGGCTCTGGTCAATTATACTTGTCCGCTTAGTCCAATCTTTAGTCCGGATGTGTACGTTGCTTTTTCCCTCTTCCCTTACGGAGTCTCCCTCCGGATATCCCCCCACCCCGACAGGACAAAAGTACTAACACGTGCGATAGCCAAGAACCATATGGTCTACCCTCGTTCAACCTGAGTCACGACTTCTACGCATCCTACGCCTTCGCCACCTTTAACCCGACCATGATCATCATCTGGGGTGACACGGGCGCCACCAACATCGGCTGCGTCTCCACCGCCGTCACTCCCGACCTCGGAGGCCTGGCCCAGCTCGTCCGCTTCCTGCCGCTGCTCGTACTCGCCCTCACCGGCGTCGCCGTCGTCTTTGCCGCCGTCTACAGCCCCTGGGGCAGTACAAACGTCTTCCACTGGACCTCCAACTACGGCCGCGACGCCGACCTGCTCAGGCTCGTCACCCCGGGCTTCGGCGACTGCCTGCAGTACATACAGTTCGTCGTCCTGACGGGCGGGCTGAGCCTCAACTACCCGGGCTTCTACCAGCCCATGGTCAGCCGCGCCTCCTGGGCCGCCCTCATGTTCAGCCAGAGCTTTGTCAAGCACGCCGAGCCGTGGAAGGCCGTCGTCGACGGCATCTACGTCACCAAGGCCCACAGCGGCATGGCCAAGCTGGCCCAGCTGGTGGGCATGGCCGAGCCCGCCGACATCTGGGCCGGCATGATGGTCTGGCTGTGCGTCATCATCCTGGCCACGACGGTCCTGGCCCAGGCCGGCTTCCTGGTGCAGTGGCTGCTGCGCTTCCTGTCGAGCACCCCCGAGGAGGACCTGCGCGCCAAGAACCTGCCCTTCTCCATCGGCAACGTCATCCGCATCGTCTACAACTACTTCCTCCTGCCCATCATCTCGCTGTCGACCTTCCAGCTCGTCGTCGCCGAAGACTCGCCCTCCTTCACCGTCGCCCTGGCCGTCATCACCATCGTCGTCCTCATCGTCTTCACCGCCTGGTCGCTGTGGCTCATCATCACCACCCGCCCCAAGTCGGTCCTGTTCGACGACCTGCCCATCGTCCTGCGCTACGGACCCCTGTACAACACCTACGAGGACCACTCGGCCGCCTTTGCCCTCATCCCCGTCGTCCTCACCTTTGTGCGCGGCATCGCCATCGGCGCCGTCCAGACCAGCGGCATCGCCCAGGTCATCCTGCTGGCCATCTGCGAGATCATCCAGACCCTCACCATCCACGCCTTCCGCCCCTTTGGCCGCCCCACCTCGATGAACGCCTACCACACCGTCTTCTCCGCCCTGCGCTTCGTCTCCCTCATGCTCATGGTCACCTTTGCCCCCTCGCTGGGCGTCACCGACGGGCCCAAGGGCTGGATCGGCTACGCCATCCTCCTCCTGCACGCCATCGTCCTCACCCTCGGCTTCTTCGTCAACGCCCTGCAGACCATTGTCGAGGTCGTCGCCCTCATGCTCGGCGCCGGCGGCGACGACGACCGCGGCCTCACCAGGGGTGGCCTGTCCAAGATCTTTGGCATGCGCCAGCTCTCCCGACGCGTCACCCCCCGCAACGGGCCCTCCAGGGCCAGCCAGCTGTCCACGACCGCCATGCTCGACGTCGACGACGGCACCAAGACGGGCTACTCCATGCCTGGTGGCCGTCTGAGGAGCTCCTCCGGCGCCAGCCTCGGCGGCATCCTCATGGGTCCGGCCACCCACCAGAGGACCAGCTCGGGCCTCGACAGCCCGGACCTGTACACCAGCAACCTGGGTCACCGACCGCTCGAGAGCGCAAGCTCCTACGCCCCCGGCACGCCAGGCGGCACCTCCACCTTCTCTTTCCCCATATCCGCGGTGGTGCCCCGGGCACAGAACCCGCCCCCCGTCCCCGAGGCGTCAGACCCATACTACCGACCTCCCCGTCGGCGCAGGGACACGCTCCCGGGCTCCCAGCAGGCAGACGATACTGCCACCCAGGGCGACTCCACGGCCGCCACCGTCGCCCCCAGTGCTGTTGCTGGAGTCGTCGGAGCTGCTGGCGCCTCGGCCGGTACCACAGACCCGAAGCGTCTGAGCGCACCAGGCGACCCCACGACAGACTCACCGGCCGACATCTCCCGCGGCCCCACACCTGCCCCAGCCGCCGCCAACCCAGACATCCTCCCGCCCAACCGGCCCGACTACTCGACCCGCGAGGTAGACTTCTACTACGGCGTGCGCGGACCAGCGCTCAACTCGGACGGACCCGGTCGCAAGCTAGGCACCGGACCAGCCGACCCCACCGGTCCCGTGGCCACAGCATCCGTCTGGTTCCGCAGCATCTTCGGCGGCAAGACCAAGGAGAAGGGCAAAGGGTTCGAGGTGGTCCGCAGCGCCCGCATGCCCCCGGACATGGCGCGCAACGGCGGGTTCGGCGACGAGACGCCCCCCGAGGGCATCCCCGTGGCCATGGGCGTTCTGCGCAACGGACCGATCGAGTCAGACGACGAGGACGACAATGCTGCGCAGCGGTCGCGTTCCAAGTCTCAATCTCAGTCTAACAACAATAACCCTGCTGCTACATCACAACGCAAACCAGACGGTCTATTAACTGATGATGGACAACCTCGTCCCGGCGATGACGATGATGACGACGAACCCGTCAGTCCTATAAGTCGTCATCATGCCAACCCCCTCCGCGACCCAGTCAGTCCTATCTCTTTGGATGATGATGATGATGACGATGTGGATCTACCAAACTCGCCTGATACAGGTCCCGAGATTCCAAGGAAGAGTTCGAAAAGACATTCCGCACTGATCGATCACTCTGATGCGCCACCCATGCCTGCTGCTGCTGCTGCTGCTGCTGCCTCTTCTTCTTCTACTACTCAACATCAACAACATCAACAACAACATCATCAGCAACATCAACAACAACATCTGAGCGCTGAAAACCAGACACGTCTACCATTCGAGCATCACGGCGGCGGATCGCAGAGATCGGCCAATGCCGCTTCGTCGACGACGAATGACGGGGACGAAGAGGAGGAAGACTATCATCGCCTCTCGAGACATCCCGGGTCTGCTGCGTCGGGTGGTAGCGACAGACCTGTTAGCTACGGTGTTGTCTCGCAGAGGAATCCTGCTAGGGTGGATCCGGCGTTTACTGATGTCGATGTCTTGTCGAGAGAGGCAGAGGTTGTTGGGAGGAGGTAGCGGACCACCTCACACTCTTACGACCGCACGGTTACAACCATACCACACGGTCACTTCTTTACACACAACCACACCCATCACTACCGTGGTCACAATCACGCTTCAACGGTCTTGTACAAGTGCATACACAACCACTTCACACTGAAGCACACACTCCTTATACACACACACACACACACTTTCTTACATGTCGCATTGTATCGTTATAATCTCGTCTTTTACTTTGCTTTGTACTTGCACTTGCATTGTACTCGCAGTGACAGTGGCAGTTACACTCACACTTAATAGGTGGAATAGATGGAGGGGCAAGGCAAAAATGGTGTTTTGGCGTTTCTTGGGATCTGTCATTTTGTTACTTCTTCTTCTGTTGTTTCTTCTTTTTTTTTGTTGTTGTTGTTTCTTGGGAATGACTTTTTGTCCCTTGTTCTGTTTTCTTGCTTTTTCCATGGTTTCCATGCTTCCATGCTTTCATGCAACTTGTCCAACAATCACTCCTTTTGGATTCTCTTATAATTTGTCATATAGCGACGGCGTAGTTTTGAAAAAAAAGTCATTTTTTTGGGAAGCATATTGTTGCTGAGTTTGAATTGTTATTACTGAGTGTGAATTGTCATTGCTAGGTTCAAGTTGTCATTGTTGAGTCTGAATTGTAATTGTTGAGTCTGATTTGCCAATGTTGATACTGAGTTGTCGATTTTAGTTTGTGACTTGGATGATTGACATGGATATTTAATATGGATGGATAGTCGAGTTCATAAGTTGGTCAAGTTGATATCATCTAGTTTAATAGGACTGGATACATCTACAACAGAACAAGTTTGAGAAATGCTGTTCATAGTCAGACGACTATCTTGGGTATATGGACAAATACAAACATTGCTATGAGACACAACGCGGCTATAAACCAGAAACGTCAATAACACATCATCCTGACCACCATCTAATCCAAAACCCCCACGACAGATATGGCAACTCATCGTCCCAACACGAACATCACTTCCCTCGACCTCTCCTCTTCTTAGCCGCCCCGGCATCTGCCCCAGGAGTACTAGTGCCCGGTGCAGCCATCACCCGCTGACCAGACTGGGTATCCTGACCGGCGGGCCCGGGCAATGATCGCGACGCTACTGATTCGACATCCGACCGTGCCACGCTGCCGTCGTCCAAGACGTTGGCCGGGACAGGGTCCATGACCGACGCAGACTCCGACTCTGACGGTTTCTCTAGCTGGTCAATGGCGGAGCAGAGAGTCTTGAAGTGGGCTGGCATCCACAGGTCGTAGACATTCTTGGTGAAGCGATACGCCGTCCACTTGTCAGCTCCATCGAGAGCTACAATCGAGAAGGAGTGTATCATATGACGGTAGTAAGTCGTCCTGTCCCCTTCTACAACCGGATAGTGACCATAGATCTGCACAATATTGTCATCGTGCGAGATGGAAAAGGCCAAGATTCGTCGATGGACCTCATCCTGACGCTTTAAATAACGGAAGAGCTCGGCAATAGCCCGGGACGCAAGCGTCATGCTATGCGCATTTTGGCGGCCTGCCAGTTCCAGCCCGGAAGTACCGCACTTGACCTCGCATGTGAGGAAAGGAAAGTGCATGTAGTGTGTGCCCATGAAGAAGGATTGGTCCCCCGAAGTGAAGTCTCCGAGGAATGGCGCTAGCTTGGCCAGCTGTTCATCGTTGAAAGCTGAACGTCTAAACCCGACTGAGTAGTCGGGCTGGGGACGAGTACCAGTCAGTGGCAGAGAGTTATTCCAGCCCTCGTTGACGCTTTCTACCAGGATGTCCAAGTGCTTGGCACCGGAAATGGTGCCGAACGAAGCAAGGCTCTCGGCCGATGGGACTATGAGCCGACTGACATCCTGAATGATCCGGGCCTCATTTTTCCCCCGTATCTTCTTACAAGTCATCCCGAAGATATCGTCGCGGAATAGCGATTCCACCGGAACATCCTGGGCCGATTTGAGCAGGGTCACAATAAGCTCTTGGCTTTCGCTGTTGATGCTCAAATCAGAGTCGTCCATGAAGCTGCCTTTGGTTTCGAGCAGAGTGACATAGCGTGGATCCCGGTAAGGTGCACTCTTTTCCTCTCTCGGCTTCTGGTCGCTGGGGGTGGTGGAGGTGCCTGACACCGATCTTTTGCGGTTCAGGTACATGCCATATTTCTTCCGGGCATGCAGATGCGCCATGGTGTTGTCAAAGAACTCTTGTGGCCACTCGCCCTCTCTCGCCCAGAAGCTAATGGGGTTGGCCGGCTTGTCGTTTGTATCACCGCTGTTGACGGCTGTTTTGTCTGAGGGGCGCTCCTCGTGAGGCACTTCTTCCTCAGCTCGGAGTTTCTTCTGAGGGGGCTCAGTATGAGTATCAGGGTCTTTGGCAGACCGTTTCGTACCGCGCTCGTCGGGCGTCGTAGGCTCCTTGCAAAATGTCTTGTTAGTTGTGGTATTCCACATGTGGCATTTGCCCGCCCATGTTTTACCTGTGGAGATGGTGATGGTTTGGCAGGCTCAGGAGCTTGATTATGGCGAGTTGAACGACGACGGGTCGTACGACAAGCATCTTCCTGGGGTCGCGTCCCTAGGGGTTTTATCAATCAGCCAAAGCGCGCACGGCTGTCCGGCCCGTCGTGAAACAAGTTACCTGAATCCTTTGGGGTCGCCGAAGCGTGCGGCCCCCCCTTGGGGACAGTTGAGCGTGGCCGCCTGCGGGCCATGATGATGTCGATTCTGAGGGAGGCTATGCGATGGTGTTGTCTTTGGGAGCAGATTTATGCGGATGCACGAAGTCACCGTCTGTCAGCCAACAGCTAAGCGCCCCGGCCTCACAACGTGGGGGCTGCACCTTGCGGGCCGCCTTAACGACGGGTTCGACTTGCGGCCTCTATCATAGGAGGGTATGGGACGATGATTGGTCTTATCGTGAGGCAAAGGGAGGACTGGTGAGGATGTGATTGATGATGTAAGGTTCAAGAATCTGAGGGTGCGATGATGTCGCTTTCACGCGACAATGAGAAGGGAAGGTGCAGGTTGCGGTCGCGACTCCACCCACCGTCCTCCACCATCGTCCGCCACCAACCGCTATTAATAGCGGCCGACCAAGAGTTCGGAGCACCCCTGCATGTTGGACCTTTCTTTACTCCCATCTCCTCCGTGACAACAACCTCCCATTCTATATTCACTACATTGCCTCTTTTTTAATAAAGAATTATCTATTTCCATTTTTCCGTTGAAATAAATAAGACATATACCATACCACATTATCCAACAATGTTTGCCTGCCTCCAAATACCACTCACTGCCTGCACAATGCTTTACTCACCTCCCTGTCCAAAGAACTTCACAATAACGCAGTTTCTCCAAAATCTCAGGATCCATACAAATGGCCAATCTCACACACGCAGGAGCAATATAACAATCCTCCTCCCCGGGGGTCTCCATCATCGGAGTTTGCGTGTCAACAGCCCTGGTATCTGACAACTCAACCACCTCAGTCACAAAGAACACCAGCACCCGGGCAATCCCCACCATACATCCATCATCCAGCACCACAGGAGTATCTCGTCTCTTATCCAAGAACCGGCGTATCCTGTCCCCCATAACCGACCAATCGACAATGTTCTGCAACTGTGCCATGTCAGGGGACCAACCCCCCGTAAAGATGGACAGGAGCATCCCATCCATGTGTTCCGCCCCGCTCCTATACGGGTTATCCGCCTCTGCATCAGGGAATATGTGCGACCCCGCTGACTCCGGTGTGACATGGTCGCTGCTGTGCGGTAGGACGAAGTGCTCGAGGAAGCCCAGTGTAACCTGGTTGAGCAGGTCGGCCACAGCCCTCTTCCACGGTTCCACCACCAGAGCTGGCTTTCGGGACGAAGGTCGATACGAGAGCAGGTTGTCCATGTCCGTCCCGCCAAATACATACTCGGATGCACCGTAGGGACCCAGTCGGTCTGGTTCCTGCGGCGGCTGTGTGCCCCCTAGTTCCGCGATCCCGGATATCTCGTCCTCGCTCTGACGGAGCAGTCTGTCTAGAACACGCTCGTGTCGTCTGAGCGGGTGCGACTGTCCGGGGAACCTTGTGTGAAAGAAGTCGGTGCGTTGGGTGAAAAGGAGAAACGATATGGCCTCTGAGTTGGTGTCCATGCCAAACCGGCCAAACATGTATTCTGCGTCAGGGATGTACATCCACACGCCGTCGGGTGAGAGACCACGCTCGCTTGGGGTTTGCTGACGCCAACGCTCGACCGACTCTTTGGCGTGAGCGTAGTCGAGCAGACCGATTGACTCTTCGAGTGCATCCCCGTTACCCCAGTCGTATCGGTCTATGACGAGGACCCGCTCCCTTTTTGTCGTCTCATTGTTCTCCCTGCTGCTGGGACCCGCGTCGGGGTCGTACGGCGACGGGCTCACGCGCAGAATGCGCGTAAGCTCGGCGGGAGCATCGTTGATTTCGGAGGATGCTGCGAACCATGCATCCACGCTGGAGGACTCGGTGTGGGTGAGCTTGTGGACGTTCCATTGTCCGTTCTTGGCGGGGACGTTGTATTTCAGATGGTGTGTGACGATTGTGCCGTCGAGGTGGGGCGTGAGGCCGTCCTGCGGATGGTGCTGGATGGGTGCATTGGATCCCTGGAGTATGTCGTCTAGAGATCCGAAGCATATTGCTCCAGAGGAGATTTTGAACTTGGCGCTGATGGGATCTGGTTCCGTCATTGTGAGGTGGTTCATGGTGAATTTTGAGATGAGATGAGGGAGGGAGGGAGGGATGACCTCATAGTGGGTTATGATGAGCGGTTCCACTTATGGGCACTTACACTTACACACTTACACACTCGGGTGCCTCTATACAAAACAACCGATTGACTGATATAATCACCAGCAGTTGAGTTTTGGATTGCTTTTGAGACTCAATTGTATCAAGGGACATAATGACGCCAATTCGAGATGCGTTTTGGAGAAATCATGGATTGTTCACCTTCTAACCTTGACATCTTACATGCACCAGTTTCTCATAAGCTTGAATTATTAAACGTATAAGTGATATTCTCATTTTCTCAACTCGATATATTGATATTGCCATCCGTCTGGAACCCCATAGCCTATCAATTACTTCTTGTTGATTTTCTCTTCCCTCCTGAAACACGAGTCCCTACGTTCCAGCCATACTTGCAACCTCAATCAGAACCCGGAAATCGTTGATCTACTTCATGTTGGAGCATGCAAGTACTATCAGGCCCCCCCGTAAGCCACACTCCAGCACACAGCTGCCCACGCTGGCCGTCACCTCGACCCCTCTCAAATGCCATCATCATCTCCCATACATCGAGGCGCTCTCCCGCAGGTGCTCACGATCACCAGCTTCCATCATCGCATCCATCATCCGGGTGGTACGGTGATAGCAACCCATATCAATCTGCTCTGTCTCATGGAGCTTGTTGAGGACGGCCTTGGTCCACATAAAGCTGCCGAACCAGGGAGCGCCAGTGGGGAAGTCGACCATGTCGATGATGGCTCTGAGCTCGGAGAGGGTTAGGAAGTCCCTGGTCAGCTGGACGAACATCCTGTCGTCGTACTCGTCTATGCAAGCGGCGTCGTAGTCATAGTACGCCTCGACCCTGAGGAGCCCTGTATGCGCGTCGGTGACAAAGAAGATGTGCCAAGGCTGGGAGCGGAGGGGCCGGACGAAAAACATCGTCTCCCTGTTCTCGGCTAGGCTGTTGGGCATCCCGTCGTTAATGGCTACCCAGATCTCCCATTTGACCTTGGGTCCGTCCATGGTAGCGTTTGTTTTCAGTTGTTGGTTTCTTGGGCCGTGGTTGGTAAAAGCCGAGCTCGAGATAGAAAGAACGGGGCGTGGGTGCTTTGAGCCGAGATCTTTTGTAGCAGGAAACATAATGGTCCGTAGAGTACCATGCATTGATACTTATATAGATATACTACGCAGTAGTGTGTACGTGAGTTGAACATCTCTCTCTCCAAGTTGAACTGCATCACTACATGTGCATATGGAATAAAGAGACCGTCTACGGGGGGTCCATGTCATCCGGCATCACGTCACTGACAACATCGTCCTATATCTGGTGATGTTGAGATCATAAACACTTTGTTACGGAAGGCGCCTCCTCCTTCCCGGGAGGGCACCGAGACTAGGGAAGGAAGGCACCAGGAGAAAGGGGGCCCCTTGAGGAACGGGTATATGAGACAAACAGCTAGCTGGAGCACAGGAGAAGAATTTATCTCCTGGAATGATCAATTACTACCACATCTTCTGCATTCCTGCTTTGCTCTCATGGCCCTGATCCATCCATCACGAAACCTTCACGAGACCTTGTCGTGGAGAGATTCTACACACTTGCTTTCAACTGGATTTCAAAGACGGAATGAAAGCACCATGGGCCACCGGAGCATTTTATATAGCGCCATTACGCCTTATACACTCGTAGTGCAGATACATCTAACACCCATCGTTGGAAAAGGGGCACGTGTATAGCCTCAGTTACCGTTCTACATCACCCACAACATCACATACATCAACATCCGAAGCCCATAGAACAGCCTTATAGTTTTACAATTTTTTTAATCGTGATGAGACGATATATCTCATCCTAACAAGATGGTTTCACAAAATTTCCCCAACTCGTCTATCCGATCCAGCGTATATGTAGTACTATATGAATCGTGAATCAATGATGGCCACGGTACTTTTCCATCACTGCCCAGGTATTATCTCTGGGGCACCTATTTCCCCTCCCCAAAAGATTGCAAAGCCATACCCCATCCAAATCACTTCAGACCTATACACCTCAACCCCCCCTCCTCGGGGGGAACAAAAAGGCACACATACTCCAGCTCAGCAGTGTAGGGACCGTCCAGTCCATTCTCGGAGCATCATATCAGCCGTTTCTTGGTGGTGCTCCCAAACGCGTGAGAACGCCACTCAGGTTGGCAGCAGCCCAGTCGGACTGGTCCCAGCCGATGAGCCCTCTGTTGGCGAGCGCCTTCAACGCCTGCTCGGTCCAGTAATACGGGCCGAAATAGAGGGACCGGTTGGACACGGGGATCGCGCTCATCATCGTCCACAGATCGGCGACCAATATGCCCTTCCAGGTCTCCCCTAGGTAGATCTTGTGGTTGTAGAGTTCCAGCTCCGAGTGGTCCATGGCCGTGTTCATCTCAACGCGGGGGGTCGCCGCCTGGTTGGTGTTGATGTGGAAGGAGTAGAGGGACTCTGCGTCATCGGCTAGGAGCCAGAGACGTATCTCCCTGTACGTCTGTAGGGGATCGGGGGGTTTGTCGCCGATGGTTATCCACACACCCCATTTGGGGGGCCACTGACGGGGCATGATTACGATGTTGGCTCGCTGGTGGTAACAGTTTCCCAGGATTCTCAATGTTGACCGAGGACAGACTGTACCGAGATCTGTCGAGATGCGTTTCCGTTTGGCAAGAGGAGAGAACATGGGACCTGGATATCTTTATACGTCTACTAGTAGAGGTATACACGTGTAGATAGTACACAGGGTGTGGGTGAATCGGAGCTCTCCATGTCTAACTGCATCACTCATGTATATGTGGAAGACGCAATCCGTATAAGGGGGGGGGATGAACAGCACATCATCAGACATGGTATGTCAGATGTAAAAGAAAGAAAAAGAGCTGTCAGCATCACCATGACTATATGTACATGTTATACAAGACCATGATCGTCTTACATAGTCGCTGCGTGATTAGCATCCGCCGTTGGAAAAGACATATATACGCTATGGAGTCAACGGTCATCTTCATACCTGGCATCACCTACTGCTACCTCTTCCATAAACACAATGGCCATCAAATCACCACTTCAACTTTGATATCGCGGTTAGGCAGAGGGGCCAGGCATCAACTTGTCGAGATTGATGACAAACCAGAAAGGAGTTCTTACTCATCTCGGACACGCGGGCATGATAGATGCAAAACAACCAAAGCTTGATGCTTGTATATAGAGTGACCACATGTAACTACACAAAGCGAAGAAAGGAGAAGAATAAAGTCGGTATCCAACTGCTGCTTGCGCTGAGAAAGACTAAGAGGAGAGCCAACGGGAAAATAAAGAATGAAGATGAACAAAAAGAAAAAACGGGATTCTATTTGATGGTGACAGTCTATCTTTGAACAATACAATTCCACATTCTCTAACTCGTGTAGTCTCCCCCCAAGTGAATAACTGCCTGTTCCTATACATTTAGAAGAGACCACCCTCGTCTCATAGCCACTGGGTCGAAGATATTGTTATAAAGAAGATGCGTCCCGTACGTGATGCGAAAGCCATTGCCGACGTTGTCCTCAGGTCTGTGCACTCGGGTCGATGGGCCGGTGGCAGCCACAGAACATTGTCCCCCTCCCAAGTAACCCATTCTTTGTTATGTCTCAGCCCAATTCCATATGGACGGAGACGGCGCCTCTCGAGCGCCGGAGCAAGCGATGATGGAGCTAGCGGTGTGTCCGAAGCCAAATATCCCTGCGCTGTGTAGAGTAAATGGCCAGTCGAGTCGGGACCAAAGTCGTAGCGAGGAGTCCTATCATCAGATCCGCCTCCTCGCAGCTCCTGCAAAAGGGTATGGGAGAAATTCGCCACGGTCGAGGCGGGCAATAATTCAGCTAGACCAACATGAGCTACCCTCCAGGTGAGCGTCAATATACTGGCGCCTATTTCGATATCCCACATCTCGATGTGTTTTGTTAAGTCGGGGGAGATTGAAACAGTATGTCGGGGTTGGCTGGACACCGCATTTCCAACCTCGGTTATACACCCTTTTCCAACGTCCCAGACTCTGATATCGCCATCAGCGGCTGATACGAGTAGATCTGGATTTCGGGCAAAATGTAGTAATTCCACCTGGATGTCGCTTATTTCATGCTTGCATAGTAGTGAAATAACGCCATCTATGGCAATGTCCCATACGGTGATGACTCCATTGCGCGCCATCGCTATCCGTCTCGAGTCGTGAGAGAATACCAGCCTGAGGGGCTGTCGGCTGTCGTCAACAGGCACATCTCTATACTCATTCTTTGAAAAATCCCATAATGCCAGTTGCCGCTCGGGGGTAACGACTGCAAGCCATCTTGAGTTCGGCGAGAATTGGTACAAGACCCTTGTGTGCCCCTTTTCTATCAAGTATTCGCAGTTGCTGAGTTCTGCCACGCATTCTCCGTTTGCGATGTGCCAAATATTCGACGTGGCCCTAGTTCGGAGAACTGCTAGCCATTTCGCATCAGGTGAGATCCCGATCGACTGTACCTCAAGGTCTCGCCTCTTCGCAATTGTGTTTGTTTCGGCGACCCTAGCCATATCCAAAACCTCCACCTTGTGGGAATTCGACAATGCAAGCCAGCGCGAGTCGGGCGAGATTGCCATTTGGTGGCTATAATAGACATGGCCTTCCAAGGACGCTGTGCAAACACGCTGGTTCATGTCCCATAACTTTACCGTGCGCTGTAACATTTCCGATGAGGCGACAAAGCGTCCGTCGAGTGAGACTACCATGTGATGTACTTCTTCCCGGTGTCCTTTAAGAATTTCCAAACAGTCTCCTGTTTCCGTGTCCCATAGAATGATATCTCCGTTCGTCAATCCCGATGCGAGAACACTCGAGCCGGGTATAAACACGGCTGATGATACAGATGTAGGGGTGGGTCCGATTATTCGCATGCATCGGTATGTTGTCGTGTCCCAAAGCTTTATGGTGAAGTCCCAAGAGCTTGATGCAAGTTGCCTCGAGTCAGGCGAGAAGGCGATAGAAGTGACACAACCATCATGGCACTGGAGTATTCTTGTCTCTCGCCTAGTTGCAACATCCCATAGTCTCATGGTACCATCCGCGTAGCCTGAAGCAAATAACTTAGAGTCGGGGGAATAGTTAGAAATGTGGCACTCAGGCCCTTCAACTCTTTCTGCCGCGATGTAGCTTCCTATGCCGATTTTTCCATGCCCAAGTTCAAGTCCGCCCATGTCGTAACGATCACTGGGAGATTTCACATATGATGCGAATGAAAAATAGCATCCGTCCGTCGAGAATGACACTGCGCGTGTCAGCTTCCCGCACCCAGTTAGTTTCTCTCTACAGACGCCAGTTTCCATGTCCCATATTCTCAAAGTCTCGTCGGCGGATGCTGACGCTAGCTGTTTCGAGTCGCGAGAAAAGGCGACGGAAGTTACGGGTTTGGTATGTCCCTCTAGTATCATCGGACCGTCACTATCTGGGTCCTTCAACGGATTTAATGACATCCAGGAGTTGAAGTGGCCCTGGAATGCTTTCCTAACCAGATTTTGCTTAGGTGCAAAGACTATAGCCGAAGAATAGATCTGAAGGGGCCATTTATCAATGGCAGAACAATGGGTGAGCAGAATGCACCGTGCATCACGCATGAAGGACGAAGTGTGTTTTCCTCTTTCTCCCTGTAGCACAGTTAGCTTTCCTCTTCCGTGGGATTGATGACATCTGTATTCTTGGATGTTGGCCCTACATCAATTGAGCCTAACAGGTCGTCCACCATGCTGAAACTGTCTACCACTCGGCCCAGGAGGGATAATGCTTCGAGCCAATGGAGCAAGTGCGTTGTCAAAAAGAGGGAAACACTGTCTCCATCGTGTATAGTACACTTGCTTTCCTTCCAGTGATGGACCCAATATTGGCAAGCATACTGGACTGCTGGTGGAAGGCAGACATTGATAGTGTGCTTCTCAATATCCGCCCGGGGCATGCCAGGTCTTCCCAGTCCGCACATATCCTTTTTCAAGGTCAGTCCATTGGATAGAAGCCGTAGGCACCTTTCTGACAGCTCCTTATGAGTTAGGCGCTCGTCGACCCAGAAAGGATATTTTTCCTCGTCATCCCCCTTAGCCGGGTCGACGAGGAACTCGCGAAAGGATAAGTGGAGAAGTCGTATTGGAAGATCCGGCTCCAGAGGAATATTCAAAACGGAATGAAGATGGTCCAGTTGGTCCTCTATGACGCTCTCCTCCGTTTCCAGCAATACGGCAAGAGATTGAACCGACAAGGGGTCGGCAAGTGTAACAATGGCCCCAACGAGTTTCTTGAACATTACCGCCACCATAGCCTTGTTTTCCTTCTCGTGCCCCTCGAAAAGTCGATCCAAGACTGGCAAGTATGTCGCGTCTAAGCGTGATACCCCCTCTCTTTGGCTCGATATGACTCTCGTCAACTGTCTCGCTGGGTCGCCTAGCCTTCGATCTTCGATAAACTGGCAAATTGTAGCGGCGAAAATGAACAATGGAATAGACATTTCCACTAGTTTTCCCATGATATCGGGGTCAGGCCAGTTTTCAGGAAGCTTCCGGGACTGCCTGACAGACCCGTTGAAATCCTGGAAAATTCCTTCAAGTCTGTAATGTAGAAACAGGGTGATGTCGTTCTCAATGATAGGACGAGGAATCTGGTGAAGAATCAAATCATCGTATTCCCCATTAATACCGTCGAAACCAATTTCGATATGAAGCTCAGGCCGGCTGGTGACAAAGATCTTGAGGACCGAAGAGTTGAACAATTGTTTTGTCTGGGACATGAGGCGCAATATGCGTCGAACCTCATCCGGCTCATCACACTCATCGAGTGCATCGAGGACAATCACAATGTTTGGCGGCAGTGATTCCTTGGGTAGCTTTCGTGCTGGTTTGGCGATAAGCCTGTCGAATTGATCATCTAAAGGTTTGTTGTAAATCGTGGGATCCTCTTCAATCTCGGTTACAACATGTTGGGCCAAGTCCGGTAGTCGACGGGCGAGCTGAGCAGCCAATGTTGGAAAGAGGAGCGCTGCACGGCCGCGGTCGCCTTCGCCCCTTTTGAAGAAAAAGCTAGCCCCAAGGGTTCTCTTGTTGGCGAACATCTGGGCTATCGTCCTAGCCACGGTTGACTTGCCAGTCCCAGCCATCCCGTTTAGCCAGAATATATTCTTTTCGCCGCAATCCTCACCCCAGTTCATCACTTGGTCGATCAAATCGACCCGGGTACCGGAACAGCACTGTGACCTGTCAGAGCTACCATGTTCGTCAAAACCTGCTCGGTCCGCTATAGGCAGCTTTTGCAGGACAATTTTGACGCGGACGTTATCAATTGCCTTCCTTCAGCGGAGAACGCACGGTTAGAAACAGGAATTCGAAATTATACATGTACAATGTCGATACATACACTTGATGAACCTCGAGTTCCGAGGAAATGATTTCGCGGTAACCCTTGAGCTTCTGCAGTATCCCGGCCACTTCGCCTTTCGTGAATGGCCAGGCCAACCTCTTCAAGAGGCTGTTCTGCTCCAATCTGTTGTCCAGGAATGATAGCTGTAGCTGGTACTCGTCGAGGGCGCGTTGGATATTTCGTGACGCATCAATCCTCGCACCAGTCGGGCCGGACAGGAGACGATCGGCACTGCCCTTAGTAGCACCCAGCATTTCAGACTCTTTGACAATGTCCCTGACGTCGCGTTCGGCCGTTCTGAAGTCGTTAACATACATTGAGCCTAGAGCACTGATCTTGGCGATCATGCCAATAGCGGTTGCGATATTGACGCCCAGCCCAAACACGTCGGCCGCCATGATGACGGTCGCGACACCTCCGACTGGTGTTCCTGAAAGAAAGAAAAAAGAGCAGACAAAGGAAGACGCGGACGTTGTCGGCGCTGGGCTCTTTGTTGGCGCTGGGTGACTTCAACCCCGCTCGCTAAAAGTGCAAAATGCACATGCATATGCATCCATGTCAACCCAACGTCTGGTGGAGCGGGCGTTTCCAATTAGACTGGGCGGCTGGCAGCCACACATTGCGAAGCATACCTGGGTGTGCATCATTGTGATGGTATTAGTAGAGGAGAATTACAGGGTATACCTAAGTACATGTAGATAAGATGGTGATGATGGGGAGAACGGCCGGCTGTTGAATTTTGAGCCGACCTGACAGCAGTCTCCGTTTGCATAGGGAGGGAGCGCTCCTTCCCTGACGTCTCCGTATACGTCACCTCCCGCTCCTGCTCCTGCTTTCAAGTGAGGGAGAGCAATAGCGATACACGATCCAACAATTTCCGATAAACACACAATGAAGAAATCGAGATGATTCTATCTTGCTCACCTTCTTCCAGTTCTCAGTTCTATCAGTAGAGAAGAGATATGTCGCTTCTCCGCGCAGTATACGGGAGACCTACACGATAGTCAACCTGCCAGACAGTAACTTGGGAAACCAAATTGGAAAAGAACAGATGTATACACAGTGAGACGTGTGCGCTCGATTTCTTTTATTTTCCATAATGTTGCTTGTTATATTATACCGCGGCGCAGAACCCTACTTGACGCCGACAAACCCGAGACCAGCCCTGGCCTTCTTAGCAGCCCTCTTGAGGGCCTGCTCCTCGGCGTCGGTCCACTTGACGCTGAGCTCATCCCACTTCTTACCGGGGGTGTTGTACTCCTTGCGCCACTGAGACTGCATCTGCTGCATGCGAGCCATCTCGCGAGGGTCGCCCGAGCCGCTATATACGATGAAGGCCGTGCAGGGCGGCAGGGAGTCGTGTATGCGCTTCAGACGAGCCGAGAGCCTGGCCACGGCGTCCACGAGGGAATCCTC
The DNA here is from genome assembly GCA_900188565.1 of Geosmithia flava. NCBI lineage: Eukaryota > Fungi > Ascomycota > Sordariomycetes > Hypocreales > Bionectriaceae > Geosmithia > Geosmithia flava. The sequence goes on along the minus strand of FYEV01001717.1, from coordinate 36,127 downwards.
GTATGCGCCGTCGGCAGGTCCACCGTCGCTGTTGCCGGCCGTGTCGACGCGGTTCTTGTTCCACCACCCCTGTAGGGCTTCGAGCTCACGCATGCGCGCCCACACAAAGTCGACGCCGCCGCCGCGAATCTCGCGGCCATCTGGGTCCCCGTTGACGGCACGGACGATGTTGTTCGTCACCTCCTCGTCGTCCTTGCAGCCGAGCTGGTACGTGGCTCCGGCGCCGGCTCCCTTGGACGGCTGACCCCAGTCGACGGCGGCGCTCGTCTTGCCGACCTCCAGGCCGCCGACGGCTTCGGTGCCGCCCTGGGCCTTGTAGGCCGTGCCCGCCCGGGCCAGGCGGCGGAAGATGTTCTCGCCCTGCGAGTCCGATGTGCCCCACAGCTTGCCCTTTTCGCACTTTTGCTTGACCAGGTCCAGGCACGTCTTGGCATCCTCGATGCTGTTGTGGCCGCTGGCCCCGGCCTTTTGGATCTCGCGCGAGAGGTACTTTTGCGCCAGCCACTTGAGCGACGACTTGAGCGGCGGGCCGCGCGGGTGGGGGAATAGGATGGATGTGTCGACGATAAACGGGTGCGCCAGCTTGATGGCCTTGGTGTCCGACTCGAGCGAGTGGCCTACTAGGATCGTTCGTGGGTTCAGTAGTTCCACAAGCTTTTCCTGTATGTCGCGTAGCGTCGTCGTGACGGGTGCCAGCATCTCCTCAGTGATACCCGAGAAGCGCGTGACGTAATCAATGATCGGTTTGTCCGGCTTGACCAGCTCATCTAGTACCACATCGCCTGACCAGTTGACAATACTGATGCGCGTCAGGGAGAACTCACTCTCCCCCGTCATGCACATCTCGCAGTCGAGGGCTAGCACCTCGCGGCCAGCCGTGATGCTTCCTTGCTGAATCTCGCTCTCAAGCACGTCGCCGTCCTCGACCTTGTCGACCTTGGTCATGACCCATCCCTCGGGTGCCTTGAATGCATCCCGCGCCTCACCTTCTGGTAGGAGAGCCGGGTGGATGAGGTATCCATTGTCGGTCAAGTCGTCGACAGTGGCTATGAATTCTGTGATGCGCGTGCGCTCATTCTTCCACCCCTGGGGTTCGGAAGCAGGCCTCACACCCGATCCCTTCTTGTTCTTGTCTTTCGATGGTACTGTCAGAAACGCCGTCATGGGAGAGTGCATCTTTCCGTGCTTGTCATCACCCGGGGTCTTGACAGGCCACAGGTGCGGGAACATGTCGGCAAACGGCTTGAGCGCGTCGGGGAGATCGTCCTTGACCAGCTTCCGCGGGTAGTATTCGTCGGGGGACGTAGGAAAGCCGTGGTTTGATGCCTTGGCAGCCTCCTCCTTCTCCTTATCTTCCTTCTCCTGCTCCTGCTTCTTGTTGAAGGTCGCCAGGTCCACGCCCGCCTCGAACATGGCCTCCTCGAGCCCGGGAACCATTATGGACACAATCTTCCTGAACTCGGGTCTGTGCGACACGGCAACCCACTGCGGGCCCGGTCCGTCGGCAAATATATACGTCACCAAGTCGCGCAGACTATTGACGTTGATCTTGGAGTTGAGTCGGGCGTTGGGCGAAAAGGTGATGGACGGGTAGCCCTTGCCCGGCTTGGGCAGCTTCTTAGCCTTCTTGTTCGGCCGCGTGACGACCTCCCAGTCTCCGCCCTCATCGGCATTATTCTCCTCATCGTGCGTCTTTGCCCGCTTAAGGCTTCCGCTCCCATCGCTCTGGCCACTGTCGGTGGCAGCAGTAGCAGCAGTAGCAGCGACGGCGCCAGTCGCCGGGTTGGTTGGGCTCGCCATGTCGTCGGGGAGACTACCCGGTGATGAATCTCGCGAGTCTGTCGTTGTTTTCGGATTCTCGTCTTCCTGTTGCGTCTCAGACTGCGCCTTGAGGCGGCTGGCCAGCCTTCCGAGGGACGAGTGTCTTGCGCGCTTGACTTTTCGCTTCAGACCTTTGCCCATGCTCCTCCTGCTTGGCGAGAGTTGGTGGCGTGGCGACAAGAAAGGGTGATACTATGGTCCCGTTTCTTGTATGGGTGTGACCTAGGGAGGTCGGATTCGGTCGCTTGGTACGTTGCGCATAGGTCAACGTATGGATGGAGGAAAATTGCTGTCTGGTGAATCAAGCTCGTTCGGCAATTATTGAATTCCTAGCCAGTAACTTTTTTTGCGATAACGGATTTTATCTTATCTGATAAGCGCGGGGAGTGGTGACCTCGTGGTTTGGCGTAGTACAGAAGGTTTGTATATGGGATGAAACGCGTGCATGTAGAAGACAAGTTCGCTGTGATGAATAATACTGAATGTTTTATTCATTTATTTTCGACCTTTTTTCTTAGGTTGCTTTATTGTTCGTGGGTGTTTGTGGTGAACATTGTTGCCAAGTATATATAGCTGGTGAGGCCTTCGTCTGTGCAGTTCAAGCTAATCGAGCTGGGAACGTATCCATGCCAATATGGCAGGAACGTACCACGAGGCTGAATACTAGTAGTACTAGTATTGTTGCGTCTTGCTAATGAAATTGAAACACATATATCCAATTTAAGTCCTTTCATCCATGATTTTAATCACCTCAAGAACCCCCAAATTCACCCTTGAGCACCTCCACGCCCAGCTCAGACAGGCCCTTCATGGGATCGACAACAGCAAACTTGAAAAAGGCCTCTGACTGCGCATCACGCGGGTTAGCCGCCCAAGTCCTGATGAGGGACGTCTCCCCGTCGCGGCCAGGCAGCTGCCCTATATCCTGTAGCATATCATACGCATCCCTGGTGAGCTCCCACTGGCGGGCGAGACCAGCACCCTGAGGCGCCATCTGAAGCACCATGATGAGCAGGATCTGGCAAAGGGAGACCTGATCGATGTAGCGGAGCGTCTCGCGGAGTTTCCTGTCTACACCGGCGCCGCCTATGGCCCTCGTAGAAGCGACGGTGCCATCGTCGACTGCGGCACCCGAGGCAGCCGTGTTGGAGAGCAGCTTGGCGACGAGGAACAGGCCCTTTACGCGGATGGGGTTGAAGGGCGGCTTGTAGCGGTAGGCATCGCAGGCGGTGGCGGCCAGGCAGGCGGTGGCCAGGGCGGCTGGCCAGTCCTGCTGGTCTGCGTGGTAGACGGCGGCGTCGACGACCAGCTGCGGCAGGGGGGAGACGGCCCACAGGTCCTGGCGGACGAGGGGCTCGCAGGCCAGGTAGCGCGCGCGGAGCATGGAGATCTGCGGGGTGGGCGTGCTGGACTTGACGATGGAGTCGCACTGCGAGGTGGCCTCTTCCGAGATGGAGCGCGCCGCGTCGGCCTTGCCCGCCTTGTTGGTCACGGCTGGGTGGGTGGCAACGTTGCTGACGTCCGGCGCGACGCTCATGCCGTTGATGTCCGTCTTGGGAGACGCCGCGCACGCCTGGTACACGTTTAGGTCGTCGGTGCACCGAAGACATTGGCACTGGAAGTTGTATGTCTCTAGGGCGTGTCTGCGCGATGATAGAGGTCGTGTGTAATCTGGTGTCCCGGGGGGGAATGGAGTTAGATATATGTATATTGAGTGTGAGGCGTGGTGTGTGGTCTTACCAGTGTAGGAAATCTCAATCTCGTCTCCGGCTTGGATGACGGTCTCGGCGCGCAGAACAATGTTCCTCCCAATCAGCTGGATCATAGCATTGGGTATGCACGAGTGATTCATCATGGCAAGCGTGGGCTCGACAAAGACGGCTACCTGTCCCACATCTGGGTCTGCCCAGTTGAAAGCATTCGTTTGAATCTGCAGGTCAAGTCAGTGAGATTTTCGACAATGAAAAAAACAAGATTGCGACAGAAGTGCAAACATACCTTGCACATAACCTCACACGCCTTCTTGATATTGTCATCATCCGTCTCGAGCCCAGCATACGCACAAGCCGCCGTAGCCATCATCTCGACATCAGGCCACTGAGCACCGCCCCTCCAAGCCTCAACATGACTCTCCAAATCACCCAGCCCATCCCTAACTCTTGGCTTGTCCTTCTCTGCCCCCTCATCGACTTTTATCAATTCCTTTCCCTTGGACTTGGACTTGCTGCCGCTTCCTTTCTCCCCCACCCCAAGGAGAACCTGCATAAGCAGTCTGACAGGCGTGGGGAGATCACCCCTCCCAGCACCGTGCACCTCAGCCAGAGGGTGGCACTCTTTGGAATGGGCGACCTTCCAGTGCGCCCTCTGGCAGTCGGCGCCGCAGTACCGTGCTGAGTGGCAGCGCGTGCAGTCGCGGAGGTTGCCCGTGCCCCCCGTGCGCAGGCAGTATGTGCATACTGTGGCGGCGTGGGATAGGGACGGCAGCAGGAGGGGAGGCGATGTGATGAGGATGGTGGCGCCGGGGTTGACGGTGCGTGTGGATATGAGTGCCCTACCCTTGGTGGGGGACGAGCGAACCTCGACGGCTGGCGATGCTGTCGTCGCCATTTGTCTTGATGTCGGTGTTTGTATGTGTGTGTGTGTGTGTTGTGGGTTGGTGGGATGAGAGGTTGCGGTTGAGAATTGAGAGTGAGGTCAAGTGGATCGGGTTGCATGTGTTTCCACTTGCAGGTGCGCTGCTTCTTCTCAGCACAGCACTCATCACTAAAGCACAGCCGAAAAATATTTTATCTGAGAGTATTATATGTGTAAAAGGGTAAAGAGACGTTTTATATGTGGAAATAACAGTAAATAATAGAAAGTCATATACAGTTTTAAATTGATGTTGCGAATTAAATGCAAGTGTTCATACAGTAATATTCTATAGTTCATCACGGGCACTCCCCCTAATAGGCTTATTCTTCCTCGACGCAGCCAACCGATCACTAAGATCCCTACTCCAATGAGCCTTGTCACCCTTGTTTGCCTTCAAGATCCGAGAAACATAGTAGTCCCAGCAGCCCTCATGCGGCTGTCCTCCAGCTTCAGCCTCCCGGCACACCTTGTCATCCAGCCTCTGCACGGTAGGCCACTGCCCGAGCGTAGCGCCCATGTCCTCGTCGAGGAAGGTGTCCAGTGCGAGCTGACCGACCTTGCGCTGCGCAGCCTCCCACTCCTTGCCATCCAGGGCCAGGACCTCGAGGAGCTGCCTCATGCCGCCGCTCTCGAGGAAGTCCTGGCGGATAGACTCGCTCTTGACCAGGCCATTGATGACGGACACCTTGGCCTTGGCCTTGGCGGCGGCCTGGGCGGCGCTGTCGGCGGCGGGAACGAAGCCCGAGTAGAAGACCTTGGCGAGCGGGGCGTTGGCGTTGGGGCACGTGTCGTCCATGAGGAGCGACCAGGCGCCCGTGATCTCCTTGAGCGCGGTGGGGTTGTTGGACAGAGCGCCGGCCAGGACGGACGCCGCCTGCCGGTCGTACAGGGGGTTGCCCTGCGCGTCCAGGCCGTCCTGCCCGGCCATCAGGCACAGGAGGGACTTGACGGCCTCGGTGTCCTCGGTGATCTTGAGCCCGTAGTAGATGTCATGCGAGATGTCCTCGAGCGAGTCGAGTGCCACGTCCACCGTCTCTCCGCTGCTGCCATCCTTGCCGCCTGTCTTGACGATGCTGAGTGCCTCGTGGAAAAACTGCGCGTCATTCTTGGGCTCCTTGATCTTGCCGACTGTCTCGTACTCTGGTGCACCGGGGGGCACACGGGGCTCTTCCTGTGCCTGCTCCTGGTCGACGACGATGACGGCTTGGTCCTTGCCTAGACCGACTAGCTCGGCCGGTACCTCGTCTTCCACGTTGATCTTGGCCTCGCGCTTGCCGTTGGACACGTTTAGCCGCACGTGGAGACCCTTGGGGATCTCCTGGTCCTCGTGGACGACCTGGAAGTCATCTGTGGGACGGAAGATGCGGTAGTAACACTCGTCTGGGTCGGAGGTGTGGCAGATGAGCTCGTCTTCTGACGAGGCTTGCTGTGATGGTGATGACGCTGGCGGTGCTGGTGATGAGGCCAGGGCTAGGGCTGGTAGGAGGCAGAGGAGGGCGATGAAGAGGATTGTGAAGAGGGGTGATGATGATGATTTGCGTGAAGATGACATTTTTGCCGTCTGTGAGATAGTGTCGGTTTTTTTTTCTGTCCCTCTCTTTTTATGCTTTCTTTGTCGAAGTGATGTTCTCTCAACTCCAATGTGGATGTGGGAGAGTTTTATGTCCAATTATTCAAGCAAGAATGATGTGAAAAAAAAGCATCGCTAGGTATGATGATGCAAATTGATGAAGAATAGGACGAATGAGATGATGACAAGAAGAGAGAAGTGACTCTTCTTGATGCTAGGGACAGAAAATGATAGAGAAAAGAAGAATATTATGGGTATTATAAAGAAAAAAATATTTTGATAGAAACGAAGCTGCCCTGAATGATGCCAGATTTCATCGAAGCTGGAAGAAGGTCAAAGTGGCGAGGATTGTCGTACATGATTGGTCAGTTCCGCCTAGTCATCCGACGAGATGCGCTGTCCTCAACTATTTAGCATCGCGAACATCAACTTTATCATTAAATTTTCTCTAATGAACAGGTGTTGTAAAATTGTGACTCACACTTTTTTAGACATTTCCTCTCTTCCTTCTATTCTTTTGCATTGTGTCAATCTTTGGGCTGTGTTATAGGTCATAATGGCCCAAAACTTGAAGTTCTTGTTGCAAATGCCTCAGCCTTGGTACTAGGCACCTCATGGATGTCATGAACATCAACTTGCCATATATTGCACATGAGTATATTGGTGTCAGTCGCGAGCAAGCTCCATGATATCTAATAAACTACTACTGCCCATATTCCATCACCAACGAAAAGCTGTCCAAATCTGGCATTAAAAAAAAGTGGTTCTCCCCTGCTTCAGTAGCCGCACACGAACAAAAACCCCCAACCCGCCCGTTGGAATGTGTAAATGTGGTGCAAGACAACAATAGCCAGCCACACCCGTGGTCGATCGGCATTTGGAATGTCATATCTACATATGAGTACAGCTTCATACGTTTCCAAGGCTGGGGTCGTAGTGAAGAGAGCTTTTGTCTATAGTATATAGTGAGCATGAGCAGCCCTCTCCGTAGCGGCCTATTTGTAGAGAAAGAAGATGTAAAGAAGACAAGATACATTCAAATTGTCTGTACATCATGATGTCTCCTTCACTGTCCAAGAGCCTGTTCTTGTGGCTCGCCATCACCCTCATGGCCATGTGCATCCAGGCAGCGCCCGTCCTCCACGATGACACCACCACGACAAATGACGTCGCCACGAGCGAGCTGCAGCTCCACCACGACGGGATGCGGTTACGGGAGGATGGCAGCGGCGGTGCTCCTACAAGTATAGAAGCAGAGCAGGAGCATGATGAAAACGATATACAGGTGGGTTTCTTTTTTTTTTTTTCATCAACTATAAGTTGTTATGCTATTGCAGATCCCGAAGTAGTACATGTAAATATTAATACGAGGTTGATAATGCAGGGTGCACATGCTCGTCTTCGGAACAATACCCTGGGGAGGGCCGTCTACTCCGACTTGTACTACCGACGCACGAGTACGAGTATTACAGGCAAAACGAGCTGGTCGTCGTCTGTTGGGACGGCATATGATAAGATGGTGTATCTTCTTTCAAGGCTGATATTGGGTGGCGTTCTTGGTGTGACGGAGGGTTGGGTACTGGGGTTCTTGTCCAAGAGGTGGTCGCAGGGGAAGAAGAGTGCTCGTACTCGTACGTTTGGCAGTACAACTACTACTAAGAGTACCGATGAGGCGTTTTACACGAGATCAGAAGACGTTGGGTTACACGGTAAATAGTATGTAAATAAACTTAATAGAAAACATATCGTCAAAAGATGGAGAAAACAAGCTCGTATTGGGGTTCCGTGGCATGGGCATGGTTCATAGGGCAGTGATTTATAGGGGAGGGGGGAGGGTTCCCCATGTGATAATACAGGTTAGGTAAGTTTCATGAATTATGACGTTGTGATGCGATGATGGGAGATGTGAAGCATAGTACACTTGGTCGATAGGAATGGGGCATTAACCCACGTAGTTGATATATATTCTCTGATTCAGTAGAACGGTGGTGTTCTCCATTGAGTAGTAGTAGTGGTACTGGAGTAGTAAAGAGAGAAGAAGAATGAGGGAACAGAAAAAGGGACGTTGCATGAGGCACCACCACTGGGTCCTGACCCTCGACGGGATACAAAGGGTCCAAGTCCCACAGTGTCCACAGTGTCCAGTAACAGCTCCAGCCATCACCCATTTCCAACCTAAAAGTCCCACAGTGCACAGGGTTCAACATCGTACTGACCCTCTTTACGTCGTATTCGCCTGATTAATACAGATCCTATTACTTCTGGTCTCTCTCTCTCGTACTCCGTACCTCTCTTCTCACTTTCTGGTTCAACCCGTTTCCGTGCATCCCGCCCGTGCATCCACCAGGAAAGAGAAGATCAACCAACAACACCTTTCTCTTCTGATCGTACCGACCGAAACCCCCCTCCCCCCCTCCACGATCCTCCAAATAACCTCTCCAGAGAAGGGTGAACAATCATCATCGCCCAGCTCTCCTCCCTCCATCCATCGACATTGGGTTGGACGTCCCCTCGTTTTCTATCATTTCCAACCACACCCCCAAATGGTTCAACCATCGTCTTCGTAGACCAGCCACGATCGAATCCCCGTCCCCCGGGCCCCCGAAACGAAACCCCCCGGTTCTCCCATTCTCCCGACACAGAATAAACGCCCTAATCATGCTATCACCACGTCGAATGCGGCTCGTCATCCTGGCGGCCCTGACCCTCTTCGTCCTCCTCTTCTTCTATCGCTCCAGTTCCGTCGATGGTCGTGACACGAGAAACATCCAAGACTTTTACCACAAGACTGTCAATGCCATGGAGGACAAGACCAACAAGTTTGGTGGTGCTGGCACTGGCACTGGTAGCAGTGGAAGTGGGAGTGGTAGTGGAAAGGATGCTTCTCGTCCTGGTCTTGTCCCCGCTGACCGCGATCAGGATGGCGACATTGACCTTGACGACGCGCGTATCGGCGCTGGAACGCATGATCGCCTCAAGGCCGCAGAGGTCAAGGCCAAGGAGAAGGCCAACGAAAAGGCTGGTCTGCGACCTGATCCTCCCAGCAACATTGTTGGCGTGGGGAGCTCAGCGGACGGCCAGGACAAGAAGGTCGAGAGTGGTAGTGGTAGTGGTAGCGGATCATCGTCTTCTTCCTCTGATGATGCTACCACTGAGGAGCAGAGGGATGCAGAGGCTGAGCTCAACTCTATCCTCAAGAAGTCACCTAGTACGTTGCGATGTCCCCCGCCCCTCGTGTGCTCTCCATCATTGATGATTTTGAGGAAACGATTACTAACATGATGTAACACTTCCTCACAGTCATCATCTTCTCCAAGACATACTGCCCTTACTCTAAGCGTGCCAAGGCCCTCCTCATGGACAAATACGCCATCACCCCCGAACCCTACGTCGTCGAGCTAAACGAGCACCCCATGGGCCAGAACCTGCAGGATACCCTGCTGGAGAAGACTGGTAGGAGGACTGTGCCCAATGTTCTGATCAATGGCGTGAGCATCGGCGGGTCAGATGATATCGAGGAACTCGATAAGGAAGGCAAGCTCGTCGGGAAGATTGTCGACCTGGGAAGTAAGCGCATAGAAGTCTCTAAGCGACCTGGCTCTCGTGGTGCTGCTCGGTCTTGATTTGGACCTGATAATCACGTCTACCACCTAACTACCTACTACTACTACTTACCATTCTTGAACTTTTTTTTCTTCTTTTGGCGTTGACGGGAATGAATACCTTTGTAAGATTGGGTCAAAACATTGTTCTGGGAGGCGAAATCATTAAGGGGGGGTATTGTATTTTACTTTTTTGTTTTCTTGTTCTTTTTTTCACTATACAGACATTTCTATCTCATTTGTTTACTTATACTCATTCACAGAAAGCTCGAAAACAATACCCATTGTGCAAAATGTCCTCTTTTTCTCACCCCATTCTCATTGTTATTCACAGAAAGCCCAAAACGATATCATTGTGCACACAGCTCTTTTCCTCACCCCATTCTCACCTCTTCCTCACCTTGTGAAAAAGGGGGAGAACCCAAACGTTTTGTGTTGTCATTGACTCACACGACGCCAGCTGCTCAACAGCTGTCCTGCCTTCTCATCACTTGACATAGTGGGCAAGTTCAGGTGCGTGATGCTATGATGCTCTACCTTATAGCACACTTGGCTCTATATCAACGGTGAACAATGATAGTGACGCACAGGGAAGGGTGGGCAATTCACTCCATTGCTGTGCGTGACAGCTGCCCAGATTTCTCTGACAGCTGGTCGCCTCGCAGGCAGTGGCACGTTGACAGTGCTGTTGCTAGTATAAAAGGGCGACGAATTTTGCTTTCACGGATCCCTCCTCCTTTCCTTTCTTTCTCTCTCTCTCTCTTCTTGTCAACCTTGTCAGATCTTTTACCAATCTTGTTTGTAAAACTTCTTCCGTTACGCAATCCTTGTTGAACAAGTTCCTGTTCGCCTGTCAGATCATCTTCTTTTTCCAAGGCGGTTCATCAAACGCCTGTTGGTGTATTAGACCTTCTTCTTTTTCCAGAACGGTTCGCCAAGCTCCTGTTCATCTGCCAGATCACATCTCCCAACACTGACCTCTACTACAACAGGCATACAGTACAGATCCCGATCTTCAGTGTGGTTTCCATCATTCTCACGTCTGTTATTTCGGACAGTCTACCACTTGTTTCCTCCTGTTTTTCTACTTCTGTTTTCTTCTTGTTTTACCCCTACCTTTTTTTTTTCTTTTTCGTTTCCCCTTGTCTGCTTGAAAGCTTCGAAGACAGAGAAGAAAGAAAAGAACAGCAACCTCTGTGATACAACCATTGTCCGTCACCAGCCGCTTGGAACAATGGAAAAGTTCCTGGAACGCGCCGAGGTCAAGCTCCGAGTCATGGAGTTTTGTGACCTAGCCACTATTTTCTCACTATACCAGCTGGAGGTTCGTCAGTCTCTCTTTTTTTTTCCCTCTTTCTTTCATTCTGTCATCTATGTGTGTGTCTGTGTGACACATTGTGTACTGACAATGAATAGGAGTTCGGCCCCCTTATTCAGAAGCACCAGAATTCGATACTCAAAGGAATTCAGGCGAACCGTTACAATCCACTTCCAGAGAGATACACACCATCGAAGGCTGTGACTTGGTACATACCGAATCATGATGATCCGGAGCAAGCCGACGGGTGTACGATGGAAACGTACTCCATTCAGAACTGGAATACCGTTCGGCTCCTCGAGCAGAGGGAGTCCGAAATAGACAAATTGCTCAACGCCGGTTACCTTCGGCTGCGTCCCGGTCCCACATCACCGGGTATCAAGTGGCCCTCCCTCGATCCGGACGGGAAGGTCGCCGTGCGGGCCATCCTCGAGCGCGCGCTGCACATGTCGAACGCCGTGCAGGACATGCAGGCCAGAATCATCCATGACCTGGATATACCTCTCAACGAGTGGAGGGAGCGCCGGGCGAGGGACATACTCGTGACCGAGGACGCAAACTTCGTCAGCCTGTTTGAGCGCCTGGTGCTGGAGGACCCTTCCCGTATGGAGGCCATGAACGTCATGGACATGGTCAGAGTCTTGACCCGCCGAGCCCAGGTCGACCTTTTGGAGAATTTGCCCCTGGCGGACCTGCTGGGATTGTGGCTCTTGTGCCGCATTGTCACCGAGAGCTGGAGGAAATCGCATTTCCATCCGCGCGACTTCCCCAACAATCGGCGGGGGCCACTCTCCCTCCAGGAGCAGGAGAGGTCGTTTCGAGAAAGCATACTTCGACACGGCTCGTGTTTTCTCTACGGGCAGGTGCGAGGCTCCGGTTTTCGTTGGAAGCAATTTCGCCTCCTCGCCGACTCAACCCACCTCGACATTTTTAATGACGACGCCCTGTATCCCCTAGGCGACGAACAGCTGCTCGTGGACGTCCTGAACAACGAACTGATGGACAAGCTCAAGGTGACTGAGTCCGATCTCGAAAACGTTGTATACATCAACGTGGAGTTCATGATTGGTGCGAAAAAGCCGGCATTTTGATATCTGGGAGAATCAGATGCGACGTCGACTTTGGTGTTTGTCTTTTCTTCCATGTCGAATTTTCTTTATTGTTGTTTTTCCTACGGTACCGATCGGTTTTGTTCATCATTGCTATATTCTCTAATTGTTTTTATTGTTCTTATTGTTCTATGTTTCCTTCTTTATTTCCTATTTTTTTTCTTTTCATTATTGTCCTTCGGAACCGATCATTGCTTTCATCATTCTTTATTTCTTTATTTCATATTCTTTTATGTTCCTCTGTCTTCACTTTGTATAGGAGATGATACATGTTCATGTGTATTATGAGCTCTTGGTCATAGAGAGTGTTGTTTATTATGTCGATTGAACTTGAAGATGCTGTTGGGGGGTGGGGGATGACTAGTCACGATTCGAATGATGGATAAGCATAAATTAAAGGAACAAAAAAACTCTAGAAAATTAGAAAGACAAAAAAAAAAAACAATAAAGACACACAAATTAAAACAAAAGAAAAACCATGTGCCATTCAATTGACCGAGTGTAATGGAGGTGAACAAGTCAGAGGACAAGAAGAACAAGGATGCTTACGACGTACGCTACCGTCGCAATGGAAGGCTTACTCCGTACATGTATGTAATACGATACACATTACAGGTATTACCAGTAGCTTGTACTCGTAGGTCAATCAATGGTCAATACTCATACATGTTTTACGAGTATCCGTAATGGTGGGGGCTCTGACCCGACGGCAAGTTCAGGGGTTCTGTATGCGTAGTTCTGGGAGTCGGGGTTCGGGTGAGAGGCAAAGGGCAATCATACGGAGTATACGGAGTATGTGACATGACTGCAGTGTGGACAAGGTCGTACAAAGGTGGTGATGGTGATGATACATGTACAGGGTATAATCTACGAGTATGGAGTACAGGTATTCTAGTGCATAATGATAATATCTGTGGCGGAGCCGTTGTCAGCATTTAAGGCAGGCAAGCAGGTATAGTGGTGCCGCCATGTTGAGCCGACCCGTTTTGTATTATTTACTAGTTTGAGAAGTTACCAGGTATTCGGAGGCGGGATAGTACTATGGAGTATGGATCTATGAGTCTACGAGTCTATGGGTCTATGACTAGGATTTCCTAGTGCGAGTACGAGTACGAGAGCGACGGACTGATGTTTCTGCTCCATGCCTGTCTTGTTCATCAACTGTAATACATTAGTACTACGTATATTAGTACTACGGAGTACTCGTACAGGCTGCTCCTAGTGCTCCATACTCTGTACTAATGGATGGATCCCTGAATGTCAGCATCGTGTCGACTATTTGGGAAAGAATCGGGAAGGAACGACTGGACTGCCACTTCCGTTACTGTACAGGTACAACTCGTACATGCACATGGCATACTCCATATATCCGATTACGGCCTTGTGGCCTTGACTCCAGTTCGGTACTTGCTTTGCCCCCCCTCGGGTCTCCTTTCCATACCCTGTTCATCCTTGTCTACGCCCTTGAGCCTTCAAGTCTTTTACCACCCCTGATTGTCATCATCTCTCCCCTAGTACATCTGCGACTACACCATAGTACTAGTACTACGGAGTAGAGTTGGCCTACTAGTTACTCGTGCGAACCTGGAAATACCAAGGAAATACTACGGTTACTACTACTAGCACTCTATCCTCCTACTTTAATACCTCGACACCCCCAGCACCAACACCAAAGCACCCCAAGCACCAACGCACCCCCCCTTCAAAAAACCCAGCCCCATTCTCTAGCTGCACTGCCGCAGTGTACCATTACGATTAGAAACCGTTTCTTCTTCTTCATCTCTAGAAGAAAAGAAATAAAGAGTTGGTTGCGTCCCCCTTGTCTTCTTCCCCCCTCATCGAGTCGCGTGTGAGGGGCAAAATAAGGCAAAAGAGATTCTCACCAAAAAAAAAAAAAAATATCTGGGTCAAAGGATTCAACTCACCTAACCTGTGACATTCATCTTGGACTGCACACCTACACACACCTACACACACCTACACACGGATACACACAGATACACACACACTCAACTGGTTACTACTACTAGAACCATTGCGGCCCATGGCTTCTGCTGCACAAAACGCCGTTAGGCGAACGGTCAAGACGTGTACCGAATGCAGACAATCAAAGGTATTAAACAAAGAAACAGCGTACTCCTTTGTAGACAAAACTGGGACAACAGTACTAATGTTGAATACAATCACAGCTCAAATGTGATTCAAAAGAACGCTTTCCTAGCCCTTGCTCAAGGTGTGAGGCCAAACAACTCTTTTGCAATGTCGATGCAGCATTTAGAAGAACGCCGGCGAAAAAGTAGGCTCTCTTCCCTTTCTTTCTTTGTTTACTTGTCTGTTTGTTTGTGTACAACTTGCTGACTATGTCATTAGACGCTTCGAGGCAATGGCCAGAGAGTTACAAGAGCTCAGAAGTCGGAAAGATTGGGAGGGTGGCAGTCATCTACATGATTCTGGCACAGATACTGGTCCTGTGGGATCTGCCTCTTCGGAGAATCATACTGCTGCCGAGGATGCAGAAGACGACTTTTACTTTACTGCACCTGTTGTCTCTCTCGACCAGGTCTTTATCGAGCCGCAAATGGCCGTTGACCTCTTTAAAACGTATGTTCCGCTCCTTCTTCTCCTCTTTCTTCCTCTTCTTCTTGAGAGCAACGCCCCCTCCCAAGAAAAGAACATCATCGCTCACAACAGTCTCAGATTCACACAGCTATACCGCCCACAGTTACCCATCTTGGGCCCCTTGTCCATAGACAAGATATACGACTCATACCAGTTCCTCTTCTGGACAATCATCATCATCGTCCTGGACCACTCCCCCCTCCAGGACCACATCCACATCGCGCGCCAGCTCAGGCCCCATTACACGAGGCTCCTCCAGCAGCAGCTCCTGGAGCCGCCTCTGCCGCTGCACAAGGTGCAGGCACTGATCCTGGTGATAGAGTGGCCCCTGTCGGTGCGCAGCCAGACCAACGACCCTAGCTACGTCTACTGCGGCGTGGCCGTGCAGGCCGCACGCCTGATGGGTCTCGATCGGCAGCACATGCTTCCGCCGCTACGGGGACCTGCAGGGACCCTACAGGCGAGGATCAACGCGTGGCTAGGATGCTTCTATGCTTCTACAGCGTTAGTCTCTGCCCTCTTGATTGGTTCCCTCTCCTTTATGATATCGAATGCTAACAAGGAACTTTTACTATTCTTAGACTGAGCATGCACATGGGTCTACCGACGCTTATCGAGTCGGAGCTGGACCACTCCGTCATCCAGGACTACCTCCGCCAGAGCAACATGCCGCAGGCCTTCATCACCCGAGTGCGCGTGCAGCTCACCATATCCAAGTTCATCACGCTGCTGAACCGCGACCTGGGGGACCCGACGGCGCTCTCGCTGATCCGGCTGCTGGACTCGGAGCTGACGACGCTGAGGCCCGACGGGCTGGAGGACGAGTCGCAGGCCAGGCTGGTGGAGTTCAGCGTGCTCAACGCCAAGATGCACCTGTACACGCTCTTCATCGCCAAGACGCCGTACGACTCCCTGTCGCGCCAGGTCATGATCCGGACCACCTTCTCCGTGGCCCTGCGCATCATCAACATCGCCACGTCGGAGTGGCACGACCGCCCCGACGCCAAGCAGGACGACGCCTTCGTCACGCGGCAGCGCTGCTTCCCCAAGAACAGGTATCGCTGCCTCTCCCTCGCCACCGTCTTCCTCCTCAAGTTCTTCCACAACAGCCCCTCGGCCTCCCAGGAGGAGAGGCAGATGGCCGCCAACCACATCTACCTCTCCCAGGAGCAGTTCAAGACGTGTTCCATCGGCCCAGAGGACGAGTACACACGAATGTCTACCCTGTTCGAGGCGTCGGCACGCATGAAGCCCGAGCAGAGGGATGCCACCAAGCTCCGCCTCACTCACCGCATGGGCGTCTCCATCCTCCTTGACACTGTGACAAACGTCAATGAGGTGCAGGGGAGGCCTACAGTTGTGCCGGATGATGGGGCACCCGAGCTGGCTGCCACGTCGGCGCCTTCTGCTGCTGCTTCCTCTTCTGCTGCTGGCGGTGTTGGGACAACGACGACGACGACAACGGATTCGACCACTGGTGATCCTATGCATGATGCATATCGTCAGCAGTACCCTGAGGAGTTTGACGCTTTCGGTCCGGCTATGATGAGGGAGCTGTGGAATGATCCTGTTCTCAGTATGATTGATTTTGATCAGCAATTCTACACCATGGAGTTTTGAGCCGTATAAGCATGTATAATTCACGAAAAGCCTGTTGTTTTTCTCTTCTTTGTTTGTTTCATCTTCTTCCTGTTCATACTCATTGTCATTCGCTTCTTTGATGATCATCATACTATACCATACCTTTTCAAATTTAACCCTTATTTTATGCATATCTGTGCCCAGCAGGGACGTGGAGACCAGTAGTGGATATGAGCCTAAGTCGTCAAAGACAGCCATACAGGCGTACTCTCTCATCAAGAAAAGCTGTGACCGATGCATCAAACCACGCCGTCACGGTAGATGGGACGTATCAACTAGGGCGTATACCATGATCCATCTGCCGCGATGGCGCAGCTCAACCGGGACGGATAGATTGTTTGTCAATGGCGCCGAACGCATGGACCATCCCGGATAGATTCATGATCGAGACGTCCGAGCGGAATGGCATACCCCCTCCATACAATGGCAACGAATGCCAAGAGGGTGGAAATACTTCCGCAACTGTGCCTTTTTTGCTTTAAGCTTAAAAGGATTGGAAATGGTAGAAAAAGGAGGGGGGTGAACAGACTGTGGAGCTTGCGTGGCATGGAGGCGGAGTCGAGATGTGTGTATAATTTGAAGTGTTGAAGGTGTATGTGTAACTTGGTGATATAGACGGCATATGGATCGTGGCTTGTGCGGGATATACGTCGTTTGTGTGTGTTGGGGACTTTGATATCTTGGCAAAAGGAATGTCTTGGTCGCTGTACAGCAGTAGAGGCTGGGTTGGAAGGTTGGTATCGTGAGGTGAGGGGTTGATGATGCGACGGGATACATGCCATGCCGTCGTACAGAGAAGCAGCAGAGCAAGAGTGTACATCGTCGTCATCATCGAGTCCGTAGTACAGAGAATGGTACATGGTCAAGATGTGTATATCCGAGAAGAGAAGGTTGTCTTGGACCATCCGGGCTGTGCTCGTTCCCCCGCGAGTAGTTAAATATAGTATACCGATCAAGTGTTTTAACCTGTTCTACGACCATATATATACAATTCTTGACCGAAGAGCATCTAAAAGCGATGTTCGCTCGATAGTATATAGCTAAGATGGGGGGAAAAACGTGAAGCGATGCACGCCAAGACTGGGGGTCTTCTTTGGTGTGCTTCGTCGTATCATTATTCCTCATTACGGCAGTCAACAAACTCTTTCGATCTAGTATTTGCTCCCATTTTCCAATTAGTAAATCTATTATTATCACAGGTTTTTTGACATGGGGGTAGATATGAAGGATTGCAGGGAGATCATACAAACAGAAAGAGAGAGAGAGAGAGAGAAAGGGAGTTCGTCATGTCGGTGGTGCATGAGGGGCGGGGGGCCGTGAACAGAAGCCGAAATTCGGCAAGCCGAGAATCGGATCCGGAGCCGAGTGTCGGCCGGCTCGAATACAAGCCTACCACCCCACCTACACACACACATACACACCCACTTTCAGGCCCTGCAGTGAGGATCTCACAAAAGACTTTTGTACTCCACACGGCCTTATAATCTGACAGGATGTGGATCTTTTCGTTCTCCTTTCCCCTAGTCTAGTCCCTATGGACCTACGCATACGAGTACCTCCGTAGTACAGGGATGTAGTTGGGGTTGTTGTATTAGTTGACTAGTAGTATTTTAGTTGAATCTTCAGAAAGGCCAGCCATGGAAACTGCCGTCCTTGCGTTTCATAACATTTGAACACTCTCTCCTCCTTATCGAATGAGGCGTAGCCGTTTATATTTAGGAAGGACCTTGTTCTTGGCTTAGACTTTTTTAGTACATAGTTGTAGTAGTAGTAATAATGACTCCTGTTTACTCAGTAGTACGAGAGTGCATGCATGTATTCCTTCAACCCAAAGTCTTGGTTGGGAGGGGACCACCCTCTCCGGAGGGCGGAGGGGGCACGATCTACGAGTACCGTACCGGGACAGAGTAACCCTCCTCCTCCTCCTCCACTCTCCTTTTTTTTTCTTGGCTTACAACAACACCAGGCAGGGGTGGGGAAGAAGTTGAACCCAGTCGTCTATCAATGCGTCAAGCGTTACAATGTGCCGAACCCCTTGACGGATGGGCAAGATTGGACTTGATGTCAAAATCTCACTCAGCCACTTTGTTGTCATTGAATATAAAGAGTCGTTGACGTCTCTTCTTCATATCATCATCATCACTTACAACATCAATCAACTACAACAACACCTACTACAACAACCAATTGACCAACAACAATTCTCCCTCTCCTCCCCTTCTCACACATGCAACACCATCAACATACCAACAACACCAACACAAACAGTGTTCAAGGTTGAAAAACGAACAAAACTTCACAAAAGAGGAACACAGACACAGGCAAACATCATCAACATGTCTGTCGAAAACTTCAGACTAGTCCCCAGGACATCTGGCGAAAGCGCAAACGCCTACGACTCCTACCGCACCGACTCCAACTACCCGCTCAAGGACCCGATGCCGGAGAACGTGTCCGATCTAGACGAGGAGCCCGACACACTACCCCTGGGCACAGCCATAAAGCGGTACCCCAAGGTGGCAGCCTTCTGCGTGGCCATCATGGTCCCCGTCGTGTCATACGGGTACGACCTGGTGATCGTGGGGTCGATCCCCGGCGTGGACGCCTTCAAGGCGGACTTTGGCGAGCGGATCGGCGGCGAGATGGCCATCCCGGGCATGTGGCTGTCGCTGTTCATGGGTCTGTCGGCCGCAGGGTCGGCAGTGGGGTCCGTCGTGGCCGGATGGCTGCAGGACAGGATCGGTCGTCGGTTCAGCCTCATGGCCGGGGCGATCCTGTCAGCCGCGTCCATCACGCTCATCTTCTTCTCGCGTTTCCAGGAGCTGCACAACGCCCGGAGGACCATGTTTACGGCCGGCGTGACGGTGCAGGGCGGGTCGGTCGGCCTCATCAAGGTCGTCTGCATCACCTACATGTCTGAGAACTGCCCTCCCGCCCTGGTGGCCCCGGCTCTGGCCCTGATTCCGGCCTTCAACCTCATCGGCCAGCTCACGGGTTCTGTCATCCTCTTCGTCATAAACAGCACCGGCGGTCCCAGGGGCTACCTGGCGGCCTTTGGCTCGCAGTGGGGTCTGGCCGCCCTGTCGTTCCTCCTGTCCATCTTCCTCCCCGAGAGCCCCGCCTACCACCTCCGCAGGGGGGCCGAGGGCAAGGCGCGCCACAACGCCAAGAGGCTGTTCGCCCCCCGCGCCAACCCCGAGGTGCTCCTGCGCCGCACCCAGAAGACCATCGACGAGGAGCAGGCCCTGTACGCCGGCGTCGGGTGGAGGGTCCTCCTGCAGGGCGCCAACCGCCGCCGCACAATGGTCATCCTGCTGGCCAACTGCTTCCAGGCCATGTTCGGTCTCGACCTGCTGGGCAACGCGAGCGTCTTCATCCAGAGCGTCGGCGTCGAGTCCGGCATCGCCCTGCTCATCATGATTGCCGGCATCATCTGCGGCATGGCCGGTAACCTGACGGGCATCTGGGTCCTCAGCAAGGTCGGCAGGCGTCCCGCCTCCATGGTCACCATGGGCGTCGCCGGCATCCTCTGGTCCGCCCTGGGTTTCGCCGGCTTCTGGGACACAAAGGCCGCGGGCTTCTTCTCCGCCGGCTGCATGGTTGCCGTTATTGTCACCTGCGGTCTGGGCGTCTGGCCCGCCTCGTACGCCATCACCGGTGAGACGAGTTCTCTGCGCCTCAGGTCCAAGTCCCAGGCCGTCGGTGGTCTGATGCAGCAGGTCCTGTCGGTCGTCATGGGCCTCGCCCTACCCTACATCTTCAGCCGCGACGAGGGCAACCTCCGCGGCAAGACGGGTTTCATCTTTGGTGGCCTGTGTGCCATTGGCGTCGTCGCCATCTTCTTCTTTATCCCTGAGATGAAGGACCGCTCTACCATGGAGATTGACCGCATGTTCGAGACGAATGTCCCCACGCGCAAGTTCAAGACCTGGAAGGGCGATGAGCCCGTCCCTGCTAGCGACGAGGAGGACGCTGCTTCCAACTACTGAAGCTGTGTCTTCTGATCCTATAGCTTGGCATCTCGCACGGCTCTTTTTCCTTCTTCTGGTCCTTATGGCATATTTGTGTACTCGCGGCGCGATCTGGATTCATGTCTTTTTTCCTGTCTTGGCAACGAATATTTGGCATCAACTAGCATTATCTTTTGGTTTTTTTATGCTTTCCTTTGTTTTTCTTTTCCTATTGTTTTCTTTTCGTTTGTCCTATTTCCTTTGTCTAGCACATGGCATATTATGAATAGATTTCTATATTAGTTTGTTATATCATTTGAGCAGTTTCGATCATGAGTGCATCCATTATGTCCAATGTTAGTCTGTGGTATACATGTAATCAGTCCGAACCGTCTGACTCTTTGTCGGAAACCGTGAGCATGACTGGAGGCAATTATCAATGAAGCCAAGTTGTTAGTCATTCATGACGAGAATCGTCATCTTACTTGCCACCATGGCCTTCGTGACCTCGATGTTGAGTAATCTGGCTGTGCCTTATACTTGTACGCCTCTGGTTTTCCCGGCCATTCCTCCACATAAGATGGAAGTCTTCTAGAACAAAGACTCATTATGACCATTATGTCAGCTCCGAATCCTACGGATCTCTGCGCCGAGCGAGGACTTGCGTCTTACAGGGCGTTTATATGTGGCTAGCCCGGAATGGCCGACCTTCTTCTTCCTCCTCCTGTGAACAGGGATCAGGCTGACGATGGAACGACTCGATGGCACATCTCATCTTCCATCCGTTTCAATCTGCTCCGATTGCTACCAGGATTTCAGCCGATAAACAAAGTAGTCCCCTGTTTCTGCATGAGTTCATGTGCCCTCTCCTCTCCCGGGTAAATCGTATGTTATCTCTGCTTCATGTAAGTCATCAGTGCCATACTTGTGACTGTGCTCACATAAACCTCACACTGTACACTACACCCTTTCACCATGGTATAATGACAGTATGAAAGTCTCACGATGCACACAGTACCTGTATAAGCGCCTCAGGTTTCACGATAAAATGTTGCACAACGCACGAATAATCAACTACCGATGTGACGTACCGTCTAAACAAATCCGTACCTTGTGAGACTCGTCAGTACCGATGACCGCGTGCAACTGATTCCACGTTCCATATCTGGGGTTTGGTTTTTGGGAAATGCATACCCGTCAAATGGGAATGAGATCATGTTCGCACCTACCTGATCTAGCCGTGTGACCACCAGGCGAGTACTACGTTACGGTTACGCGCGCGACCCTGTCAACAGAACCACATCCATCACCTCTGAATCTCCGAACTGCATCAACTGGCTAATACTCCGTCCTCTGTGCATCCCACCAGCTCAGGTCCAGTCCCTTGCACCTGCCCAAATCAGACGAATACTACAACACCATTGGCAGCTTATCTCCCGGTCGCGTGCAAGGAGGGCAACGGAGAGGGGCACGATTACATGCACGTACTTCACGTTCACAAGCCGTCTTTGAGATTACTACCAGGAACGATGGACGGGAGCATATTATCAGCCGAGGAGCACGAGGGGAGGATGCCGTCCAGAGGCAGGAGGAGTGCACTCTATAAATGGGGAGAAGGACGCTGGAAGTCCAAGTTGGAATCTCACACACTCTCTTCTTCATCAAAGTACCTCTTCTTCTTCTGCTTCTTGTTCATATTCACCACACTCCTTTTCACATTCCAACTCGAAATCATGACTCGTCTGCAGACTCTCGCCACGACGCTGCTGCTGGGCAGCGCGTCAACGGCCTGGGCGCAAAGCACATGTGACACGACCGGTCTCCCCGACGGAAAAGTCCTGGTAGGCTACTGGGAGAACTGGGACGGGTCGTCCAACGGGGTGCACCCAGGATTCGGGTGGTCGTCCATCGACGACCCCGTGTTCCTGTCGCACGGGTACAACGTGCTGATGGCGGCCTTCCCCATCATCAACCCGGACGGCACGGCGCTGTGGGAGGACGGCATGGACACGGGGGTCAAGGTGTCGACGCCCGAGGAGATGTGCAACGCCAAGGCGGCGGGGACGACGCTGCTCATGTCCATCGGCGGGGCGACGGCGGCGGTGGACCTGACGTCGCGCGCCGTGTCGGACAAGTTCGTGTCGACCATCGTGCCCATCCTCAAGGAGTACAACTTTGACGGCATCGACATTGACATTGAGAGCGGGCTGTCGAGCGACGGCGACATCAACACGCTCTCCACGTCCCAGGAGAACCTGGTGTACATCATCGACAGCATCCTCGACCAGATGCCCGACAACTTCGGCCTCACCATGGCCCCCGAGACGGCCTACGTCACGGGAGGGTCCGTCTCCTACGCCAGCATCTGGGGCGCCTACCTCCCCATCATCAAGAAGTACGTCGACAACGGACGCCTGTGGTGGCTCAACATGCAGTACTACAATGGCGAGATGTACGACTGCGAGGCTGGTTCCTACGCCGCTGGCACCGTCGACGGCTTCATCGCCCAGACGGACTGCCTCAAGAACGGTCTCACCGTCCAGGGCACCACCATCACCATCCCCTACGATATGCAGGTCCCCGGTCTGCCCGCCCAGGATGGCGCCGGTGCGGGGTACATGGCTCCTGATCTCGTGTCGCAGGCTTGGGATAACTACAATGGTGAGCTCAAGGGTATCATGACTTGGTCTGCCAACTGGGATGGCTCCAAGGACTGGACTTTTGGTGACAACCTCAAGGGCAAGATTGGTACTGCCTAGGTTGAGGGGTGCTCGTGCATCTAGAGCAATGTTGGGGTGGAAGGGGGTTCAATCTCTTCTTGTACATACATTTTGAACATCCCAAGTTTTTGACTTGGTACTTACATACTGCATCTGATAAATATTGCCCTGAAATATACCCTGGTGGTACTACGTCTTCCTTCTTACATTCTTGTGTATGTGTAACGTATTATGAAGGTATTATATGACCTTCGCGTGCCTTGGCAACCAACGTCTTACACCCAGCACATGCATTCCCATCCATCCTCCACACATCAAGACTCGCACCGACGAAAAATACAAAAACCAAAGAGGAAAAACAGAAAAAACGAAACACATTTGTCACCATCACCTGGTTTCTCGTCTTATATCCGGACAATACATAGCGGGGCAGTGGATGCATTCAATGCTACAAGTATCCTATCTCCGTACCAAGGACGGACGATCCGGCTTACAAATTAACGCCGTTAAGGTCACGTAGTACATGTGCTATTCAATTCCACCATGGACATGTCGGACATGATCCGGATTTGAATTAATAATGGTTTCAACAGCCCAAACTCATATAAAAGCCATTTGTATATCCATACTCTCTCTATCCTCTCTGATTACCCCAATTCATTCTTGCCTCGTGTATAAGAAAACAAAACCCCCGAACACCCAAAATGTCGTCATCCCTCCCAGAAACCCAAACGGCCGTGGCCCTACCAGCCAAACGCACCCCCTTCATCAACATCACCACACCCGTCCACCCCCCCTCGCCAGGAGAAGTAGTCATCCACGTGAAATGGACAGCCTCGACACCTCTCGACCTTCACCGCGCCGACGGCGGTCTCCTCATCTCATCGTATCCTCACATGATGGGATCAGGCGGGGCAGCAGGCGTCATCGCCGCCGTTGGCAACCCATCACCCTCGCCGGACCACGATCTGAAAGGTCTGTCCGTCGGAGACGAGGTCATGACCTTCGCCTTCCACGGCGGCAAAGAGGCCAACCACCAGGAATACATCACCGTCCCGGCCTACCTGGTCGGCAAGGTCCCCGCGGGGGTGAGCCTGGTCGACGCCGTGACCGTGCCCGTCAACCTAGTCACGGTGTTCCACTCCGTCACCAAGGATCTGGAGCTGGAGCTGCCGTGGCCCAAGCCGGATGGGTGGTGGCCCCGTGTGCCCGATGAGCCTCTCCTCATATGGGGTGCTAGTAGTAGCGTGGGCATCTATGCTCTTCAGGTCCTCCGTCACTGGGGGTATACTAATCTCCTTGCTGTGGCTAGTGGTCGTCATCACGAGTATCTGACTCGTCTGGGCGCCACGGCCTGCTTCGATTATACGCAGTCTGGTGTTGAGGAGAGAATCCTGCAGCATGTTAGGAACACGTCGTCGAAGGGTGTGGTGTCGCCGCTGATCCCTCGTGTTCTCGATTGTATTGGTTCCCTGGAGGGTACGCTCAGACCGCTGTCCAAGGTGGCTCAGGCTGGTACGAGGGTTGCGGCTATGCTGCCCATCATCATCAGGGATGCTACTGAGGACACGGAGCCGGAGTACTCTATGGAACCTAATGATGTGAAGGATGTTGAGTGGCAGGATGGTGTTGTCCTTGTTGGTGTTCGTACACACTTTTACCTTTCGGTATGTTTGTTTTTTCTTCTCTCTCTTCTTTATCCTTTCGGGTTCAGTTTCTCTTTCTCTTTGTCTTTTGACTCTTCTGCATATATCTCCTGCCTTGTGGGGGTGGTGTAAGTGAAACATGCCCTTTGCTGACAACCCCAGGACCCCCAATACAAGGAGAAAATGCTGTCGGAAATCGTGCCGGAACTGATGAGAACCGCCGTCATCGAGCCGAATCGGTACCGCATCGTCGAGGGTGCCACGACCAGAGACCGCGCACAGGAAGCCCTGAACATAATGAGGAACAAAGGTGTAAGTGGAGAGAAGTTGGTATGGAAAGTATCAGAGTGATGTAGATTTGATCCCTGAATAACGCCAAAAGCTCAATAAATAATACTCCGTAAATAGTCCCTCGATTCGTATATCCCCTTTGTCCCAAAGCTCCTATCATTAAGAAGAGTTTGTTTTTTTTGGTTCGTCTCTTGCGCCGTAAAAATCGTACAAAATATATAGTTACATGGTAGCTAGTTGACTTGGCAAAAAGGCAAATCAAGTAGCTACCGGTCTCGGTCCTTCTCCACGCATGTAATGTTCCATGGTTTCTGGTCCAAGTTGACTGTTTGTATGGTGTTAGCGAGGGGAGGCTTCCCTTCTTTGAAAAAAAAAGGGGTGGGTTAAAAATGAAGAGTGCTTACATAGTCAGAAGCATCCTTGTAAACTCATCGGCATCCTCTGCACGAGCATACATCCAGAAGTCGTCAAAGTCCCAGTCAGTGATCCACCAGCGGGGCTTTGTGCGCCACGCCTCGTAGAAGTCGACGGATGTTCCAGCAGACCAGAGGTGTTCTGAAGCAGTCCACGATGTTTTGGATGGTTGCATGCAGTCGTCGACTACATGATATACTGTCAGCATGTCCGTTCTTCCCCTCTTTTCTCTCTTCTCGATGAACTTCTGAGAACATACCATGGTTCTGCTTTATAAGCTGTATAAGACACCGCATAGGCAATGCCATGACAATGGT
The DNA here is from genome assembly GCA_900188565.1 of Geosmithia flava. Taxonomy (NCBI): domain Eukaryota; kingdom Fungi; phylum Ascomycota; class Sordariomycetes; order Hypocreales; family Bionectriaceae; genus Geosmithia; species Geosmithia flava. The sequence continues at coordinate 10,475 of FYEV01001717.1, read as the reverse complement.
CCGACGGACACTCTCAAGTAGAATCCAGTCCTGCATATTTTTGTCAGTACATATTCACCATCACCACCATAATACCAAAAAGAAGAATGGGGAAGTGAGAGAGTAAAAAAAAAAGTGAACATACATCCCAAGTCTTTGGGGTCTGAGTATTCGGCGAATCACCCATATCCCTCTCAAGGTCGTCCCTAAGAACGACGAGATCATCGATCCACGCATGAAGCACGGCTTGATCAGCATCAGCCGAATTCCTCAGAAAGATGTCCCCGTCAAAGATGCGTATCGAATCCAGCAGCACCATGGCCTGGACGCGCGCCAGCCTCTCGAGGGGGCTGAGCGGCCCCGCATTGATAGGCACGGGCGTCGAGACGGACAGCACGGTGAGGGGCTGCGACGAACCCCCGTGAGCCATGATGTCAGCGGCGGCATCACCGAGCAGCCTCATCATCCAGGCCTTGGTGTCGGGGGTGCGACCAGCGTAGGCTGCGGAGGCAGCGAAGGCAGCCATCATGGTCCTGGGCAGCTGGGAGGCGTACAGCCTGGGGTGGATGAAGGGCAGACGGCGCGTCTTGGCAAAGGTGACGTGCATGTTGGTCAGGTGGTCGATGATGTAGCCTATGCGGCTGCGGGGGTCGTGCACGACCAGAGGGTCGATCTTGGTGACGCACTTGCTCTTGTCGTGGAGGGTGGAGATGTCGCGGATGGGCTCCTTCTGCTTCTGCTGCTGCTGCTGCTGCTGCTGAAGGTGCTCCGGCTGGGCCATGAGCGGCGGCGACTGGGCCATCATGGCGATGGGGAAGTCGGCCTTGGGCTCGCCGAAGAAGGTGGGCAGGCTCCAGGGGTTGTTGGCGCCGGAGCCGTTGGCGTGGTGGTCGTTTGCGTCGTGGCCTAGGAGGTCGGCGATGGAGAAGTCGAGGTTGGGGTCGAGCTGGAGGGTCTCGGCGGTGTCGTGGTGGCTCGTGCTGCTGCTGCTGGTTGTTGTTGTTGTTGCGTTGCTGGCGAATTGCTGGTGCATCTGCCGGCACAGGTCGTCTGAGTTCATGGAGAAGTCGGTTGACATGTCCATTGTCGCGTGGCGGGGTGAGGATGATGAGGCGGATGATGAGTCGGACGATGAGGCCGATGTCAGGTTGTTGTTGCTATAATTCATATTCCTGTAGTTGTTGACATTGTTGCTGTTGCTGTTGCTGTTGTCTTGGTTCCTGTTGAGTCTGGGGAGTGGCTGTTGTTGGGATAGACCACCTCCGTTGCGAGGCTGCTTTTGATACACGCAGTCTAGACCCTTGGCTGCACAGCGGGTGCATTTGGGTGTCGTCTTGTCGCAGCGTCTTTTCCCCCTGACGCAGGCATTGCAGCTCTTTTGGCGGGATGCGGCTGTTGATTGTGACGTGGTGGTGGTGGGGGTGGTTGTCATGAGGAGGGTGTCGAGGGGTTCAACGTCCATGATGCAATTGGTTTTATGGCATTTGGGTTATGTATTTGTTCTTTCTGTTTTGTTCCAATGTTCAATGTTCTTTTGTGTGTGTTTGTGTATCATGAATGTCCCCTATGAGAGAAATAAGAGTGAAAGAGGGAGATCATGAGAGAAAGAGAGAGAGAGAGAGCATGAGAGGGGACCCTGAGAGTTGTGGTGTGAGCTGAGTCGGACTTTGGACCCTTTGAAATCCGGATGTCGTCGTAGTGGGAATTGTCAGCAAAGTCCGCTGGTGATGGTGTATCCGTATGTACTCGGATTTAAGGCTTATCGGACCGGTATTCTGTTCTATCGGTTCTTATCGGGGGGTTATCAGACCACACACCTCGTTATGAAAGTTTATCGTGTCTCTTATCATAAGCTACTCAAGAAGTGTAGTGCCACTATCTAATCCATCTTATCTTGCGGAAACCATGAAAGTCCGCAAACTCCGCAAAGTCTAATCCGCAGGACCTACTTGTAAAGGTCAGTATCATCTTTTCCGCAACACCGCAGGCTGACTGTGTTGTGTTTCGTATAAGAACCAATTGGCAACGGAATGCTACAAACACATGTTTGATTTCTACAGGCACATGTCCCTGAGGATGCGACGAATGCGATGAATGCAACGTGGAAGTAGGTACTCCGTACATACTCGTGCATACCTGTAGAATCTCATTACCACGGTCCATTGCCACACTACGCACAACGTGCAACGGGCATGAACCATGTGGCTTTCTTCTCCGCTGTTACTTACCCAACCGTGCTCTACACTCTGCTCTATACTCTGCACTCACAGCACAGTCATATCAGTTACGACAGCTTACTATTACTCCAACACTCACTCCAGCATATTCCAAGTCTCGTCACACTCACTACACTACGACATTCACAACATTCACCATTCACATCACAGAACATTCACCAATCACTATGCGTACGTACAGACACAAGTACTGTAATTCAATGACATTGCAACCATACTCGTACCTAAAATATGCCGAGTGTTGAAAAACCCAAAGCCGAATCTGAACCTGAACCTGAACCTCCAACCATATAAAAAAGTAAACACTGAAAAGTGGTCTCTAAGAATCTCCGAGTCCAAGAATCTCAGAATCCAAGAATCTCAGAGACCCCAAAGAATAAAAAAAGACGGAACCTCCCCTAAAAAAAACCCTGGGTATATGAAGCCTCGCCAACTTGTTCCTTTTTTTTTTCTTGACCAACGCCACTATGATGTTTCACTTTCTCCTCAGAGTCATTTTCTCTATCTCCTATCTCGTAGACCAGAGAATAGATCAAATAGATGGAGATCAAGAGAAACGATAAAAAGAAAACATCAACACCCTTTTTGGTTGCTATTTCCCCATCCCCATCTGCATTCGCATCCAGAAAGCACAAGAGACAGAAAGACAAAAAAAAATAACCTTTTTTTTTCCCTTGACCGAAGAAACCCCCATATATAATGTTTTATATATAAAAAACAATGAAAAAAAGGGGAAAAGAGTATAAGAAGTGTAAAGAGAAAATGTAAAGACAATGGTAAAAAGAAAATGGAAAGAAAGAAAGAAAGAAATAGAAAAAAGAAAAAAGTCGTAGTGCTGATATAGCTTGTGAGATAAATCCCCTATACATTATAATATCGGTCTTTTTTTTTCTTTCTTTCTTCCAAGATCAGACGCGAAAGGAGATTTGGAGGGTTAAATAAATGACTTTTCGATAAAGTCATGGTAACAAGAGAATAAAAAAGGTCTGGGTAATGAAGAAGAAAAAAAAGACCATAGAGACCAAAAGAAAAACCTGGGATACCAGAAAAGTCAAAAGAGACAAAGAGTATAAAAAGGAAAAGAGTCGAAGAGACAAAGAGTATAAAAAAGAAAGGGGGGAAAAGGTCCAAAAGATGGAGTAAAAGAAAAGTCCAAAAGACGGAATAGAAAGAGTCAAAAAAAGACCTAATATAACAATGGGACCTAGATTCAAACGCTGATAAATCGGGGGGACATAAAAAAAAAAAGAAACATAGAGTCAGAATAAGTCGTGTCCAATCCTGTACTCATCGACATGAAGGACGTGGAGGGGGGGGTCTCAAAAAGTCGGCCCCCCACACGACCCAACATGACCGACAACCCTGATACCAGAGTCGGCAAGAAACAGCTGTCCTAGTAACGATCTTGGCGATATCCGCTGGCGCTGCCGGGCGTGTCGTACTGGACACCCATCATCGAGTCTGGGCCCGGTCCCGGGCCTGACCCTCCCCCTCCGTGGATGCTGTTGCTCAGGGAGCGCAGGGGGGGCAGCTCCGTCCTGCTGCTCGTGCTCGACGACCCGGGCGCGGCGGCGTAGTCGTAGGGTCCGCCGCCACCGTGGTGCTGTGATGACGGCGGTGCCGGTGCGGGGGCCGAGGGCGGCGGCGGCGGAGGTGCCTGCTGCTGGGGGGGAGGCGGAGGCGGCTGCGACGGTGCCTGGCGGTACTGCGTGGACGGGGGGGCTTCCCCTCGGTACGCTTCCAGCTCTTGGCGGAGCATCTCGTTCTCGTGCGCCAGGGAGTGGCATCTGCTCTGGATCGACTGGATGTACTCTTTTTGGTTGCGGTGTTCGTTGATGGCTGTCCCATCATATGTCAGCACATGTTTTTTTTGTGGCAAATTTCCAAGTGCATTCACTGTAGTGCATTCACTGTAAAGTGCATATACACTGTCAAGTGCGTGTACCAGTTACTTGGACTCACCCTTTTGTAGAATCTCCCACTTGGAGGCCTTTGACCCCCTCTCCTGAGGCATCTCGTCGCGCAGGGCATCAAAGAGCTCCTTCATCTCGGTCCTCCTCTTGCGCTCGGCCAGCTTGTGGCTGACGCGGAGCTCGGGGGTGCGGCTGTAGGGCTGGTTTCCACCCAGCTCCTGGGCCTGGAGGTCGGTCAGCTGCGAGTGGTGCATGTGCATGGGGTAGTCGTCCGGGGGCGAGGGTCCGTCGTCGAGCCTCCTCTGGCCGGGTGGCAGTCGCGAGTCGGCCGTGAGCTGGCTGCTGGCGATGGACTCGGAGATGCTGCTCCGCCTCGACAGGTCGTAGGGGTGAGGCGGCTGGGGCTGGGGCTGGCTGATCCTCTGGACCTCCTCCTCGGGGAAGGCCCAGGCCTGACCCTTTGTGGGCTCGGCGGCGCGGGCAATGTGGCTGGTGGCGGGACCGGTGATGGCAGGGGCGGTCCTGGTGGTCCTGGACTCGGGGTTGCGCTCGGCGCTGGGGGCGTAGCCGTTGGAGATGCGCTGGACGGGGGGCGTGTCGAGGCCGGCGCGGGGGTGGCGTTGCGAATTGAGCGTGTTCTGGATCGACGTGGTCGAGTGATTGTGTGTGGCGTAGGGCGAGTTGCCCAGGCGCATGTCGCTCAGGCCCTGGTTGATCCTGCTGTCGACGCTCTCGCGCCGCGACAGCAGCGACGGGTCGGGTCCGCCGCCTAGCGTGGCGGCGCTCTGGGTCGACTCCATCGAGGACTGGTGCTCTAGTCGGCGGATCTCTGGGGCGTGGGAGGATGCTGGCGACACCATGGAGGCGACGCTCATGTGGCTGGCGGGCGGGGAGACGAGTGAGTGGGACATGTGGCCGGCGACGGGGGAGGGCGTCTTGTCGATGGACGACTGGTAGCCCGAAGGGGCAGGGCTCATGCCATTGACAAAGGAGGCGGCCGAAGTATCTGCAGGTAACGGTGGTGAGCAGGGCAAGCTTTGGGGGTTTTGGGGGTGAGTAGAATCTGAGGTTGACGGGCGAACCGCAGAGACAGAGGGAGGACTCGAGGACGTACGTTTACTCGACACATCAGCCGTCGAGTAGAAGCCAGAGTCACGCAGCGGCGGTGCGCCGTTGGAGCTGGTCGGGTGCTCTTCCTTGTTCAGGATATTGGTCAGGCCAGCAGCCTTGGGAGGCTGAGGCCTGGGTTGTGCCTGTGTCTCCATGTCTGTTGACCGTGGGGTCGGCTGGTTTGTGCGTAAGGTTGACGGCGTTGAACGTGGGGAGTGATGAATGCGCAGGGCAAGGGTCTAGAGCGAGAAAGAGAGCCTAGTCGTTGAGCGGTTGTTCAGATATATCGGACAAAAGAACAATCAAGTCGAGGTCTTGTCGTCGTGATTCGAAAGTGAGGCGTAGGGCGACGACGTATTGTCCTTAGCGAAAGGGACAATGGGAAGAAAAAAAGAGAATCGACTTGAGGGGGGGGATCGACTGAGGAATGTATAATGGCGAAAAGTGACGTGTAAAAAAAAGAGTCGTATAAGGAACAAGAACTAAAAGGAAAAATCAAAAAGTCTTGTGGCGTCTTGGAGCGGGACGAAAGAAAGAGAGAGTCGAAGTTGTGGAAATGAGCGGCACGAGGGTCGGTCGAGG
>FYEV01001662.1:68652-84685 GCA_900188565.1 Geosmithia flava | reverse complement strand
GGGGTGCTGCTCTCTTTCGGGTCGGGTCCCTGGGCTGGGCATGCTGGGCTGGCAGTAGTAGTACCTAGTATTGGGTGCCTGGACTGCAGGCGAGCAGTGGACAGAACACACAGGTACAGGTAGCAGCAGCAGCAGCAGCAGCAGTAGCAATCAATGGTCCATACAGGTATGGAACAGCACAATGCTTCCACTACTAGTACTGTATTATCTTGGGTTGGAATAATAGTCCACTAACGATCCCTTTCCCCCCTGTTTACCGTACTAGTCGTAATTCGTAGTAGTTAGTCCATAACTACAGATAGTAGTCCATAACAGCCCGGTGTCTACGAGTATTACAGTAAACAGGCGCCTGTACGAGGGCCGGGATCTGCTGTAATATGCGTATGTCCAAGTCCTGTCTTGAATTGGTAAGCGCGTGCTAGGTGGTTCCTACCTACTCCCGGCTCACCGCTGGTAATCATAATAATAGGCTGTTACACGTCGCTCGCTCTGGCAGCTGCGAGAGCCTCTCCACCGCCTTCTGTCAATCTGTCCGGTCGGTGCCCGGTGTGTGTCTTGACCCCTCCCCCCTGGTCTCTTAATTGAATGGATTGAACAAGGGTACGATACCCGTAGCCTGTAGGGTCTAATAGTAGTCTTTTTATTTTTCTTCTCTCTCTCTCTTTTAATTGAGTCATTCACCGGATGGCGAGTTATTACCTCCTTATTATTCTCTATTACTACTGGTAGTAGCACTAGCTTTGAAATAACTCCGTACTCCTCCGTAATTGTTTACCTTTGTGTGCGTGTTGTGTTTTTGTGTTTTCTCCCTCTCCAGTGGAAACCGACGCGTTGCTACGCTGGTCAAATCAGAGAGCGCCACCCCCTTCTCTAGGGGGGGGGCGACGACCCATAAGTACCTACGTGTTAGGTAGCGACGTCACGCGCTTGTGAGCGACTACGGAGTACGGAGTACGGAGTATTACTGGCACGAGCTTTCCATGTGAGAGAGAGATCAGATATATTTTGAGAGTACTAGTATTTCGATATATCAAAAGAGTTGTATAGTTATATCGGTGTGATATCAGAAAAAAGGGTGTATGGGAGAGAGAGAGAGACAAGAAACAAGACATGGGAAGAAATAATGGTTTTTTTTCTCTCTCTCTCTCTCTCTCTCATTGTATCCGACCAACCGCCAAGACGAACCCTGTTTTTTCTGCCCTGGTCGACCGCCAAATAACATCCAGTGCCAATGCTCACACGTACTCGTAGTGGACAGCACTGTCTTGTCCCGTCAAAGCCCCGCAGCCAGCTCCGATTGAATAGGTCCATAACTGGGTATGACTGCATTGGGGCACCATTTCATTCACCACGGACGACGAACAAGACACAGTGATTCAGCATAGGGTCAAGATAGGACGAAAGAAAGAAAAGAGAGAGAAAAGGTAATCATAATAATAAAAGAAGAGAAAGAAGAAGAAAAAAGACCAACGACAATGATCCTCCCACTTCTTCTATCCACTTTCCTCCTATCAACAACACTCGTCTCCGCCAATGTCGAAAAGAACATCTTCCTAGGTCCGAGGACCGTCCAGATCCCCAGTCAGAAACCCACCCTGTCCGATCTCCGACTCGACACTCTGACCCCCGAGACGACGACATCATCGGCCGTGCGTACCGAGCTCGACCGCATCTTCCCGTCAGAAGGCTCGGAGTCTGGTCGAGCGACATGGTTGGTGCTGGGTGGGTTGACTGAAGGTCAGCGGTATGAGGTGAGAGTATGTTGGTCTGCCATGGTATGTTGCTTTTTTTTTTCTTCTTCTTTTTACCCATCTCTTTCGTCTCTTCTCTTGTATCACATTTTTCATACACTTGATACCGCCTTATACACTTTATATACAGTATACATCCCTTATAGAAACGTACCACATACTCATCTTCCAACAGGAGCCAACCTCCTTCTCCCTAGATGTCTTCGAAGTCCCAACAGTATGGGATACCCCGGACCTCATCCAGTCTCTAGCCACCTACGCCACATTACGACTAGAGTCGGGTCAAGAGCCCAAGTCTCCATCATCATCATCACACAACAGCAGCCCTGAGCCGCCCTCGGACGGTGCCAAGGAAGAATCCCTCCTTCTACTCCGCGTCCTCGCAGCAGCAGACTACTACGCCGACGACGCCGACCTGATGACCAATCCTCCTCCGGTGCTAGTCGACCTCATCCTCGACCCGTTCCTCCTCAACGTGCTGCCTCGCTCCCTCGTCCCGACGGTTGGATACGTCGTTGCCGTGGCCGTCGCGACACTGTTCGTCGCCAGGAGTGTGGCGTCTAGACTGAGGACGTTTGCTACTGCCCGGGGAGACCGTGGAACAAAAAAGGATCAATAACTAGTTTTGTTCTTACTGGTTATCATAGGGGAGAAATGGTAATGTAAGAGTATGACACTGAAAAAAAGTAAAATATTTCCTGCAATCGAGCAGTTTCTACCATCTACATATACGGACTTCTGTGGGTTTTTTTTTATAATATCTTTTTTTGGGGGGGTTTGACGTTTTGACGTTTTTCTTTTTTGTCATAAATTCATGTCGTCTTCGTAGACCTTCCCAAAGTAATATCATGGGGTAAAAATAACAAATGGAAGAGAGAGAAACTATAAAATGGATAGAAGACAAAAACACAGCATACGTGGACTGTATACCCCAGAGCCAGAGGATGTATACCCCAGAGCCGAGGAATACATCATCCATCTCAAGCTAACCCAGTATACACACCAGGCTTTTGACAAAGAAGTCCTTCAGGAACCTTTCTATCTTCAAGGTTCTGTCTTCAAGGACATTAGAAAAAAGAAAAGAACCAACAATTAATGCGGAGAAATGAAAAAGAGGAAAGAAGAAGAGAAGAAAAAGGTATAAATGAAGCGATCAAGGTTTGTAAAAGAGAAAAGAAAAGAGAAAGAAGAAATCTCAAGAGTGGAAAAGAAGAGGTAAATCAGTAAGGAGGAGCACCGTATCCGTGCGATTGACCGTACGGCGCATGACCAGAGCCACCACCAGCATACTCATACGAGCCACCATGTCCGTGACCTTGACCGTGACCGGGGTAACCTCCACCACCACCGTAGGGGGCACCGCCGTGAGGACCACCGTAGGCGCCGGGGGGAGGCGGGCCGGGAGGAGGCGCGTACTGCTGGTGGTGAGAGGGTGCTCCGGAGCCGTACGACGGCTGCTGCGGCTGGTGATGCTGATGTTGCGAGTATCCGGCGTGCTGCGGGCTGTGAGACGAGTAGTGGCCGCCGCCGCCGCCGCCGTATGGCGACTGGGGACCGCCGGGACCGGACGATGACGAGTAGTGATGGGCCGAGGAGGAGGTTGGCGATGTCACGTCGCTGGGGGGGTATGCGTGGTGGGAGTTGGAGGCGGGGTTCGAGGATGAGGGCGGCGGGGGCATCGAGTTGGAGGCGGCGTGGTGAGACGAGGAACCGCCCGAGGTGGCGTGGTACGTGGGTTCTTGGCCGGAGTAGCCCCCGTTGGAGCCCGAGTTGGAATATCCGTAACCTTGGCTGCTCTGGAGAGGAAGTTAGCGGGGATGTTGAAGAGGGAGGGGCGGGGTGATGATGGAGGAGAAGGGAAGGAGAGAGGAGAAGAAGAAGAAAACAAAACATACAGAGTGTCCAGGCTTTCCACCACCAAACATGTTTGCGACACCTCCCATGACGGAACCAGCCAGACCACCCTGCTGACCTGAGGAGGAGGAACCGCCGTGGTAGTTTTGCGGCTGCTCAGGCTTGTTGCTGGTGTGGCTGGCGCTGGAGAGGAAGCTAGAGGCGAGCTGGCCGACGATCTTGCCGGTGGAAGAGGACGACGTCTTTCCGTGGGACGAGTTGGAGCTGCCGCCACCTAGGAACTGACCGGCCAGACTACCGAGGGGGCTGCTGCTGCTGTTGCTGTTATTTTTGCCGGAGCTGTTGCTAAGTAGGGCATTCATGGCCATGCTCTGTGTGTTTTGTCAGCGATCAATCAATCCTCACTTTTGGGGAGAAGAAGAACAAGAAGAAGAAGAAGAACAGTCAAAAGAGAGGAGATAAAGAAAAAGAAAGAAAAAAAAACATACACCAAGACCTCTATCCCCATTGGGACCATCAGCGACACCCCTCATATTCTCAGGCAGAATAGGTTCCATTGTCCCATCAGCGTGTCGAACCGTCTGCGACCCATCCGGGTGGGTGATGAGTTCCTGACCAGGCAGTAGCTGATGCTGCGATAACGGAGCCGAGGCAGAAGAAGCAGGACCACCGCCGGGCGTCCCAAAAGGATGATCGGTATTGTGAGCGGGCGTGTTGCCCGTCTGGACGGCCTGGGTGGGCGTCTCCCATTGGGATGCTCCCGTGGCGAGCTGGACGTAGTAATACTTCTTGCTCGAGCCATCCCACTGCGCGATCCAACCTGCGGGGAGGTGTGGCGGGGCAAACGTGGGACCTTCGGCGCTGGGGGTAGTCGGACCAGCCATTTTGGGTGGTGGCTTTTTTTTTTTTTTTTATCGCGCGCGCGCTCTCTGTCTCCCTTGTGTGTGTGTGTGTGTGTGCTTGAGTTGAGGAGGGGAGGGGGGGTTAGGAAGGAATCGATAGTGTGGTGGTGGAAGAAAAGGGAAAGAAAGAAAAAAAACCAAGTTGGGGTGTGGAGAGAGAGAGTGAGAGAGAGAGAGGGTAAAGAGGGGAGGTTTCCAGTGTTCAAGGTAGAGAGAGGGTAATTGAGAAGAGGGGAGGAGGAGGACCAGGACCAGGAGGAGAGAGAGGGAGGGGCTGGTTTGGACTTGAGGGACTGGGGGACCGAGATGGCGTGGATGGTGGAAGAGTTGCTCGATCCGGATATGTTGCCGGATTCAATCATTCGGGTATAGGAGTGATTATTGATGAACGGGCAGAGATGGACAATACAAGATAAATAAGAAGGGAATGATTGTCTGTTAATAGTTAATACAATGCTGCTACTATTACTTATTATTTCTACATATCCCGTACGAACAGCGCCACTCGTCATCTACAGGTTAGTACGAGTACTTGGTAGTCTTGAGGACCTGAGGTAGAGCAACCCCGACCTCTTGAGGACCTGGAACCTTGGAACCCACCTACCGTACTGCCCTCACCCTTGATCCCTACTGAAGATCCCCCTCGAAACAGAGGGAAACAAACACCGCGGGGAAATATTATTCCCAACAATTGTATTAATTACCAAGTGTATGGGGGATTGTTACTCACACTACACAATCATCTACTGGTTGCCTCTCAACGTTGTAGCTGAGCATCATTCAATTCCATTTTTTAGCTTTCGGTCCCTCATTCGGCAAAGACACACCAAGCTAAGGCTAACCAAGCTGGCCAAGCTGGCCAAGCTGACCAAGCCATCACCAAGTCACTGCCAGCACTGCCAACACTGCCAGCACTACTACTACGCGTACTGCTACTAGTAGTAGGTGGTGGTAAAAATAGCCTCTTGTACTCCTGTCAGTATCACCACACGACTACGAGTACTGGCCAAGTCCAACGAGCTCAACAGAATGTCCGCAATCTGGTCGAGGACATTCCCTCCGAGGTGATCAACCTAGACGAGTCCGAGAGATGCTGAAGCGTGGAGGCACCCTTGTGGCACAGCCGAGGTCATTGCCTGGAGACCTGGACGCGTGGTGAGTGCATTGCGACCTGTTTATTGCATCCTATTCTGACAAAGCATCAATAGTAGCTCTATATCCAAGAACATATCCAAAGAGAGAGAGAGAGAGAGATAGAGAGAGATGCGACTACGGAGTACATGGGCAGCCCAAACACCTTGCGCGTACACCTAGCATCGCAACTGGCCCATGCCCCCTACTCCCCGAGACTCCCATTTTCAATGACGACCAACACGATAGCAGGCAACGGCTCTTCTCTCCTCTCACGACGTCAAGAGCTACAGATGAGCAACGGCTTGACCACTCTCTTATACTTGACTGCCTAGCCCCGACAACACATTCTTACCAACTCCATCATAAATGATTAATTATCACGAAACCCCCAGAACCCTGAGAAAACACTCCCCCCCGTTTCAGTCTTTCACGCAGCCTCTCCCGTCCGGGAACCATCCGGGTACCGCCCGGGAAATGATGCGGGTGGCCATGGCTGGGTCCGACCCGGGTGTTCGATTCTCCTGTCACGACTTGGAACTTTGGGGGAAAAAACTTGAAAATATCGACCAGCCACCCGAATTCAACCCGTCCCGAAGATGTAATACGAGACTTTGTTGTCGCGCATAGCCCTCTCTTGACGAGTACGACAAAGCAACAGCAAGAGACAAACAAGAGACAAAACAGACGAGAGAAGTTAGAGAGAGGGAAAGGTCATCGGCTGGGGTTGCCGTGCCGTCCTTTTTCTTTGACATGTTTTAGAAAACGAGGGTTGATTCCAAACGTACCCGCTTGTCGAAAAGATATACACAGACAAACACCGGAACGGAGACCCGCTTTCTCACTTCCATATAGGGAGATATGTCTCTTTTGATTGTCTCTTCAGTGTCTTCAACTCTGTTCACTTGGCCAACGACCAGTCTTTACTGACCAGCAACCAGTGTGTCTTTACTGCAACACGAAGTCTACTGCTGAATAGGTCACAGAAAAGAAGAGAGAGAGAGAGAGAGAGAAGTGTCACGAACAAGTCATTGAAAAGAACATCTTTTGTACTGTTTACCAGAAGTCCTCTTTCCAGGATGATGAAGAAAAACCCAAGCATGGCTATGCAAGTTGCCTGAAAAGAGACGTATAAAAATAGGAAAGTACCAAAAAAAGAACCATGTATCAGAACCCAAACCAAAAAAAAAAAAAAACAGAAAACAAAGAGAAAAAGAAAAAGAAATGATCAAAAAGAAGAAGAAGAAAATATATACAAGATAATCAGTTCATCTCTCTGAATAACACCAAAAAAACGAGAGTGAGTCAATGTCGGTTCATGCACCGACCAAGTCCAAATGAAAGAAGAAAAGTTGTTGGTCGTCCCCCGCAAAAAAAAGGAGTGAGAAGAGGGGAGAGACAAAAGGGAAAGAGAAGAGAAAGCCCGCCTCTAAGCATAGACGAGATTCTCACCCATACCAGCCTGGCAAGCGCTGCCCTCGCTCATGCTCAGCAGAGCCGACCACATTCCCGAGGCGCAACGCTGAAACTTTGAACCACCAACACAGTTCCACTGACCCTCCTGGTCACAGGGCGACCCGACAGCCTCCGCACCATCACCGGTCGCGGGGGCAGTAGGCGTAGGGGTAGGCGTGGGAGTATCCTGGCCAGGCGTACCGGTAGGCTTGACGACGGTCTGCATGGTGGTGGTAGGGGCAGCGGGGTTCTCGACAGCAGAGGTGGCCTGCGTAGGCGTGGGAGTAGGCTTCGCGGTCTCGGAAGAGCTAGCAGTAGTGGTAGGCTTGTCGTCATCGTCGCCGTCGTCGTCGTCACCGCTAGCACCGCAGGCAGATCCGCCCTCGGGAGCGACAGTCTTGTCCTTTGCCGTCTTGCGGGTGACATCGGGACCAGGGTCGGGGAACTCGACATCGCCACCCTCGGGGGCGGTGCAGCCGTTGCCGACGTTGGCGACGAACATGCTGGGACGGCCGGAGAGACCGTCGGCGCGGGTGCTGACGCGGAGAGCATCGGCGTACTCGGCGGCCTGGATGCGGCTGCGCTTGCTGGAAGAGCCGGAGCCGCCGATGGTGACGGAAGCGCAGTTCATGTACATCTCGCGGTTGCCGACCTGGTTGAACCAGGTCCAGGCGAAGAGGGCCTCGCCCGAGGGAGCGTCCTTGGGCACGGTGAAGTCCCAGTCCGAGTCGCCGGCGATGGGGCAGTTGCCGATGTAGGAGTGGATGACGGACCAGGTCTCGCCCTCGTCGTAGGACAGGGAGGCCTGGCAGGACCCGCCGTTGTGCACGGCGCTGCCCGTGATGGTGAACTTGTAGGACTCGCCGGGCTTGTACGTCTTGACAGACTTGCCCTGCGGCGTGCCCATGAGCTTGTGGTAGCCCTTGCAGGGGAAGTCGCTGCCGTCGGCGAGGAGGGGGTTCGTCATGCTGTAGTCGGCGTTGGTGGAGAAGTCGTTGTACTTGGAGCGCAGGGGGGCAGGGTCCTTCATCTCCATGTGGGCTGTGGCCACGGAGGCCATGGCGATGATGCCGGCGGCGATGGAGTTTGTGAACTTCATGGTGCTTTTTGTTTTTTTATCAAGGAGAGTGTTGTTTTTCAGTTGTGTGTTGTTTGGGAAGTTGTGCTTCCTGTAGAGAGTGTTTTTTCGAACAAAAGTGTGTATTATAAAAAAGAAGCACAGCTTTCTTTTTTCTTATACGCACAAAGTCGATGATATAAGAGTAGACCAGATAGAGTGAAGGTGAAGAGAACAAACAGCCAGTGGTTGTTTTCTTTGTAAATGTCAAGGTCAAGATCAAGATCAAGGAGTGAGTTGTTGTTGTTGATGTTGCTGATGAGCAGAGTTGTCAAAAAAGACAAGATAGAGCAAACAAGGAAATTGAAAAAGAGAAGATTGAAACTGAAACTGATAAAGAGGTAAGAAGAAGAAGAGGAGGAGAGGAAAAGGTGAGAAGGGTAGATGACCTTTATAATTGAGGTGTGAGTGTCAGTGACACTGACTATTGCTACTACTATTGCTACGGCTATTGCTTCTGCTACTACTACTACTACTACTACCCAGACTATACACCATCAATGACGCCAGTGAATACTTTGGAATTCAGGGGTGTTCAGAAAGAGTCGAATACAACGAGATGAATGGCTCATGATTCACGGGCGGGTATCCACGTACTGTCTGTCCTGTACTGTACATTGTGCCTGTATACTACTACATACTCATACCTTGGATGTGGTTGCTTGTGGAGGAGGAGGAGGAGGAGAGTGACTGAGGGACTGAGTGGTAGTAGAAACACGAAACGCATTGTTCCCTTTCAAACAGGCGCCGCAACGTATGGACTCCCCTTTTTCTGGTTCCACCACACACCTCTCACGACTTGTACAGAGAATAGTAATACACGCCCCCTCCTCCCCCCTCGAACATGTGGCCTATGAATGGTCACGAGAGACGTTTCAGATGACTTCTTTTTTTCCTCTCCTTATGTTCTCTCTCCCTGTGTGCTTTTTTCCTTCTTCTTCTTCTTACAGACCCCTCTAGGCCACTCTATAGTACTCCCTGCCAAAGAAGGAGTGGGGTAACATGTATGAGTATTACTCCATAAAGGAGTAAGAAAAAGAAAGAGGAAAGCGCTTGTACGTTGCATAGAGCATTGAAAAAGGGAGAGAGAGGGAAAAATACATGTTGGACAAGCGCCGCTTCTTGACCAATCAAGATGATATGGAGAAGGAGTATGTGAAACTTGTTGTGGGTTCTTGGTGTACCTACCTCTTGGTGTGTACTTCTTTGGTGTGTACCTGATGATGGAATGTTTTCTTGTCCAGTTTCTGTGCAACCGCAGAGTCAAGGGATGATTTTTTACTCTTTAGAGATTTTTTCTTTTTTTGGTCTTTTTTTTGTCTTCTAGTGATCATCTCTCTTTTTGTTGAATACAATACCAAAAGATGTATAATAAAAAAAAGATTCGTGGTATTTTCTTTGTTCACTGAGCAACTGCTTCTCATCATGGATGCATAAGACAGTATAACTCGTAGACGCCCATTCCCCACTTTTGAATTCCAAAAAAGGGAAGTCGGGAGTTCTTTCAGGGGATCTGCCAAAAGAACTTACAGTGGAGATCTTTTGCCCTTACAGTGCCTGCAGACTGCAGACTGCATCTCAGCGGCTGTAGAGTGGGAGCCAGTCAAGTTGTGAATTCAAAGGTTATACTCCTCCTCTAGTATATATCATGAAACGATGCATTGACGTCTATTCAGTTCTTCTGACTATACTTTTTTTCCAACTGTATAGGACCTTTGTCCTCGACTCGTCCTGTCCAGTCACTGGTCTGCCTACGGTTTCATAATTGGGCCTTGTAGTCATCATGGCTACCCGGTACACTACTTTTTTCAACCTCAACTCATCACCCCCAAGACAAAGAAGTCGAGCGAAGCGAGGTCAACCTCCAGTAGGGCCGCCGGAGGCAATAATCACCCAGGTATACGATACTCTACGATGTTCTACGATCTGATGGTTCACGATCTGATGTTGCTGCGATGCGATGCGATGCGATCTGGTGTCCAAGTTCAACTCAGACAATGACGATCAGAATAAACCTAGCATATGAATGGAGTATATACCTCTTAGAAAATATATACATAAATAGAAACAAAAGACGAGAGAGAGAGACAGAATGCCAGTGAGTTGTGTACCCGGGGACAAAGGAAGCGGCATATGTCCATGTTGTGTTGCCCACCGATCAAGGGCCCATGTGCCACGGCACTTTGGAACAGATCATATCAAACCTAGGAGTGACCAGTCAACAGATGACAATGCTAAAAAAAAAGAACTCGTCGAAATGACTGTAGTGAGACAAGACTGTCCAGGATAGTACAAGATTGTCCCCCTCGATTGTCCGCTGAAGAAGTAACACGGGGATACGGGGCCCCAGCGGGGGACATCATCGGCATCATCGGCATCATCTGGTGTCTTGGACATGCAACTTCGTATACAGGTCAAGACGTCATGACTTTTTGGTCTTCTTTAGCAGTACTACTACTCAGCAGAGTGGGCTTTGTTCTCCAGATGTATGACTGATAGTCCTAGATGATATGGAAATTAATCAACATACTAGACACCACCTGGTCTATAGACATATATACACACACTTTGCTCACCCTCCTTCCCGTTACCCACGTTCCAGTTGACGGCCAAGATGTGATTATATATCACTGATTCAGGTCATTTCTTACTTTTACCCATTGGGTTATATTCACCTTTTTTACTCTCTAGTTTGTAATTCAACCCAAGTCCTCAACACTGCTCATCCTGTCAAACACGTGTAACCACATCTCAAGAGACACGACAACTTCGGATCCCGTGAGCCGAGACTGACCATGTACGTCATGCCGGGAGGGAAAAGGGGTCTCTTTCTCTTGAGGGTTCTGAATAATGTAAACATTCATGAATTCCAGTCAGGTTGGTTGCTAGGTCATGTTCTTTCTTGTTCATGTGCTCATTGTCAGTCATCTATCCATCACTGCATGTATTCATACTCAACACTTGGCTTCTTTCCTTCAAAGAAAATTTGCCTCCATGATTAGTTCCATTCTCTTCTTGTTACATTACTCTTAATCTCTCTTCTTATATCATTATTTTCTTTCATCCTCTTTCACACTGCATGTATATCAACCTCATACTATCATATATGTACTGTACTCGTTTCACCAACTACAACCACTAAACCTATCAAACCATACACACACATCACCTATCCATCCAAACTCTTCTCCGAAACAATTCACGAAACTCATTATACATTGGCTAGTAGATATACATATAAACATACATGTTAATATCCATACAAGACTATATTCTATAGGCTATGCGTTGGCATTTAACAAAAAGGAATCTTCTCTCCAGCACCTTCCTCGAGGAACCATCCCGACAATAATCCCCTACTCCTGAGTCCCGATCCTTGCATAGTATATGTACTCCGTATATTGCCACACGTTATACCCTCGACACTTTTGGACAAGAAGAAATCCGTCGGACAATGCAATAAAGATAGGAAATAATAAAATCATGAAACAATAGAGTAGCAAAAGAAAAGAAACGAAAAAAAAAGACAAAGGATGAGGTAACAGAGAGAAAAAGAGGTAAATAGAAGAAAAAGCTAGTAACAGAACACCTAGACCAACGCACACATGCAACGTAACGTACGGTATTACTTCCCATTGGCCATACACACGCACACACACACACACACGTAAAAACATCCGAGTAAAACATACCAAACCACTCATGAAACACATGGCAACAGTAAATCTTTTGTTTGATAATTTTTTTTTGACCTCTTCATTTCTTTGTGCTGATACCACTGTACCTAAATATTTTCTTTCATCACCTCCCCCTCGTCAACACAGCCACCCATCTCTTTCTCTCTTAGGATCTCCTCTCCTCAGACCTCTCCTCTCCTCTCAAAGTCATCAACTCATACCATCTTTCCCCTCCCCATTGATACAAATACCTCCCCTCGGGCAAGCAATAAGAAGAAAAAAAACTTGTTCCATTCCATTGTTCCATGTCCCACAAACCTCCCCAACATGTGTAAATAAAACCCCCCCATACCTCTCTCCCTCTTTTTAATACAGATTAAAAAGATATATGTGACTGCCCTCCCCGTGTCCGATATACCCTCGTGACATGTCCTTATCGATATACATGACTTCCGACTTTGGTAATAAAGCTGTTTGGGACACCGGAAGAGTCTCGAGTGCTCCGCCCGTCGCAGGAATGTCCCCCGCGCTCCAAGGGTCGCTTGCTGATATTGCTCTCGTATGTCGATAAGAAACCGCGGACCCTGCGTTGTCGCCTCGGACGGGCCAGATACATGTAATATGTAGCGTTGAATAATAGAAGAATAAAATAAATAAATATCATTTCAATTGTCTGTCCATGTCGAACCTTTCATTTGGCTTCGTCAGACCCCTCGGCCGCCGCTGCTGGTGCTGATGCCGGTGTTGATGCTGCTGCTGCTGCTGCTGCTGCTGCTGCTGCTGCGGCCCGGTTCTGACCACTTGCCCCGGCCTGGCCCCTTTGGTTGTTGTTATTGTTGTTGTTGTTGCCTTGACCTTGACCCTGGCCACGTCGACCGTAGCCGTTGGCTCCGCCCCGGTGTTGCTGATTCTGAGAGCCATGATGCTTACCCCCCTGATGTTGGGAGTTGGCCCCCGGATGGTGCTGAGGTCCCGCGTTGTATCCGCGCGGGGGCACTACACTATACAGTCAGCCATTCGTCCCCTCTCACAACCGCCACCACCGCCGAGGACAAGTCTCTACTGACTTGGACCGCCAGGTTGCTGCTGCTGCGGCTGTCCCGGTCCGCCGTACGCCGGCTGGCTGTACTGCACGCTGGGGCTCATGCCATACATGGGCTGACCCTGCTGCGACCCTTGGTGCGCCATCATCGGCGCCGCCGGCCGCCCCGGGCTGGGGTACCCATTCACTCCCGGTCCACCCTGCGGCGGGCCTCCCATCGGCATGTGCGCCCCCGGGTACATCATCTGCGGTCCGCCCACCATGCCCTGCGGGCCAGGCATAAAGTGCGGCTGCATCATCATCGGGCTGCCCATCTGGCCCTGCTGGGGGGCCATGTACTGGGGGTTGTTGGAGAAGCTGCGG
Source organism: Geosmithia flava (assembly GCA_900188565.1). Lineage (NCBI taxonomy): Eukaryota > Fungi > Ascomycota > Sordariomycetes > Hypocreales > Bionectriaceae > Geosmithia > Geosmithia flava. Next base: position 71,393 of record FYEV01001662.1, on the reverse strand, counting down.
AACTGTCCCATCTGCGGCGTCCCGGGGCCCATGAAGACGGGCTGCTGGTACGGCATCTGCCCGGGTCCGGGGTACGCCATCGAAGCCTGCCCAAGTCGCGGTGAGGCAAACGACTGCGCCGAGTTGGAGTGCACCATCCGGTGGTCGTCGTGGCCGTACGCCTGCTGGGGGCCGCCTCCGTGCTGGGGCGTGTGCATCTGCATGTGGCCCATGTGCGGTGACTGTCGCGGTCCTCCCATCTGAGGCTGCAGGTGGAAAGGCAGCTGGTGGTGGTGTGCCATCTGTGGCACCACGTGCGGCGGGTTGGGTGTCACCATGGCCGACGCGGCAAACGGCTGCCGGTCAAAGTACTCCTTGTACGTCAGGTGCATCGTCGACTCGGGCTTCTCCTCGTCCTGCAGCTGGCGCCACGTGGGGAGCGTGTCAAATGACGGTCGGAGGCCGCCATTCTCATCCCAGTTACGTCCCTGCGGCGGTGCAATCGTCTGGAGGTGTCCGAGAATGTAGCACTTCTTGACGTCAATGGCCTTGGTCTTGCGGCGGATCAGCGGGCCGTTGGCACCATCCGAAACTTGGTTGACCGCCGACCGAGGGCTTGAGCCTGCGCTCGGGCGACCACCAGGGTTGAACGAAGCAGCAAACGGGCTCGGCTTGAACTCGTGGCTGTTGGGGTTGAGCTTGGCCCCCAGGTGCGACGCCGAGACGGCGCTGGACCGTCGGTTGAAGCCACCGTCGACAGCGTTGGCAGGGCCCGTGGGAGGGGCTCTCGCGTCCTGAGCCGCCGCGTTCTGCGGACCAGATTGCGGCTGTCCATACTTCTGCTGATCGCTGTTGCGAATGCGCTGGGCAAGTGTGTTTCCGCCCTGCGGCTGAGCGCCGGGGACGTGAGGGGGCACACTGCCGCGGTTGTTCCGGTATCCCTGGTATTGCTGCTGGGGGAACTGCTGGCGATGTCCGGGGTGGCGGTTGCCAGCCTGGCCCTGAGGTCCCGTCTGCCTGGCAGTTGGTCCCTGGGGAACTCGCGTGTCTGGCGTGTTCTTGGCTGCGGTCTGCTCTGCTGGCTTGGCCTGTGTGTCCTTGGTGGTAGAGCTCTTGTCCTTCTGGACAGGCTCCTCCTTGGACTTGGCCACATCTTCGGCGTTCCTGATAGCCTTGGCCTGTATCTCCTTTTGCTTGCTGGGGTCCTTGGCGATGATGGAGACCAGGTCTGTCGGCACCGGCGTCGAGAGTTTGAAGCTGTTGGCAAACTTCTTCAACTCTGTCAGCTTGACCTCCTTGTCAGCCCTGGCCTTGCTGCTGCGAGCCTTCTGCGCATGCTCCCGCTGTTGACTAGCAAACGACTTGAACGAGTTCAGCACGTCGCGCTCCACCGTGGAAGTAGCACTGGGCGCCCCTTCCTTGACCTGTGGTGACAGGTTGCGGGTGCTGGAGTTTGTGTTGCTTGCGGGGACGCCAGCCTTGTCGGTCGGCTGGGCATCAGGGGTTGCTGATGCACTGGCAGCAGAGCTCGCTGGCTTGTCCTCCTTGGCAGCTTGCTGAGAGGCGCCATTCTTGCTGGTGTCCGCACTGCGGGCCTGGGCGTCCTCGGCCGTTGAGGGCTTCTTTGCCGGTGCCTTGATCTGCGAAGAAATGATAGCAGGGTCCACGGGAGCTCCCTTGACAGTAGCCTGGTTCGATGGAGCTCTCTTGGCCGGGGGCATGTACTTGGATTCCTGACCACCTAGGGGAGGGAAGTCCTGACGACGGACACCGCTGTATCTGTAGAAGGCATTAGCACAGAAACTAAAGAAAATGGATGATGAATGCCAGGAGCAGTACTCCGGAAACTTACTTGTCCTCTTCATTCTCTTCGGTGCCTTGACCCGAGACGTAATCCATGACACGCTCCTCGGCAACGTGAGCCGTAGGTGCAACACTCCGCTCAATTTCACGCGCCTTTCTATCCGCAGCAGCGATTCTCTCACGGTACTGCGGATGGTTCTTGTTGATGGATGTCGTGTAAATGTTCTCGTCGTAGTCCGTCTTCAGGCCGAAAAGCCTCTCGTTCTCGGCGAACTGGTCCCACACGCGGCCGCTGCTCGCTGACTCCAGACTATCATCAACCGCATCGTTCGCATCGGGCACCCATCTCTGGAGAACCCTCTCGCCTCCCTGGCGGCTGTTTGATATCGCAGAATCGGTTCGGAACCCGGGTCGGTTCCCTAGAAGCGTATGTCGCGTCAGCCTCGAGGTTGACTTGAGGGGCTTGCATTTATGACGAGTTGTCAACTCACCATTCTGGACCCTTCCTCCATTACCACCGCCCGCGGCGTTGTCCCTTTTTCCAGCAGGAGCCATATTGGCGAACAGGAATTCGTGTACGGATTTTGTCAACCGAGCCTATCGAAGGAGTGCAGATTTTATCATGCGGGGTACAGCGCAAGCACCCGCAATGATTCTAGGTGCTACGAGGCAGCTGTTGGAAACTCGGCGCACGTCAGGCACGGGGAAGATGAAGCTGTGGCTGTAATCGCAATAGAAATGTCAGCCTCGTCCTCGTCGCACAAGAGAGTACACACGATCCGCATCCACGGGCAGTCCAAGTAAACGAGCGAGCTATCGTGACGTGATCTGCCGAAGATGCCAACAGGGGTTGATGTTCAGATACGACCATGAGCTCGTAACAGGCAAGTAGATGGCGCTGACAGGGCGGGGCGGGAGCTCTCCCGATGATTCAAAGTGGGATGGACCAAGGGGGGGGG